>CM055958.1:41282531-41882531 GCA_029490685.1 Schizonepeta tenuifolia | reverse complement strand
TATGAGTTAATGTAGTGCGTAATTGATAAATTTATTTAATCTTTCCTCCAACTACCAATTTCTTCAAAAACTCATATCCTTCAATTCAAGGATTTGACAAATAGGACGTAAACAAATGATTTATATAGAGGAGTAGCTCTTGTTCTTCCCCCTCAGATTTTAGAGATCAGACGTAAACCTCCTACCTATATAAGGTATTGTTTCGCACTTTTTATTTTAATATTCCTCTTTTTCTAGGGGCAGCCTATTTTATAGCCAAAGGAACAGCAAAATAAACCTAGCTTACCTTATTACTTAATAATAGGGTTCCAAACCTATCTTACTAATAAGAAGAAAGGCTGATATGTTGAGGTTCCATATAGATGAAATCGTGGAAGTGGACCTTTGATTTGCTTGGACCATGCAAGAATTCATCGTCCAATTGAATCTGCTTGTTCATGGATGCTCTATCGAAATATATCGCTTTTCCTTCCTCGACCGATAAAGCTTCATTCCAAATCACAAGAGCAATCTCTTTTTTGAATGTTCGTTTTCGTTATGGTAATGCAATGCAAGAGATCGGAAATCAGGTTGTTTCTCATGATGATTTTAGATGTGTCCTATGAGTTTAGATCTAAAATATTAGCTATCGATAAACCTCACTCTAGAGCCCATAGGCGCTCCTGCGCACCAGCTGAGCCCTTTCCCTTTTGAATCAAAAATGAAATGTTGGCGTAAACGAATGGGAGAGGCGTAGGCTTAGCTGCAAGAAAGGTAGCTCCTTATTCTATTTCCTTCGATGAGTCGGAAATAGCAGCAGAAAGAAAACCTCCTGATGACATGACTGAAGCAAGCGAACCGTGTCGTTCCCCGAATCAGTTAATCAGTCAAGTCAGTTAGTTTAAGACTAATAATCGGTTAGCTGAGGATACTGCGAGTGGCTCTGGTTAGGGAATACGCCGTGAGACAAGAAGACACGTTGTTGATACCGGCAAGACCCAGCCAGAAGATGTCTACACTAAAGTGGCTTAAGCAGCCCTCAAGGAGTCCGTTTATTCTCTCCGTTTGAGCTTTCAAAGATATATCGACCGTAGGTATCTGACCATCAGATACCGACAGCTGTCTTCTAAGATTACCGACATTTCAACATTCCTTTTATCAGTCTAGCACTCTAGTCTTTATGGCGCAATCAGTTATCAATTGGAGAATGGATCCAGCTCGTGACAAAAGACTTGTACAAATCATTGAAGTAACTCCATCCCCAACCGCTCTCGGTTATCCTTCTTCCTTATCATTGAAGTAACTGCATTCTTCTTCCGGATATTATATATATATATATATATATATATATATATATATATATATATATATATATATATATATATATATAATATCCAGAAGAAGAATGCAGAATCCACTAATCAACAATGCTATCATGCCTTCTATTTATAGGCAAGCTCACTCATCGGGACTAATGCTTACGGAGCAGTTTCGAATCGGCCTCCTTCATGAGCCATCAAGGTTGACGATTACAAGCATTACAACAGATGTTTCATCTTGAAAATTAATTCTCATCAAAGTGCTCATCAAGTGACAGTTTTCATATAACCACCTTGGTCAACACACGTCACTTGGTGTTTGATTTCAAAATGCCACAAGACAAGCTATTAACTTTCAATTTGGAAAAGAAAGGCCAAATGCCGTAAGTTTCAATTCCATGTAATTAAACAATTTAATTGTTTAATTCCTTTAATGGGCCGATGAGATTTATTATTATTAAACAATTGTAATGCTTAATTTGTGTGCAAAATAAAGCTCAATAATCTCGACCCGAGCCCAAGCTCGTTCCTTTAACGAATTTACTTATGACAAATTCATCTCCATTAATACCTTCAATATATAATTATATATCATTTCTCACTCACCAAATAATGGTTTTGAGAATGACGAGCCTATATTTTGTGCTCTTGTCATGTGTGTTTTAGGTTTAGATCGAGTCTATTTTAGTGTCTTTTGTGTATGTTTTGTGTCTGGGAGGACACTTGAGTTGGCAGGGCAAGGAAAGACAGGAATTAGGCAAGACTGGAGCCAAAACATGCAAAAAGAAAAGGAACTAGCGATATAGTGCAATGACTATAGTAGCCGTGCTCGTGGCTCAAGCTACAGAGGGCATAAGTCCAAATCAAGATGAAGAGCTGCTCCACTTTCACTGGTATGGTCAATCTAGATGATTGTATGTTTCGTTCCACAAGGCAAGGTGCAGGCTGTCGTGGGCAAGAGATGGCAAAGAGATTGGGGAAGGTAGAGTGCAGAGCTTGGGCAACGGTGCTGACGCATAAAGATGCAGTTGTTAGAGTCCTACAAGGAAACAAATTCCTTGCAGCACAAGAATTCGATCGATGTTTCCTACTACAACAGCAACACGATTTTAGCGATAAGGAAGGAGATCTTTCCAACCTTATCCATTGATCCTTACATGGAAGCAGCCGGTCCATTTTCTAGAAGGCCCGTTTGTGGGTTTGCCCTAGTTCTTTTACTCTATATATATGCATGCATGCAAGGCGCAAGATACACTTTGACCTTACCGCACGTTTTTACTTTCTACACTTCGAAACACTTTTATTTTCTGCAATTTATGTTCTTCGATACAATTTACGATTATTGTTAAGTCCCAATAGGGTGAACATCTTTTGCTTATCGTTATTAATTCAAGTATGTTTTTCTTTATCTCTTTTGTTTTCGTTATTTACTTTATGTCTAGCTAAGCCTTTAAATCCAGGTTTAGAGTAGATGATATGATGTATAACTTGTAAATCTCGTGAGGTCTAAGTGTTCTTGATAGTTGTATATAAGTGTGTTCCCGAGGCATTGGGCAACGATTCCAAAGAAGTTCGGTGGTCACAGGTAACTCGGAAGGCCAACAAGCCCTGGGCACATACGGATTCCTACATCGCAGGAGGGTTATCAAGAAGTGCTCGTGCTTGCCTTACGTTCCTTGAGAGCGGCAAGAATGAGTTGTTAGCCTTGGCCTAGACCTGCAAAGATGTGTCAATGCTGGTGAATGTCTGACAGAGATCCTCGTTATCTCACCTGCGTCGGAGTGCGCCCATCTAGAACCAAAAACTGCTTAACCAACATGCGCTTGATAAGGTGTTATGCCCAGGACTTTTGGGCAAGCAAGAGGATTGGCTAGGGTGTCCCTGTCAAGACTTAAACATAAGAATGGAGCTGGGCGGACTATGTAGTGTACGTGGCGGCGTGACAATGGAGACCCTGCATAGTTTTAGCCTATAACCACCGACACACTTACGCAACAAATATCTTTGAACCAATGATCGAGGTAAATTTATACTCATTGACTCAAAACCTAAATCTGAATTATTTTTATTACTGATCTTTTTGCTTGTCAAGTTACAGTTATTTACATTTAGCAGTTTGCCAAAGGTGATAGTGACAGTTGCCCAAGGCTATAGTAGATAGATACTCAACACAATATTTTTGTGCCCCAACCAGAGATTATCGCGAGCAACACCCTGTGGGATCGACCCTGTACTTACCAACTAGCTGTTCCTAGGAGTAGGCATGGGAGTGAAATACAAATTGTATTTTGTCGCAGCTTAAACGATGGCTGAGTCAAAATTGGCGACGTTGTCGGGGAGTTGATTACAGTGGTAATTTCTGTTGTGCTAATTTCTTTGTTCTTATTTTATGCAAGAAACTAACCTTACAGGAAAGGAAGGAGAAATATGGTACGATGATAACATCAACCTAACCTTGAGGAAGATTCGAGCAGAGAAGAAGAAGAAGAAGGACGAAGAGGCATTGGAAGGAATTCCAGATGAGACCTTTGACGAGGAAGAACTTTCCTTGTCAAGCGAAACAGAAGAGGACAATCAAGGCGAAGCATCAATGTAGAACCCAGTGGTGGTGGAGAAGAAAACCTTAAGGGAGATGGTGTTTCCCAACACCATGAACCTGAGGCCTTCAGGCATAACTTTGCCTACATCCACGCGAGGATGGGAACTAAAGTCTCACTGTATTCAGATCCTGCCCAAGTTCAGCGATCACCCAGGTGAAGATCCTCAAAGACACTTGCAAGACTTTGAGATGGCTTATGGAACTATCCATACTGATGGAAATCTGAACGAATATGTAAGGCTCATTGCCTTCGCATTCTCTTTGCAAGACAACGCAAGGGAGTGGTTTTATTCATTGCCCACAGGATGTGTTACCACTTGGCAAGAGCTACAGCAGAAATTCTTGGAAAAATACTTTTCAGCCGCCCGAATTCAGAAGATGAGGAAGATAATTACATGCATTAAGATGGGCATTGGAGAGGATTTTTACTCGTACTTCCGAAGATTCAAGCAAATGCTAGCAAAATGCCCACATCATCAAATTGCAGAACATGATTTGATCCAATATTTCGTAACGGGACTAAGAACGAGTGAAAGGGCATTGATCAACGCAACTTGTGGAGGGTCAGTTATGAGAAAACAACCAAGTGTCGTGTTCAAGATGATTGCTGAGATGGCGGAGGAGCTGAGGGACGATGGGGGAGAATTTCCCAAGCTAATAAAAACTTTAGCTAAAGCCCCACCGACTTCAACTAGTATGGAGGATAAGCTTGACCAGATGTTCAACAAGATGGATGCCCTGATAACCATTTTATCAGGCAACAATAAGAAGGCGGTGAGAGCTTGTGGAATTAGTATGGTGATCACACATGCTACGGATCAATGCCCAAGCTTGGAAGAGAAGGTCAATGCAATTGGGTTCAACAATAACAACCAAAGGAGGCTATATGATCCAAACTCGCAATATTATAACCCAGGATGGAGGAATCATGAGAACTTGAGGTATGGAAACAATAACTACCAAGGGTTTGGGCAACAGCAGCAAGTTCAACCTCAATAGCAGCAACAATATCCTTCTAGAGATCAGAATGGGCCAAGCCTAACAGACCAAGTGACTTCCTTGGCCAAGGATAATATCAGAGTGCAACAGGAGCTTGAGAAGTTTAGGATGGAGACAAGAGGAGCCATTCAGAGCATGACTAACCAACTGACTAACTTGGTCAACGCTATGTCCAGATTTGAGAAAAGGCAAGGTGAATTGCCTGCCCAACCTGAAGTGCCCCCTAAGGCCCAAGTTAATGCAGTCACCTGAGAGGAGAAAAGACGTTGCCCGACAGAGTGTAGATGCCAGATTCTGATACTATGTTGCCCAAGAAAAAAGAGAAAGAGGTAGAGGGCAAGGATAAGGAAGTAGATGAGGAGAAGGAGAAGAAAGTAGATGAGGAGAAGGATGGCGAGGAAGAAATTCCAAAATCTATATATGTCAAACCTAATCCTGTTGTTCGTTCACCTTTTCCTACGAGGTTGAGAAGAAATAAAAAAGATGAAGAGTTTCACGAGATGTTCAAGATCTTTCAAAAAGTGTAGATTAACCTGCCCCTCCTCGTAGCATTACGCAACATCCCCAGGTGTGCAAGATTTCTGAAGGAGCTTTGCTCAAAGAAGGTGAAAAGCGTGGACGAGTCTAAGGTTCTCTTAGGAGAGAGTGCTTCAGCAGTCCTGAAGCGAGACTTGCCAAGAAGTGTGGAGATCCAGGGATGTTTGCCATTCCCTGCGTAATTGGAGATATGAAGATTGAACGTGCCATGCTTGACCTAGGTGCGTCAATCAATGTGATGCCATTGTCCATGTACGATGAAGATATTATGGACCGCTCAAGCCTAAAAGGGTGGTTATTCAATTGGCGGACAAGTCTAATGTGTACCCTGAGGGCATACTGGAAGATGTGCTAGTCAAGGTGGAGGACTTAATTTTCCCAGCTGATTTTTATGTCCTTGACATGGGCAAGACAGGAGCTAAAGCATCGGTCATGCTATTGGGAAGGCCATTCATGAAGACTGCCAAGACTAGAATTGGTTGCAACTCAGGGCAACTAACATGTAAATTTGATGGGGAGTCAGTTACTTTTAATTTATTTAAGGCGATGGAGCACCCCCAAGATATGGAGATGGTCGAGTACATTGACCACGTTGATCAAGCGGTAGAAGAGACAGTCCCTCTTCTTGGAAGTCAAGATCCATTGGATGCAGTCATTCAAGAAGGAGTTGAAGAGAGCCCGGATAATTCTTTCCAGGTTAGTCGAGCTTTGGAGTACTTAGGAGCGGAGGAAGTGAATGGACCCCGTCTGTCCCCATATACCTTGCCCAAGATTAGAGATGAAGATAGATTGGTGTCTTCACTTGTTCGAGCACCCAAGTTGGAACTCAAATCTCTTCCCGCTCATTTGAAGTACATATTTTTAGGAAAGAATAATACATTGCCAGTGATTATAAGTTCGGAGTTGAGCAAAAAATAAGAAGATGGAGTTCGAGATGTCCTTATGCGCTATAAAGATGCAATTGGTTGGACCCTTTCCGACATCAAAAGTATTAGTCCATCTCTTTGCACTCACCATATCTTGATGGAAGATGATGCTAAACCAACTAGAGATCCACAAAGGAAGTTAAACCCAGCCATGAAGGAAGTTGTTATGAAGGAGTTACTCAAGCTATTGGACTTGGGCATTATCTACTCAGTTCCAGATAGTAAGTGGGTAAGTCCGGTACACATGGTGCCCAAGAAGTCAGGGATACAAGTAAAACGAGCTTGTGCTTACAAGACTCCAAACGGGATGGCAGATGTCTATTGATTATAGGAAGCTTAACAAGGCAACGAGGAGGGATCACTTTTCTTTACCATTCATTGACGAGATGCTAGAAAGGTTGGCAGAAAACAAGTACTTTTGCTTCTTGGATGGATACTCTGAATACATACAGATATGGGTTGCTCAAGAAGACCAGGACAAGACAACGTTTACTTACCCATTCGGGACGTCTGTGTATCGCCGCATGCCTTTTGGTCTATGCAATGCTCCAGGCACGTTTCAACAGTGCATGATGAGCATATTTTCAGATTTATTGGAGAATCGCATCGAGGTGTTCATGGATGATTTCACCGTCTATGGAAAATTATTTGAGGCTTGTCTTGGGCATTTGGAGTTGGTTTTGAGCAGATGCGTGGAAAAGAGTTTGGTGTTGAACTATGAAAAGTGTCACTTTATGGTACGAGAAGGCATCGTGCTTGGGCATGTGATTTCAGATTGAGGGATACAGGTTGACAAGGCGAAGATTGATGTCATCTCCAAGTTGCCCTATCCAACCAACGTCAAGCAATTAAGAGGATTCTTGGGATATGCCGGATTCTATAGGAGATTTGTGAAGGATTTTGCTAAGATTTACCCAACCAATGACGAGATTGCTCCAAAATGATGTAGGGTGGGAGTTCAATGCAGATTGTCAAAAGGAGTTTGACGTATTGAAGGAATACTTGGTCACGACACCTGTGATACAACCCCCTGATTGGGGTATGCCATTTGAGTTGATGTGTGATACAAGTAAGTATGCCGTGGGAGCAGTGCTTGGTCAAAGTAGGGGTAAGGAAAGCTATGTTATATATTATGCCTCTAAAACTCTTAATGCAGCACAAATCAATTATACCACCATGGAGAAAGAGCTTTTGGCGATTGTGTTTGCCTTTGAAAAGTTCAAATCTTATCTACTCGGGGTCAAGACAATTGTTTACACTGACCATGCAGCGCTGAGATATCTCATGAATAAGAAGGAGTCGAAGCCAAGGCTTATTTGTTGAATTTTGCTTTTGCAAGAGTTTGATGTGGAGATTAAAGATAAAAGTGGAGCTCAGAATTTGGTGGCAGATCATTTGAGTAGGATAGTCAGAGAAGAAGACTCTGTGCCCATTGCAAAGAATTTCCCTGACGGGCATCTATATAAATTGAAGCCTAATTTCATGGAGAACCTTGGTATGCTGACATTGCCAATTTTAACAGTACGAGAGAGGTTCCAAACGATCTTTCATACTACCAAAGGCAGAAGATTCTCAAGAAAAGCCAAAAGTATGTTTGGAATGATCCTTACTTATGGAAGAAGTGTGCTGACAAAGGATTAAGAAGGTGCGTGCCCGATTGAGAGACTAAGAGTATTTTGAAGCATTGCCACAACAGGGAATGTGGAGGTCACTTTGGGCACCAAAGAACTGCAAGGAAGATTTTCGATTGTGGGTTCTTTTGGCCTACGATTTTTAGGGATGCTTATGAATGGTGCAAAAATTATTTCAAGTGTCAACAAGAAGGGAATGCAACTAGAAGGGATGAGATGCCCATGACCCCGATCATGCCGGTGGAGATCTTTAACATATGGGGGATGGATTTCATGGGACCTTTGCCCAGCTCAAAAGGAAATCAATATATCATATTGGCAGTTGACTATATGTCGAAGTGGGCAGAGGCGAAGGCTACACCAACGAATGATGCCCATGTGGTTGTTACCTTTCTCAAGGGGAATATTTTCAATCGTTATGGAGTTCCAAGAGCTATCTTAAGTGATCGAGGATCGCATTTCTGCAATGCTACCATTAACAAGTTATTCAAGAAATATGGAGTCCATCATCGAGTTACCACTGCCTACCATCCGCAAGCCAATGGGCAATCAGAGCTAACAAATAGGATTATCAAGACCATATTAAGGAAGGCAGTTGGGCAAAATGGAAAGGAATGGAGTTTGCACTTGGACGATGCATTTTGGGCATACCGCACAGCTTTCAAGACACCTTTGGGCATGTCACCGTACCGGTTGGTTTTCGGGAAATCATGTCACTTGCCTGTGAAGTTAGAGCATAAATCATATTGGGCAGTAAAGAAGTTCAACTATGATTGGAGTGATATTGCTAAGGAAAGGAAGCTGCAGTTACAAGAGTTAGAGAAGATTCGAATAGAGGCCTATGATAATGCTACATTATACAAGATAAGGATGAAGAAGGCTCATGACCAGTTGATCAAGGCAAAGAAATTTGAGCCTGGGCAAGCGATTCTGTTATATCAGTCAAGGTTCAAGTATATGTAGGGCAAGCTTAAGTTGAAGTGGGCTGGACCATATGAAGTGGTGACCCAATTTCCTAATGGGTCTGTGGAGATCTATTGTCCGAAATCATTCAAGTATTTTAGGGTCAATGGTCAGAGATTGAAGCTTTTCTATGGAGACAAGAAGGATGAGGGTGTGGACAAGGAGGAAGTCCATGTGATGATGTCCGTCTAGGGGCAAGCATGACTGCGTCGTGTCCACGACGTAAACTGGGGCGCTGGCTAGGAGGCAACCTAGTGAGTTTTATTTCTAGTTTTTTCTTTTTCGTATTTTCATTTCGTAATTTTATTTTAGTTTTTATTTTCTAATCATAGGATAGCAGTTTTTGTTTTGGAAGTGTGTTTTGTGTCTATGTGTGTAGGGCAGGTACACAGAAAGAATAGACAAGCGAAGAGTTCGTGTTGGTTGAGGAGAGGCTAAGCCCGGTGAATACGAGGCAAGCGAAACAGGGAAACATGGATGACATCAGCACGTCACATCTACTGGCAGTTACTGTGACTGCCAAATCACACACCTATACCCTATTTTCTAGCCTACTACTACATCTCTCTCTCTCTCTCTCACAATTTTCATTCATCTTCTAAATTCAAACCGGAACTCTGCAATTCCCTCTCCCTTTCTACTTTTGCAGAAACAAAACCCCCTCACCACTCTCACAATGAAGAACACATGCAGCAGCAACGCCTTAGATAAAAAGACGGGCAAAAATCCTAAGTCACCCAAACCTATTTCTAACACTTCTACCCTCACCAAAGCAACTCGAAAACTTTCCACTAAACCGTCACCTATGTCTGGATCTTCTCACATGGAAGAAGAGGAGGATGTCGCGTGACTACTTACGGACATGCCTGCTCCGTCACTCAATGATGAGGGAACCGCTGCATCGGAGGCAGGCGGTTCGTTTGGCAAGGAATCAGAGTAGGAGGAGAATATACCCTCTGGGGATGGAGAGGGAGAGGGAGATCTGATTTTGGTGGAGCAGCATGATTCAGAGGCTACGGAGGATGAACAAGTCAAGGAAGAAATGGAGGAACCCCCATCCAAAAAGGCCAAAGGAGTAGGGTCAGTCGCCAAGGGCAAAGAGGTGGTATCTGCACCACCCAAGCAGCGCATCTCAGTATTAGGCAGAGCCTCTAATCATGGAATAGGGAAGATGCCAAGGAGGGGAATCATTCTCCCCACATTGGTTTATCAGAGCGCATTGGAGGAGTTGGGGGTCTGGGAAGAAGTGCATGGGTATTTTGCAGCGATATATTGGGAGAAATTTTTGGAGTGGCAAGAGAAGGTGTATCCGGAGTTGGTGTATGAAGTTTATCAGAGTTTGCAAGTAAGGAGTCCTACGGTGGGGAATCACAACACGAAGTGCATGTAGTTTAAGTTCATGGGGGCAAGCGAGGAGCTGTCGATGAATGATTTGAATCAGGCGTTGGACATTGAGGATTTTCGCACGATAAGAAGCGAGGAGTACAATGGAGCATTGAGGTACATTCCTCAACTGGATGCTGATGAGTGGGCAAGGAAATGGGTGGAGTTCAGTGATGACCTCTTCTTCAAGGCTGACACGGCAAAAGGGCATATGATGAAGGATGATGCCTTGAGGGTGTCACCGAATTCTTGCCTACAACTTTTTTGGGAAGAAGGATAGCACCAACTCAGTCACTCGCCAAGAGATCTTCATAGTGTCAAGCATGGTGTACAAGCAGAGGCTCAACTTTGGGGCTTATGCTATGCACCATTTCAAGGATATCGTAAACTCTCGCAATCAGAGGTTTTCCCTTGCCCACTTGGTGACTCGCTATGCCATAGGGATGCACGGATTTGATGAAGCCACTACGCAGCTACAACCAATGCAAGAGGAGCGCCTGGACCTTGCTTGCTTGACTGCCATGGGTGTATGTGGAAGGGATGATGAAGGGACATTAGTGTTCGTGATTCCACCAGACGAGCCTGCCCAAGTTGCTGACTCTCCTCCTCAATCAGTTAGAGGTGGAGTGCCCGGTACTCCGGTGTTGCCTGCCCAAGATGTAGCAGGGATGATGGAGCGCTTGACCAAGCTGGAGGAAAGCAATGCCAGACTGGAGCAACTTGGACTGGAGAACAAGCATGCTCTTGCCAAGATCATGAGTGCCTTGAAGATTGACCCGACCAGGTCAGGATCTAATCCTGCCCAATGATTTTGTCCTCCCAGTTTTTAGTAGTTTAGTTTTTTATATTTTTGTTTTGTGTTTTTCTTAATTTGTTTGAGTTTAAATGTTTTTAAAGTTTTTGTTTAGAGTCTGAGTTTGTGATCTACCTTTAGTTTCACTCACTTTGCCAAAGGCAAAGTGTGTGGGTATGAGGGTAGAGCGTCTATTTTTATAAATTTTAATTTTGTGTTGGTCTGTGCCTTCCACCCACTTTGCCCAAGCAAAGTGTGTGGGTGGGAGGAGCGTTTTTTGTGTGCGTTCTAGAGGTCAAGCATGCTTAGGATGATTAGATAATGTCTGAGCATAATTTGATTCTGAGTTATATGATGTGAGCACTTTTGTATTCTAATCCAAGCACGATCATATGAAGATAGGGATGACGAATGAACTTGTGAGTATGTCGTTGTGAGGATTTGAGCTTTACACTGCATGTTATTGACCAAGCAGTTTCTTTCTTGTATGATTTTATGATATGTTTATTTGGATGCTACCTAGAACTTGCCTGTTTACTCCTTGAGACCTCATTGACTTAGGCTAGAAGAACTGAGATGAATTAGGCACGTTCTTTCTTTTGAGAGCCCAATTGAGCCAAAGAGCATGCCCAACTGAATTTCCCTTGTTAAGCCCCTTTGAGCTTTTATAATTTCTTCGATCAGATATGTGAAACTTATACACTATATTCTACCTGGTCAATAAGGACATAGGTGCATAAGATGAAGGAAGAAGGGGAGAAGCAGTTGAGCCTTTAAAAGAAATATAAGAGCTAATTAATAAAGGACTTAGAAAAAGAAAAAAAATATAAAGAAAAAAGGGAAATAAAAGAAAATATAAAGAAAAAAAGAAGAAGAAGTCCTAAATAAGTTGTGCTAAGGCCCGCAAGAAGAAAAAGCGAAGGAAAAGAAGCTAAGATTGGCCGCTTCGCTTGGCCAACCTAAGTCCGAATGACCCAAGCCTAGTTCCAAATACTTCCTACCCTTGCCAAAACCAAGTTACAACCAAATAAAAGACCTAAGGATAAGTCCTTTGAACCTAGTCTAAGAGGTGGAGAGAGTAGCAGGCAGGCAAGCCTATGGTATGGTTAAGAATAGCATATTTTGAGCGTAAACACTACCCCATACACAAGAGTGAGAGTGTTGGTGAGGAATATCCTTGAAAATGCTCACTTGTTCATTTTTGACCTATTTGATGATTTGCTTGGACTGCTTTATTTGCTTGAGTTGTATGTGAACTGGATTATGCTCTATCTTATTACTTTATCTTATGTTGTGCTAACCTTTATTTGTGTTTTGAGTCAAGTCTTTGAGTCTTTTCTATTTTTTCTTTTGTTTGGGCAAGCTATACACCATGCTTGAAGACAGGCATGACTTTAAGTGTGTGGATATGACGAACACTTTGCTTATCGTTATTAATTCAAGTATGTTTTTCTTTATCTCATTTTCTTTCGTTATTTACTTTATGTCTAGCTAAGATTTTAAATCCAGGTTTAGGGTAGATGATATGATGTATAACTTGTAAATCTCGTGAGGTCTAAGTGTTCTTGATAGTTGTATATAAGTGTGTTCCCGAGGCATTGGACAACGATTCCAAAGAAGTTCGGTGGTCATAGGTAACTCGGAAGGCCAACAAGCCCTGGGCACATACGGATTCCTACATCACAGAAGGGTTATCAAGAAGTGCTCGTGCTTGCCTTACGTTCCTTGAGAGCGGCAAGAATGAGTTGTTAGCCTTGGCCTAGACCTGCAAAGATGTGTCAATGCTGGTGAATGTCGGACATAGATCCTCGTTATCTCACCTACGCCGGAGTGGGTTTATCTAGAACCAAAAGCTGCTTGACCAACATGCGCTTGATAAGGTGTTATGCCCAGGATTTTTGGTCAAGCAAGAGGATTGACTAGGGTGTCCCTATCAAGACTTAAGCATAAGGAAGGAGCTGGGCGGACTATGTAGCGTACATGGCGGCGTGACAATGGGGACCCTGCATAGTTTTAACCTACAACCACTGACACACTTACGCAACAAATATCTTTGAACCAATGATCGAGATAAATTTATACTCATTGACTCGAAACCTAAATCTGGATTGTTTTTATTACTGATCTTTTTGCTTGTCAAGTTGCAGTTATTTACATTTAGCAGTTTGTCAAAGGTGATAGTGACAGTTGCCCAAGGCTATGGTAGATAGATACTCAACACAACCTTTTTGTGCCCCAACCAGAGATTATCGCTAGCAACTCCCTGTGGGATCGACCTTGTACTTGCCAACTAGTTGTTTCTAGGGATAGGCATAGGAGTGAAATACAAATTGTATTCTGTCGCAGCTTAAACGACGGCTGCGTCAAAATTGGCGCCGTTGTCGGGGAGTTGATTACAGTGGTAATTTCTGTTGTGCTAATTTCTTTATTCTTATTTTATGCAAGAAACTAACCTTACAGGAAAGGAAGGAAAAACGTGGTACGACGATAACATCAACATGGATCAGTTTCGAATCTGCCTCCTTCATGAGCCATCAAGGTTGACGGTTACAAAGCATTAACAACGGAGGTTTCATCTTGAAAATTAATTCTCATCAAGAGCTCATCAAGTGACAGTTTTCATAAAACCACCACCTTGGTCAATACACCTCACTTGGTGTTTGATTTCAAAATGCCACAAGACAAGCTATTAACTTTCAATTTGGAAAAGAAAGGCCAAATGCCGTAAGTTTCAATTCCATGTAATTAAACAATTTAATTGTTTAATTCCTTTCATGGGCCGATGAGATTTATTATTATTAAACAATTGTAATGTTTAATTTGTGTGCAAAATAAAGCTCAATAATCTCGACCCGAGCCCAAGCTTGTTCCTAACGAATTTGCTTATGACAAGTTCGTTTTCATTAATACCTTCAATATATAGGTATATATCATTTCTCACTCACTAAATAATGGTTTTGAGAACATGAATATATTCCGATTATTTACTCGATGAGTAAAATAATCCTCAATTATTTAATTCTCAATAATTAAATAATTAACCGCTACAAATAATAATTTTCAAACCATTATTTCCAACAGAGTACAACATCCTCAACCTTACAAACAATCAAACTCAAAACACCTTTTACTTAATCTAGTTTTGCAATAACCTCAGCATACGATCATTTTTCTGGCATCGAATAGCAATCACAAGTTGACAACTTCTGCCAACTCTCTGAGCTTCTTGAGCATCTCCCTTGAATCTGCGCGAATTTCTCTCTTTCCACACTTGGTAAATTACCACTGATAAAGCCAATCTATACATTCTTTGGGTGGTTGTCTTACTCTTGCATCGAGTAATCATATATCTCCTCTCCTGCTCCCATTTCTCTGAGCTCCTTGGACTACCACACCAAGTAGTAACTGACTCTCAAACAATTGATGAGTACGAGCATAGAAAGAAAATGTGATTAATGGACTTCATCCCTGTCCCATACAAACTACATAATGAATCAACAATAACTTCTATTTTGAGCAAGTTATCTGTTGTTACCAGTTTTTCCAAGAGAGTAAGCCACATGATAAATATATGTTTAGGAGGTGCCAAATTACAGCACAACATTTTCTTCCACTCCACTCGCTGGCCAGCTCCTCTCAAATCACCATATTATTTCCTTATGAGAAAGCTTGGTTGGGAAAGAAGGGCCATTCTTGTACTAGATGCAGTATATCGACTTTCCAGATTTTTCCTTACCACCCAAGAAGCTTGGGTGGGTATGTTCATGGTAAAGAGATCTTGCCTTTTTATGTAGAACCCATGAATCCACTGCACCCATACCTTCTCTTTTTTGTGAGCCACGCACCAAAACTACTTGCAAATGGCTGCCTTATTCCAATGATAGAAGTCTATGATATTCAAGCCCCTCACTCTTTGCTAAACAGACCTTTTTCCAAGCTACAAGAGCTATTTTTTAAGTCCTGACTTCCCCGTCCATAGGAAGATGCGACATGCAGATTGGATGGCTTTTACCCTTTCTGGGGAAGAAGGAAAACTTGGCTCCAGAACGTCTGCATGCCAAAGAGAACCTATTTTATAAGTTGCACTCGGCCTGCATAAGATAAAAACCTTGATGTCCAGCTCTCTATTTTCTCCAATATTCTCTTGATGAGAGGCTTGCATTGCTCCACAGATAATTTCTTCGAGGAAAGAGGCACTCCTAGATAGTGGAATGAGATCAACCCAACTTTAATCTATCTATCTATATATTATATAAACGAAAATGACTTTGTAAGAATTCTATGTGGAAGCCCCCAAATCCCTGCATTCCTATTTATCTTAATTCAGAAATTTTTAAATTAAAATATAATAATAACCATACTTTATATTATATACTATTAGATTAGATCTCATCCACCATTTAAATATAACATATTTAGATACAATATTTTCCTAACTAAAAATCAATATCGGATTTTTCAAATTATTAAATATTATTTTTCTTAACAAAAGGGGACGTCAGTTATGTAATCAATCAAATCTAAAAGACTAATAGCTAATATAATTGACATATTTTTCTATCTTCCTTCAAATGTGTTAATATTTCATTTTATAATTTGTATTTCTCATGAATTAAATGTGGCCCAAATATACATAGAATATTAATTTTTTAATTTACTTCTTCTTTTACGTTAATGTAATTTGGGCTATATTATATATTTTATATCTAATTGATATTTCACATTGCTTTTTAATAAGACTCCATTCATATAAAACTTAACAAATACTCAAAATGATTGTCTAATTTCTCATCGTGCAAATATTTTTTTTTTTAAATCCAACGGAACACCTCCCTTAATCCTTCATTCCTTCCTATTTATCTAAATTCACAAATTTTAATCTATTGATTGGCCGAATTAAAATCTGAAATAGTCTAATAATTTTTTATTTAATTTTATAAAATAATTAATATTAATTTGGTCAATTAATTAGGTAGACGGGTCAATTTTCAACCAACGGGTAACTCAACTCGGATCCCACGTGACACATCTCTATTCTTTATTCTTATTTATGTTAAATTTTTCATTATTTATATATTTTTCATGTCTTTTCTAAAATTTAGAATCATCATCTATGTATTAATTTTTACGTTATTTGTTGTTGAGTTTCCAACTTTGCATAATTCATAATTGTAATTAGCAAACATTAGTACTATACAATCAATTTTTTTTATTAATTTTGGGTCTAGATAAGTTTTAAACGAAATTTATAAATTATGCACTTATAAATAAAAACATGGTCAACGGATCGATTCCAACCTGAAACTGTGGCGGTAGAGGGGCTAATTTCCAATCAACGGGTACCTCAACTCGAGAAGTTTTTCATTTTATGTATTTTTTTCATATATTTCGACCCAGAATCGGGGTGGTAAACGAGCCAACTCCCAATCGACGCATATCTTATACGGATTTTTTTAGAAAGGAACACAGATGGCTAATTTTTTAAGCGGATTTGAAACAAGTACGGGTATATAAATTTCAAACATGTTTGAATAATCAAAAACACGCTTCTCGAATTGTTTTATTAATCGTCTCTGTTGGTAAACATCAAACATGTAGTAAAATTGACAGAAAATTTACAAACAATTTGTCAACGAGTCGGTATTGACCCAATATCATAGATGGGCCGATTCAGTACTGGGACAATTTTTTTTATATAATTTTGTATTGAACTCATAATATTAAGAATATTAGGGTCATCTTCATTTTATATACAATCTTCAAATATTTTTTTTCTTCATTAAATTAAAGTGAGACAAAAATAGACATTTGCTACAGAAAAAAAGAACCCCCTCAATTCTCATAAACAATCATACAATCCATTTGAAAAATAAATAGTAATTTTGTCCCACATCAGCTTTGAGAAGAAAGAAAGCTTCGAAAATTATCTATAAAAATGAGTGTGAATTAGATTTAAATTTTTAATGGGTATTATATACAAAAAATTAACAAAAAATGTCTTTCTTATACTACCACGTATTAAATTTTACTAATTTTATTAAAAAATAATTCCAGTCGATTTTCGACGGGCTGTACACTAGTCATTATATACTAAAAGGAAAACGATTCTTGCTTTGAAAAAATCCTACGTGGCACCCCTCTTAATTCTCCATTCCTATTTATCTAAATTCTCAAATTTTTGAATTTTTAAATGTAAAATAATAGATTTTAAATATCTACTAAAATCATCGGTTATTCAATGAAATTTCACCTATTGAAAAGCCTATAAATACATAGAATTAAGAGAAAAATATATGAATCTAGCACTTCTTAGATAGTTTTTTTAAATTTTAGCACCCCTTATAAAAATTTGTTGATTTAGCACTTTATCTCATTTTTACCCTTCTACATTATTTCTAATTCCCACCATATCCTCAAATCTAATCCCCTCTATCTCAAATTTATCTGCTATTTCAAATCTTCTCCCTCTCTCTCTACATCTCCCCCTATCTCTCTGCTCTCTGCTCAAACTATCCCTAATTCCACCTCTCTCTCTCTCTCTCTCTCTCTCTCTCTGGATCTGAGTTCAATTATCTAAGATCTCGACCATCTATGGAAGACGACGACGAAATCCAGTCCCAGCCTTCTTCCGTTTCCAACGGGCGGATCGCCGTCACCGTCGTCGCAGCTCCGCTTCCTCCAACTCCCTCACCCTAGCTCTCCCCATTCAGAATCAGAAAACCCCCGGCTCCGTCGGCGGCCGAGAGGATTGCTGGAGCGAAGGCGCCACCGCCGTCCTCATCGAGGCCTGGGGCGAGAGGTATTTGGAGCTCAGCCGTGGGAATCTCAAGCAGAAGCACTAGAAAGATGTCGCCGACATTGTGAGCAGCCGTCGAGATCTCAGCCACCTCCGCGATTCGCCGTCGAGGAGGAAGGAGAGAGCAGTCGCTGCTGCTCGTTGGACGGCGCTTTGCGCCTCCGTTCGCAAGCACCGTTTGCGAGCCCCGTTCGCGAGCTACTGCTCGCTCACGTCGCCGGAATCGCGAAGAAGAAACCCACCAAACCAGCGCCCCCCTTAGCTCCAGCGCCACCGCCTTCAATTTTCAGATTCAATAAGTTATAGGTATATACATTCAATTACTAATGTTTTAGATATGGAAGTTATGAAATTTGTAGTTATTAGTTTGCTTTTGTTTTCATCCCCTTTCTCCTCTGTAAATTGCATCAGTAAATAATGAAATTTCTGGACATTGTGTATGATTTGTGTGGTTATGTTTGATGAAAGAGATCTGTTCTTCATTGTGTTGGTTGGTTTAATTGGAGCAGATGGAAGGTTTCCCATTTTTTTTTTATGTGTATTCACAAATTTTGCTATATTTTTTTGTGACTTCACAAATTTTACTTCATTTTTTTTGTGACTTCACAAATTTTGCTTCTTTTTTTTTGTGACTTCACAAATTTTTCCTGTTTTTTTTGTGACTTCACAAATTTTGCTTCTTTTTTTGTGTGCTTTCACAAAATATTTGTAGTCGCCGGCGACAGTGGTGGCGGCGCCGGCGACTGTAGCTGCGGATAACTGGTGGTGGAATAATTTTTTTGTGCCTTGTACAAATTTTTTTTTGTGGCAGCGGCGCCGGCGACTATGACGGCGACAGTGGGAAAGTGGTGCTGTTTTTTTTTTTCAGTCACAAATTTTTTTCCGTGATCGCCGCCGGCGGCGGCGGCACGGCGGCCGGAAAGTGGTGGCAGGGTGGCGGCGGTGGTGGGGTGTTAGTGGTGGAATGTTTTGTTTTTGTTCAATCACAAATTGAAGAAGATGAAAATGAAAAGATGGGGATATGAAGGGAAATACAAATTGTAAAGGAGGGTAAAATAGTAAGAAAGTGCTAAATCAACAAGTTTTTATAAGGAGTGCTAAATTTTAAAAAAACTATCTAAGAAGTGCTAGTTTCAAAATCCTCTCTAGAATTAATGTGTATTTTCTCATCTTTTGCTCCACCAGTTTTGTTTGACTAATTTATTTATTAATCGGCCGAATAAATAACTATATTTTTATAGTTTAGTTTAATTTAATTTACTTTGATCAATTTATTAATTGGCCAATATAAATTATTTTTCGTAGGGAACCAATTTATTAGTTGAAAGAATAAATGGTTCCAAAATAATTGGCTAATGTGGCTAATGTATTGGTTGGTCGAATTAAATTTTAAAATAGTCTAATATTTTTTATTTAATTTGATAACAAATATTTAATTTATAATTTATCAATTATTTAAGTAGACGTGCAAATTCTCAACTGACAGACACCTCAACTCGAGGTCTCACGTGACACATTTTCATTCTTTATTCTTTTTTATTTTAAATTTTATTTTATTCATTTTTTTCCATGTATTTTTCTAAAATCTAGAATCGCCATCTATAAATTGATCTGTATGTGATTTTGTAAAAGCCCGAATTTTCGTCCCTAGAATTTTTCAATAAGATACCTATTAGAAGGTCCCTATTTCCCGAAAACTTTCAAAAATAAGATAAGTTAATGAAAGTTTTATATACAAGTTCAAAAGAGATTTTATTGTAGATAATAAAATCAAAGGAATTCAAATTCAATTTCATCATGCATCACATATCTATGTGTTTCAATTATTCATGTGGTTCTATTTACATTAAAGTATTAAAATGTGATTATATGAATACGTGACTATGCGATTGTGCGATTACGTGAATATGTTATTTGATTAATTAGAAATAATTAATCTAATGGGACAAAATTATTTAACTTTGACAATGTGAAATTATTCCGTATATCTTCTCGTCAATTTTTAGAAAAAATCTGTCTAGGATTTAATATTCTATATTGAGCTCGTTAGAACTGTAATATTAAATTCTATTAGAATATCGATTGAAAATACGATTCGGCTAAGAAATATCACGCCACAATCTAAGAAGCGAATTAAGAGATAAAAGTATATTAATTTATTGTATAAATATACATGTACTTGTGTATGTGCTGGTAATTATGTAAATGTGTTGTACACGTGTGTGTGGAGGTGTATAATATAGGTGAGTGTGTGCTAATAGTGTATGCGTGTGTGTATGTTACCGTGTGTGAATGGAAAGATAAGGAGAGAGAGAGAGAAAGCAGTTGTCGAGAGAGAGAAGGAGAGAAGAGAAGGAAAAGATTTTCTGCAGGATTCTCTTAAGTATGCTTATTTCACCTCCAAATTAACCAATAAGAGAAGGATTGGTCTAATAATGATGCTTAACCAAGTCAATCCCTACTTCACTAAAACCTATCGCCACCCTCTTCAACCATACATACTTGCTGCTCCAACATCATTAGTCTCTCAACCTATCAAAACACAGCAGCAACTCCACTCCATCTCCAAAATAAAAGCAAGTCCAGCACTCTATCATCTTCATCCTTGCGGTAGCACACGAAAGCACACACCCACCACCTTCACAACTCTCTCACCATCACCACCCTATTGTCGCCGCCGTCGGGACTCTACGGAGAGGGAGCAGAGGAGCAGCAACTAGGAGCAGCAACTAGCAGCAGCTGGACACGAGAGAAAAATCGAGAAAGCGATCGAGAGGGCGATCGAAAGTTGAGAGTTTGAAGGTTAGGTATCTCGGCTCACTTCAATCCTCTTGATAATCTTGTTTATGACTTTAGGAGCATGTTTAGGTGGATTAGAGGTTGAGCATGGCTGAAAATGATAGGATGTGAGTGAGCATGTTGGAGTAGAAGTCTATCGATTGTTTTGTTACGTTTCGACAATATTTGTGACTTTGTTGGATGTCGAATATGTCGGGAATCGACCCCCGTATATCTCTTGTTATATAATCTGCATGATGTAGGAGATTTGATGAATCTTTGTTGAGATTTACGGCTTAGAGGAACTAAACATAAAGATCCAAGTATGAATGTTATTTTGTTTTTACAACATGTTGCTAAGATAAGTCGGTAGCTTTTTCAGTAGGTTAGAGTGCTTCAAATGCTTTAAAAATTTTATATGTTGTTCTATGCCATGCCTTCTATGTGCCTGCAAAATTTGAAGGTTTCATATCGAGTAAACTGAACATAGTACCTCCTAGAAAATCGTTGCACGAACAGTTTTTAAAACCGCGTAGTCACCTTCCGATGAGAATAACTTTCAAACCGTGGAATATTTTCTATTAAACTCAATTGCATGTTCAAATAGGGTTAACAATGTCTCAGTAATGATAAGAAACTCATCATCATGTCAAGTATACCGTGCATAAAAGAACCTCTAGAATATGGATGATGAATGGAATTCACAAGTCGCTGCATGCCAACTGTTTGATAAAATGCTACGCAGATTATTCAAGCATGAATATGAATACAAAAATGGTTTTCGGCATATAGTTGTATTGGCTTGATATTAAAACTTGTTTCCAATATAATGAGGGTGAATTAGGTATTGAATTGCATAATCTTTGAGCATGTGTTACTAGTTTTTGTCTAAGAGTTGTTTTTTTTAAGACGAGGAATTATTGTGTAACTAACCTTATTCATTTCATTGTAATTCCTAACCATAGCTAATTTATACATGATGTCAGTTTCATAGTAAAGTATGCAGTGAGAGCTTTCCGTAATGATAATCAGTATATTTTTGTCATCCTTGATCAGTTTGTTATGATACGTTCAACATGGCTACTTGAAAGTACTGTTTTGCATGCCAACTGTCTGTATAAATGCCTCAGTGAACTTCTTAATATTAAAATCAACTTTTGCACGATTTTATTACTTTGATTAAGCGTATTGACTTTAATTGATATATGTGCTGATTATATGTATATACATGAATCCAAAAATTTACTACTTATTTTTGGTGAATTATGTTAAAGATTATGTTCCAAAAATATTTATTTGAGCATAAGTATTGGATGAAATGCATATGTAAAATATATTATATGAGCATTATATGTGTGTTACGTGACATGACATGAAACAGATTTTTAATATAAGAATAAATCGGGAATAGGTGGACCTAGGACATTGTTATAAACCTCGTTGGTCTTTCTTAAATTAGAGGCCTAAGATTGTTAGATCGTCTTGTAGGAGACATAGGCAATACTACTCAAGGAACCAATTTACCTAACAAGAAGTGAAAGGTGAGTTCCTATTTTCAAACCGTGGGTTAGAATCCTACGGAGGTAAATTTCGGGTTAATGAACCCTAAGCTCTTTCTCAAGAAAATGATATGCATGCTTTATTACTCATTGTTGTGTTTACCAAAGAACGGGTATTCCTTTCATTATCGGTTCGCACCACAGGGTACCGACCACTATTAAACGATCGGTCCCCGGCTTTGATCGAGCAGGGGTGTGTACACAGAAGACTGTTTATGGGTGAAATCAAAAGGAATTTCCCATGGCAGCAACTCGGTCCAATTGACGGAGCTAGCTACCCCCTTGATTGTCCCGGCTGGTAACACGATGGAGTAAGTAAGTAATTGTGCGCACTAGACGAGCTTTGCTCTATGATAAAATGTTTTACACTTATATGGGATTCAAATGTTTTCTTTTCAAAGTATCGTCCCATATATGTGAAGTAGCATGCAATATCCTCATGAAAATTATTTGAGATAAAATGTTTGTCAAAGAGGGCAAGAACTCACTGAGTACGCTTGTCACAGCCCCAAATCCCGAGGGACGGCAGAAGTCGGGGTGCGACTGGGATTGGATTAAAGAAGCGGGGAAGAAGGGGGCTAACTAACTAAACATACATAAAAGACATCATACATAAAAGACATCATACATTCAATGAACAAGACTTTACTATTATAAAGGAAGAGTTAATCGCGAAGGATTACTCGACAAAAGTACTCGAAAGTATCTAAGTTCAGGATTACAGACTTATACTACAGTGATTTAATAATGTACATGTTCTCAAAAGACTTAGAGTTTTGCAGCGGAACGTAGGTTACAAGCTAAAGCTTCCTAACTTCTCAACTCGACTCAACCACCGCCGCTCTCGTCGCTTCAACCTGCACATTTAGAAAACATATGCAGGGCTAAGTACAAAAGTACTTAGTGGGCACGATGCCGAAAACATAACATAAGTATAGATAATCTGGCATTTCATAATTTGTAGCACATCGGGGTTTTATTTGAAATTAGCCCGTGTCTACTAAACATTTTCTGACTCATTTTTCTCAATTTAGCTTGCAAGCATTTTTCTGGTATGTTACGTTCAAATCTTGACCAATTCTCATTCACCGTGGCTGGTTACCCCTCAACAGGATACCACATACACCACAGGTTACAAAGTGCACTAACTCTGGAAAGCACTTAGTAGCTAACTCAGAGTCGATCGTTAGTTAACCTATTTAGATTAACTCTAAATCTGGAAAACACGAATGTTAACTCAGATAGGTACAAGAGAACTCACATAAAACGTAAAATAGTTCATGCTATAATTATCACTTTGAAAACACAGATATCAAAGCGATAAAGAAAGGTTTTCGAGCAATGCTCGTTTGTTTTATATATAAAAGCCCACCTCGTTGATACAGAACTACTAAACAGATTCTCGTTCTTCGGTTCTTCCGTCATTTCCTTACTGCTGGCTTCCTCCTTCATCGTAAAATAATAACACTTTAAACTTGGTCGTAAAAGATAATCGAATATAGAAATTCGAATTAGGTTTTAGTCGTTTCATTTCTTTTGGCATTTGCACGCTACTAGTTTCATTTTACTTAAACGGGAAACGAGACTTGAACAAATCTCGTTTAGAACTCGAAAGGTCTCATACTCGACTCTTAGGTCAGTAGAGAAGGTAATCGTTAACTTATTACGGCTTAAACGATCGAAAAAAACTAAGTTGCGAAGAAAACTACTTAGTAAAACAAATCCTGAAACAGGGGAATTGGAAACAGGGGAGGAGGCCTGTATCGATAGAAAGCTTGGAAAGTCTAGTTTACGCTCCAATTTACGGATCTCAAATCCGATAAACGAGCTAAAAGATATTACAGTTTCTGGCAAGGGTCGCAAAACTGCTGTGTTAACCCTAGTTGCTCGATAGAATCGACGTATGACTTCTTAGGTTCGTTCTAAGTTCTCGTACTCGATTTCTCACGAAACTTGACTCTCAAGGCAGTCAACACGTACTCCCGTAACCGCGACGATCAAACCTCGTCGTTTCAACTACCAATTACTAAACAAAATCAAGTTAACATTTCTCGTTTCTAGTTCTCGACTATCACTATAACTCATATTATAATAACTCGAAAGCTCATGTCGTCAATTACAAAGTTATGCCTTAGTCCATCATGAACATTATTATCTAATTAGAATTCTTTCTCGACTTCTCGATTATTACTTATGTCCACTCGTTCGTCTCTTACTGAATTTCAAAAGTTATCGGAATTCGTTCAAATTCTACGCATCAATCATTATCTAACATATATCATTATTATATACAACATCACCTCATAACATTATTTAATCTCAACTTAGATCGAGTTCTTTGTCTCTTACGACTCACAAAATATTTTTAGAAAATTCCTATTAAAAACATAACAACATCTAACAACATTATTTCATCAACAAAACATCAACTACATGAAAACTCCCAAATTTCTCATAAATTTCGGTATTAACATATAATTAAAGGGGGTGTTTTTCTTCATCAAATAACCTCATTAATCCCTTAATCATACTATTATATCATCAATTAAACAATTACAAGTCTAATTGCAACATTAAACGAAAATTCCCAATTCAAACCCTAGCCCTAAAATCGGTTTTCATCCATACATTAGGGGATTCGATTTCTTTTTGTTCTAATCACTAATTGAACACCTCCTAAGCATGATTATCCAACTAATTGAAGAATTCCAATATCCTACATGATTGCCCCAAATTTTCGGTACTCACTAGGTTCTAGTGTTCTTGGATTTTCTTTCAATTTTAATCTCTAATATCATATCTAACACATCTAATTACACTAATCGAAGATCAAACATCTAATTCATCCACCCAAGAAAATCGATCCATCTTGAAAAATAAAAGGAAATGGATTTGGAATGGATAGAATTAGAGAGGAGGAGATTACCTTGAAGATTACTAAAGGAAGTTATAGAATTCGATGGAGGATTAGAGACTTGTGTGAAAACTTTTGCTCCAAGAACTTGAACTCTTCAATGGTGATGGAAGTAAAGAGAGAGTGAATGTAAGTGTGTGTGTTTTCGGTTTTGGGGGGAGGGAGATAAGGAAGATGATGACTAATTATGTTATGGAATATAATGTTAATAGGTGTAAAGTTTTAGTATCAAAGGACATTAGTCATAGATTAATACTAAATAAAAATGAAAATATCAAGGTAAAGAGAGAGTGGCAAAGTCGGCCAAGAGGAGAAAAAGAAGAAAATTACGCGCTTTTCCGGCGCGATACGACGTTACGGAAATCGAACGACGAAAAACGTAGCTCGGCACAAAATCGTCACATTCCGATTCGACCAAAAATTCTAACGTATTAAACTTAATCAGAAAATAATAATTAAAAACTTAATTCTGACAAAAACTCGGGACGACACAGTCCGAGTTTCATCCGGAAAATCATAAAAACGAACTTTCTCGGGCGAGTTCGTATCGCGATTTCGTGAATGTAAAAATCAGACGGTTTTCCGTTCTGAGTTCAAGAACTAAAAATTTTTCGTACGCGATAACCCTAAATACAGTAGTCATCTAACTGACTTCCGTAATTTTTTTCGCAAACGGATTTCACCGTTGGCCTTAGAATTCAGAATCGTAAACTTAGGCGTGCAAAGCCATTTTTATTAATAACTTTAAATTTTTGAGACTGTACAGAAAATTTGGGGTATTACAACGCTAGTACTCAGCCCAAAATCTTTTCTTTTAAATGCAGGATGAGCGACGGGATGGAAAGTGGTGTGATGACTCCCGAAGTTATTTGGTTGACGATCATTTAAATCGTCAACAAAATTGTGCCTAACCCAACATCGAGATTTGACATCTTATATGTAAAATTTAGTCATACTTGAACCCCAAACTAATTCCTTTTGTGTCAATTATCCGATCGCGGGTAATTGACGAAACTCAAACTAAGATTGCTTCCGCAGTGCAGGGTCCGAAGTCCTCATACTTTGAATCCTAGTAAGACTTGGGCAAGTTATTATTGAACAAAATTCATTTGATTCCATGATCATGTTTACTTATTAAACATGTATCCTATTTCTATTTACTTTTCCAAGTTATAATGTTTCATTCTATCCTTGTGGCGATCCGGTCGATCCGCATAGGCCGGGTGGCGGGTCGTTACAGATTTGTAGTTGAGTTTCCAGCTTTGCATAACTTATAATTGTAATTAGTGAATATTACTATACAATTTTTTAGTTGACATAATAAATGGTTCCAAAATAATTGGCTAATATATTGGTTGGTCGAATTAAATTTGGAAATAGTCTAATAATTTTTATTTAATTTGATAAAAAATAATTAATTTTTAATTTATCAATTATTTAGGTAGACAGGTCAATTCCCAATTAACATGCACCTCAACTCGAGATCCCACGTGACACATTTACATTATTTATTCTTATTTATTTTAAATATTATTTTATTCATATTTATCTAAATTCTCAAAGTTTATAAATTTAAAATCAATATATATCATATTTATATTCTATATATTTATTATAAATAATTTTGAAACAAAATCTTAACAAGATCAAATCTTTAAAAATCAATATCTATCATATTTTAATATATAATCCCAAATTCTCATGTCAATCTCACATTTTGCATATATTTTACATATCAATTTATATATTATTTTTAATCATATCATATCATTATTATTATTATTAATATTATTATTATTGTTATTAAAATATAATATTATATATATATATAGAAAATTCCAAATTTCCATGTTAATCTCACGTTTTGCATATATTGTACATATTATTTTTTATCGGGAAAAATGAAAGTAGTAGATAAAAAATTAAGATCATGGTCAACGGGCTAATTCTGATTGAAACCGTGGGGTAGACGAGGCGATTTAGTTACGATAGTTCAACATAACGAGATAATTCTGACTTGGAACCATGAGAGTAGACGGGTCGATTCCAAACCGACGGTTCAACTTTATCATAATTGTGGTCGACACGAGAATTCTGACCTTGAACCATGGGGGTAGACGGGTTGTTTCAATTACGACAGTTCAACTTAACGGGAGGATGGTTCAATTTTTTTAGAATTGTAGTCGACGGGAGGATTCCGACATTCAACCATTGGGTAGAGAGCCGATTTCAAACTTGCCAACAAAACTCATACAAAGTGTAAAACTTAAAAATAATTAATGAACAATATTTTATTACTAATTATACTAAAACATAATTTCCCGTCGATTTTCGACAGGTAACACGCTAGTTATTATATAAACGAAAAAGACTCTACGTACAAAAATCCTATGTGGCACCCCTCAAATCCCTCAATTTCTATTTATCTAAATTTTCAAATTTTCTAAATTTAAAATCAAAATTTATTATATTTATATCCTATATATTTATATATGGCATGAAAACAAAATTTTAATAAGATCAAATCTTCAGAATCAATATCTATCATATTTTAATATATCAAATAACATATATATTGATTTTGCATTGGAATATAATTGTATGACAAAGAAAGTGAAATTGATCTACAAATATATACGTATATAAAAAATAAATTACAAAAATCTTAAAAATTAATGATAATTAAGCATAAAATGTTAGTATATTTTTATTTCTTCTAACCACAATACTTTTTCAATGAAACCCCACCTACTAAAATACCTATAAAAATACATAGAATGAATGTATATTTTTCTCATTCTTTGCATACACTAATTAATTTGGCAATTAATTAGTCGATCAAATAAATAGTTATATTTTTATAATAAATTTAATTTTCTTAATATCAACTTAGTCTAATAATTAAAATTTCAAAATCATCTATCTATCTATTTCTATATCTATCTATTATTATTTTATTTTATTATTTTATTATTATTATTATCATTATATTACTAAAAGGAAAACGATTCTTGATTTGAAAAAATCCTATGTGGCACCTATTTTAATCCCCCATTCCTATTTATCTAAATTTTCAAATGTTTGAATTTTTAAATATAAACTATTGATTTTAAATATCTATACTAAAATCTTTTGTCCCACATCGGTTTTCAATGAAACTTTCACCTATTGAAAAACATATAAATACCTAGAATCAATATATATTTCTCATCTTTTACTCCACTTTATTTGGCCAATTTGTTTATCAATCGGCCGAATAAATAACTTTTTTTTTTATAATTTATAATTTAATTTAATTTGGTCAATTTATTAATTGGCCGAATAAATAATTATTTTTTTGTAGGAAATCAATTTATTAGATGAAATAATAAATGGTTCCAATTCCTATTTATCTAAATTCTCAAATTTTTTAATTTTTAAATATAAATTATAGATTTTAAATATCTATACTAAATTCTTTTGTCCCACATCGGTTTTTCAATGAAACTTCACCTATTGAAAAGTCTATTAATACCTAGAATCAATGTGTATTTCTCATCTTTTTCTCCACCAGTTTTATTTGGCCAATTTATTTATTAATCGGCTAATAAATAACTTTTTTTATAGTTTATAATTTAATTTAATTTGGTCAATTTATTAATTGGCTGAATCGATAATTATTTTTTTGTAGGAAATCAATTTATTAGATAACATAGTAAATGGTTCCAAAATAATTTTTCTAATTTATTGTTTGGCCGAATTAAATTTTGAAATATTCTAATAATTTTTTATTTAATTTAATAAAAAATAATTAATTTGTAATTTGTCAATTAATTAGTCAGACGGGCCAATTCTCAGCTGGCAGGTACCTCAATTCAGGATCCCACATGGCATATTTCAAATCTTTATTCTTATTTATAATCGCAATTAGTAAATATTACTATACAGTTAAGATGAGAATGAACAGTACAATCATTTTTTTTTTAATTTTTGGGTCTATATAAATTCAAAACGATTTTTATAAATTATGCAGTTATAAATCAAAATCGTGGTCAACGGGTTGATCCCGACCCGAAACCGTGAAGGTGGATGGGCCAATTCCCAACCGATGGGTACCTCGACTAGAGAATTTTTGCATTTTATGCATTTTTTTCATGTATTTTTTAAAATCTAAAATTGTCATCCATTAATTGAAATATGTATATCGCTCATTTAGAATTTCCCATCCATGACAACTGAAAAAAAAAAAAAGCAAATGATATATAGTTTTTTAATCATATCTATATTGTTGTAAAATCTTTTGAGTTTTTAAATGTAAAATAATATAATAGATTTTAAATATCTACTAAAATCTTGTGTCCCACATTGGTTTAATAACGAAACTTCACCTATTGAAAAGTTTATAAATACTTAGAATCAATGTGTATTTTCTCATCTTTTGCTCCACCAGTTTTATTTGGCCAATTTATTTATTAATCAGAATACACAATCTTAATCCCTATAGCATTATTCGTTATCTATATCTCTACTCTCTCTCACTACCCGCTCTTTCTCTTCATAAAAAGTTAAAAGATTCAGCTTAATAGCCGTTTTCCTTTGAGGGACAAATATATTTTTGTCCACATCGATTTTATAGAAGAATAAAGCTTTGAAAATTATCGAAAGAAATGAGAATATATTAGATTATAATTGTAAAAGACATCACTATATGGATTGAGATGTAAACATGTAGTAAAATTAATTTTTAATTGAATTTCAGATGTGTTCAAGGGCATATAAATTTTAAGTGAGTTTAATAGATTGTATAATCGAATGATTAAACCCTAAATAATTAACAAATAATAATATTTTTCTTACTCTATCATATATTAGTACTATCTAATAATTTTATTAATTTTTTTTAATATAATTTTACGTCGATTTTCGACGGGTTATACGCTAGTTATATATAAACGAAAACGACTTTTCTTTAAGAAGAATCTTATGTTACCCCTTATATTCCTCCGTTCCTATTTATCTCAATTCTCCAATTTTTAAAATTTAAAATCATTATTTCATATTTCTTATATTGTTATTGTTGCGCCGTTTAGGTTTAGTTAAGTTTTCTATTGTTTCCTCTTTTTCATCGTAATATATATCTCTTAGGATTGTATATTCCCTACTCTACAATCGTCTTTTTCGTTTCTCTCACGGTATGCATATCAGTTAATTTTTAGATTTGTTTACGATTTACTTACTTTTGTTTTTGGTTGTTGATTTCATCGTGCATTTGTTGCTGATTATGAGACGGAGCCAGGAATTTTTTCGTGGGGGTCCAACTAAATGTAAAAATTTAGAAATAATATTTTGAATAAATAATAGTTCAACAAAAATAGTATATATAACACAATATAGTTCAAAATTTAAAAAATAACTATCTTACTGTACTTTTAATAATATAATTAACAATCATGCATCAACTACAAATTATGTTATAATTAACTATCATGATATTTTAATCATTTTATAATTAAAGATAGAGATAATGTATAAATAAATGTGTCTTCCATATGCATCTTACTAACCAAATTCTAAATAACAAATCTTTAATAATATTCTAGTTATCAAGATCACAAAAAAAAGTAAGCAATGGATCTGGAATTCAGATTTACTGGTATGATAAAGAATAGAAAAGAAAGATGATTAAATTCAATACATATCAATATATTTTAAAAAAACCAAAACCTCAGATATATAAATACATATATACTAATAAAATTTAAAAAAAAAATGAGGGGTCCATGACCCCATGCCCCATGCTGGCTCCGCCTCACGCCCACTTTAACTCAAAAGGTTAGCGTCTATATTTCACGTTTTTGTTTATTGGCGGCTATGAGTAATTTTATTTATTAAATTATCTTCTCTGCAACTAAGATTTTATTTCTATCTGATTATCCATCCTCCTCCCTTCAAGTCTCTCAATTTGGATGTGCTTTTGGATGCATGAGTTGATTAGTTTTTATTATTCTTTTTCCCCTTTGATTGCAATTTATTTCAGTCTCGACGTGTTTGTGAATTTTATTAGCTATCCACAAAGTATAATTTTGGATGTGTTACTTATTTTTTTTCGTTTGATTGCAATTTTATTTCAATCTCTTCGTTTTCAATCTTTTTTTTTTTTGGGTGCATCTGATGTATTTACACATAAATTTACACATGAGGTCATATGCATTGCCTCTCTTGCTCCATGGTTCTCTCTCCAGTTGTCTTTACTATTTATTAATTTCAGGAAGTCACTCTAAACGTAAGGAACCCATCATTTTGACCGAGAAAAATGGTAAAGAGAGGTAAGTTCAAATATATCAACTTTTGAAAAAGTAGACAGCGATAAAATGATAAGGACCAAATGGAGAAAAAATATAAAACGATTGCTTGTGTGGTTTGCATCATTCATTCATACTCACAATTAGCGAGAGTGGATTCCTTTATAGAAGAATGAACAATTATAAGTTCAAATATCTAAAGTTGCATTTTTAATTATTCCTGTTGGCAGCTTGAACATTTACTTCGTCTAAGAAACATGCTTATATTATATTCTATAACTGTCTTCCAGAATCACATTAGCTATAAGGGTATAGAATGTTGAACAAATAATAGTGAATTCAGTAATTTGTTGTCAACATATATATATTCTAATATTAATAGTCATCTGTTAGAATTTAAGTTCAGAAATTGCAAAGATAGGTGGTTAAAAAGGTCTCGATCATCCTAATTGCTGCATAGCTATTAAGTTAATTTATCCTAATTTGTTTCAATTCAATTTGGTGAATTAGTTGTACTTCTCTCTCATCCCATCTTTATTCCTTACCCCCCTTGATTTAGCCCTATCGAAATTGAGGTTGCCTTAGTCCTATGGTAGCAGTTCATCAATTTGTTAGTTTGGACTGTTAAGCTTTTGTCTTCAAGTCTATTGTGCTTCACATCTGTCAATTTGACAAATTTGAGAATATAAGTGATTTTTAGTATTATCCGCAATCTTAAACTCAATGCATGCACTAAATTATGCTTAACTCAATAGCTTAGTTTTTGAGAAGATTTATTATTTTATAATACTTTTCGCTATATAATGGTACTTTTCCTTATTTTATTTTTTCCTGCAAAAGAGTTCATTAGTTTTAACGAAGTAGAGTTATTCCATAGGCATCATGATTAGCATTACATTGTTTCAATTTACTTGCCTTGTATGTATTGAAGAGCTGTGAATCTATGATCAATCAAATATGTAAAGTTTTGATTTCATTTTTTTTGTTCGGTATTATTGGCTCGGAGTTTTGTGATGTGATTGGAGTTTTTAATTGTCGATTATAATGTGCTATTGAAATCTGGAGTTTGTTTAGTGTTCAAGCCAAAGATGTTTTTTTAATTAATTAAAGGTGTAATTAAAGTGGCAATTGGTTATGAGTTTATTGGAGGTGATTTTTAAATTCAGGAAGTATAATAATATGGAGATGTGATGAAATATAGGGATTAATGGCAAAGGTGAAATTGGATTAGTTTTGCCATGAGAACAAAGAATTCGTGGTTGCTTCAACCTCCTCGGTTTTGGAAAAAAGTGCACCATTATTACGACAAGTATGATTGGTTAAAAAATTGCTATTAGCATATTTCAAAAAGAAATATTAGCATTATACATAACAAACTGTGATAATTAGTAGTTAAGTTAATAATTAAATAATAAATAACTTTATAAGGAAATTAAAAAAAAATCTGAATTTATATAATTTATCTTAGCATACATAAAGACATGAGAATTCCTACAATAAGAGAGACTCAAAATATTAGCATACGACGAGAATGGCTACACACGACACAATAACTAACATCGTGTACAGTTCTTTGTTGCAAAGTTAATTTCTATTGTAATTAAATACTTTTAATATACTTACAAATGTTAAATTTATATTGATTTCGTGCAGGTTAAAGGAAGTAAGTGCATCAAAGAAACGACCTTCTTGATCTATTTTCTAAAAAGTAATTTTTGTATAAAAGGTATTGAATTGCTTTACAACATAGTATGATTGGTGTTGATTTTTTTTTAAATGACAAATGCTCTTAATTAATTTAAATAATTTTTAAATTTTTAAATGAATTCAAGTAACATAGTATAATTGGTATAAATTGGAGTTAAGGACGATAACGAATAGTACTTTCTAATTAAACTTTGATAAGAACCGTGGTCGACAGAGAGAAAGAAGAGAGATAAATAGTGAATAATACGATAGCGGTTAAGGACGACAACGAATAGTACAATTACTTTCTAATTAAATTTGGATTAGAACCGTGATAGACGGGACGATTCCGACCTGGAACCGTGGGAGTAGACGGGTCGATTCCAAAATCCAAACCGATTGTTAAACTTTTAAAAAATATATATTCTGTTAATACTTTTAAAGTTTCATTAGAAGTTAAAGATTTTCGCAGTTAAAAAATTCTATCACCATTGTCTAATATATTTGATAATCTTATTAAATACTAATAAATTTCCGTCAATTTTTGGCGGGTTACAATGATAAGTAATGGGTTAATTTGATTAGAAAGACCTCCGACCTAAAACCTTGGGGGTAGATGTGAACCGACGGTTCAACTTTTTTTTTTTTTTTTTTTAATTTTATGTTAATCTCATAATGTAGGATATTTGTGAATTTAATTTGCTTAATTTGATGAATGATTAACAAACCCAACTGCAAAAATAAGCTTGAAAAATAAAAAATAATAATATTTATTGTTTTACTATTTATTACTAATGTTTATTTTGTAATATTTGAAACAAATAGATAATTGTTGTAATGATTTTATATGATTATCTAGATATTTTATAAATTTAAGCATAAAGATTAACGGGTATTGCTCTACGGGTTTTTGAGAAAGGAACATGCATTTGAATAACTTTTTTATCAGGTATGGGACATACACGAGTGTATAAATTTCAAATGAGTTCAAATAACTCTAAACACGTCATTCCTAATTGTATAACTAATGGTCGTGGTAATGCTGCCAATAGCTCTGTTGACAAAAGTCAAACGGGTAGAGAAATAGGTATGGAATTACTAACGATTTCTTGAATTTTATTATGAACTAAAGATTGTTACCCCCAAAAAATTTCTATAACTACCAAACATATTGTGTCTAATAATTTTAATTTTTTAATAAATAATAAATCTCCGTCGATTGTCGACGGGCTATACGCTTGTATATTATATAAACGAAAATGACTCTACGTAAAAAAAAAAAAAATCATATGTGGCATCCCTCATATTCCTCCGTTCCTATTTATCTAAATTCTCAAATTTTCTGAATTTAAAATCAGTATTTATCATATTTATATTCTATATTATATATGATATGGAAACAAAATTTTAACAAAATTAAATTTTTAAAATCTATATCTATCATATTTTAATATATTCTATATCATATATAGTGGGAGTACTTTTACGTCATTATTAGGCTGTGCGCAGCGGCGCGCTCGCTGCCCCCAGCGAGCTCTGTCCTCAAGCTCGCAAGCCACTGCCGAGTTCGGCGCTCACGCGCTCAAGCTCGATAGAGCGAGCTGCGCTCTCCCACGCTCGAGGACACGTGGTGACCACTGATTGGTCGCCAGCATAGCCGTTGCGATCACCAACGGTCACCATTCAAATATTTTTTTTTATTCTAATTAAACACTATATATATTCCCTCCCCACCCACAAATCACACCCTACACTCTCTATTCTCTCTTCTCCAACCTCTTTTCTCTCAAATTTGCTCCCAAAACCGGCAGTCACCTTCTCCGGCCAAGCCCTCCGGCGATCACCTCATCCGTTAAAAAAAAAATGGATCCAAACGCCAATTTCAACACCAATTGGCCATTCGCCGAAGATTCGCCGAGCCCCAACCCATCTCGTCCATCCCCTTCGACAAAATTTGTTCTTTCAAATACCCCAACGAGATTTATTCTCGTCGCATCCGGCCTTCGCTTCACAATTTCCAACGGCGGGAGCCTACGTTCCTCACTTTCCGGCTGGTGCCTTTGCACCGTTTCAAGGCTTCGGAGCCGCCAATGCCGCCCCCTCAATGCCGCCAATGAACACCGGCTATTGAATTTTAATTTTTAGTGTAATGTAGTATTTTAATTTTAATGAAATGAATATTTTCTCTTAAATTTCATCTTTTTTCAAAAAATAAAAAAAAAAAATATCGAGCTTGGCGAGATCGCCACTGCACACCATTTAGTACGCGCTTGTTAGGCTCACCAAAATGGCAAGCGAGCGGAGCTCGCCAAGCTCGCCGATGCCACAAGATAAGGTACTTGATAAATGGATCAAAATGAAATGAGTCCATGTAGACAATTTAATTAAGTTACGACAATCTATGACAAAAAATTGTTGGGACTTTGGTTGAGTTTTGATTTGCTCTTTAATTCTAAATTTTCAAATTTTCTGAATTTAAAATTAATATTATTATATTTATATTCTATATTATATATAATATGATAATAAAATCTTAATAATATCAAATTTTCAAAATATAAATCTATCATTTTTTAATATATTCTATATTATATATAGTGGGAGTACTTTTACCTCATTATTATAAACGATACTTAATAAATGGATCAAAATGAAATGAGTCTATGTAGATAATTTAATTAAGTTACGACAATCTTTGACAAAAAATGGTTGGAACTTTGGTTAGAGTTTGATTTGCTCTTTAATCAAATAGAGCCTAACGAGCCCTAATCAAACCTCATAATTCAATTTAATAACTGGACTGCACCAGCCATTCGGTAATAAAATAAGTTTCTTCAAAAAAAGAAAAAAAAATGTTGTGTGTAATTGAGTTCCTCACTTTAGACTCATCATGCAGCATAATAGATTGGCAAGATAAAAGATGATACGCAAGATAATTCCCAAACTTAACGAGATCAATAATACTTGACATACGTTCAAACTTGACCAAAACAAGCCTATAAATACCTAGAATCACTATTTATATTTTCTCATCTTTTGCTCTATGAGTTTTATTTGATTAATTTATTTATTAGTCGGCCAAATAATAACTACATTTTTATAATTCATTTTAATTTAATTTTTATTAGTTGGCTGAATAAAAAAAATAGTTTTTGTAGGGAACTAATTTATTAGTTAGCCAAATAAATTGTTCCAAAATTATTTGGCTAATTTATTGGTTGGATGAATTAAAATTTGACCCTAAATAATTAACAAATATTAATTTTTTTAATCTATCACATATTAATACTATTAACAATTTTATTAATTTTATTAAATATTATTGTGCATCCCCTTGCACAAATTTGAAGGGAACCCCTAAATCTCCAGTTAAATTAGAAATTTGAAGTATACAATGTTGTTTTATAGTACAGTATATGTTAAGGGTGTGTTTGGTAACCAATTTTTATTTGAAGTATTCAATGTTGTTTTGTAATATCTTGATCCTCACATTCTCTGTAGTAAGACAAACAAGTCAACAATTGTTCTTTTCAAATATGATATGGATAACCCGAAGCTGCTACATGATTTACATGTATGGAATAAACTTCACACATGAAAATAAACCATTATTCAGATAATTGGTACGACATACATAATTTATGAAGTTGATGGTAGAATGTAACCACAACTTACAGAAACCCTACCTACAAAAACAATACTTCCTTAACAATAATTTAGTAACTCAGATTTGACTTGATCATGCCAAACTCAGTGCAGCATACAAGTACTTCGTAGAAACAACGTAGTAATATTCAATCTTAAATCACTTGCACAACCGACATAAATGTCGAGGACAAAAGTACAAACAGAGGATATACGTTCAAGTCCAAACAGCAATATACGAAATGGTCCCATTTCTTAAATCTTGCCTACAAAATGTAATATCCATCGAATATGCCATGCACCTGCATATTACATCCTTCAACCAGTTATCTCGGTTAAGTCAATCCGAATCATATCTTTTCTTTTCTTTGTGCTTCTTGTGCTTCCTCTTGTCATCTGAATCGCGTGAATGTCTCTTTTCCCGCCTTTCATGTTTATCGCGTTTCTTCTCATCATGCTTCCTTTTCTTTCTGCTGGATTCATCTTCCAACTCTTTTTCACCATTCCTTGCAGACACAGGTGGAACAGAGACGTTTGTCTTTACTACTGGTTCGGACTTCCTTTCAACTGGTTCGGATTTTGAACTGTATGGCAAGCTTGATTCTTCCAATGGACCTGATGCCCCCCTGCAGATGTTCCGAAAATTTACTTAGCAACACACATCATTATCCGTTTACTTTATCTATAAAGAATGGTTTACAAAATTAGTTATGAGTTATGACCACCAAATTTTATCCAGTAAATAAATATCATTATCTGTTTTCCCCCAAAGTTCATACGATGGTTTACTTTATTTTGGGGATGGTTTCCATTAGAAAATAGTTAAGACATAAAACTAAGTGCAAATAAAGTGCCATAATGATATCATGCACATTGGGCCAAACTAGAACTACAATGGCGAGATGTGGCACGAAATACAGGAGTAAGGGCAGACTCATCCACAACCAAAATAAAGCAAAATACATTACAGTTCCATGGAACTGATAAGTAACCTTATTGAAATTTAGTAAAAAGTTCATACCTTTGAAACCCAAGACCTTGAACTTGAGCTGCTTCCGCATGTCCAGCTCCCAAGTCTTCTGCCGTAGAACCTCGCTTCACGAGTTCAGCAAGTTCATGTTTATCTAGCCGATTACCTTTGGATTTCCCAGAACGTTTTGGGGCTAATCCTAGAGCTTCCCTCATGGCTTGCTCTTCTTCCTCCTTTATTCTTCGAATCTCTTCTTTCATAGCCTCCGAATTTGAACCATCAGATTTCTTATCACGAGTGTACCAGTGGAGATCTTTCCCTGGAAGTGTATTAACGGAATCAAAATTTACAGTCATCAGATCTAAAGAGAAATGTTATTCAATTAAACTGTATGAAGTTACTGATAAAAGAATCCGTAGAAAGTCTCGTTTCTCACAAGATACTAAAGTGCCGTGTGCAGCATTTTTCATAATAATAAGGAGCATTTGATCAATATGATCAACTACAAGTTCCATAATTGATTAAAACCAAAATTGACAGTTTTGTAATCCACAAGTCAGCAATACTAACAATTGGCTATAAATGCATTTTTTTAGGGGAGGCTATAATGCTTTTAGAAGCATGCAAACTTGACAAACTAGGTTACTAAAGCTAATCATTTTTCTTGCATATAGTCATCATATTTCCAAGGTCATTCATCCAACTTAATAATAGAGGCTCCACTAGAAGAGCCAAGTATGTAGTGAATGTGATTCCACTAGTTGCCTCCCTAATAAAAGATGAGCAATAAAGAGCTTATACTACAGGAAATTTATGAACTTAGGTAAAAAACGCAGATGGGTGGAATGGCGGGAAATGGAAAGACTTTTACCTTTTTGCCATCTTCCTACAGGGGCCTTGAGACTGTGACCCAAATAATTTTCTCGATGTTTATCAACTTTCACCTCATCCCAAGTAAATTCTGCATGCGTCAAAGAAAAAGGATTACTACAATATGAAAGACATACCCATTAGAGTAAACATCAGAAATAGACATATAATCACAATATCTGAATAATATCAGCAACAAAGTCTTAACCCACAACCTTAAATCAGACTTATAATTACTTTGCAACTCTGCATCAGTAACAAACTACTGACACACTAAAATCAGACTACTAAGTTCTAATTATCTTTGCAACTCTACATACCTTCAATAAGGCATATAATTAACATCAGAAAACAAGTGGACAATATCAGAATAATAAGAGTAACAAACTCTTTTCCACAACCTCAAACCAAACTTATACACCTCTGCATCGCTTTTCCATCTGATGAGATGATGCAAAGAGGACTGTTTTCAAATATTAATACTGCAGTCTATGAATATTGCTTGCCATACATGCTTTCACCAAACTCATTACAAATGCATAATCATCAGCTAAAAGACAAAAAATTGCTACTCATCGTAATCAAAACCGACTGCTGACTCCTCCTCCACCCATCAGGAGTCTGTCAGTAGTGTTAGCATAACCATCTAGACCTCTCATCTCCCTAACTAATAAATTAAGGTGAAATTAGATAAGATAACCTAGATAATGTCATGGCTTAATAGATTTAGCTATGATCGTAATAGAACATATTCCGGAGCAATTCAAAAAATTACCATAAGAGAGTATCACTGAATTTAACCAGCAGCATTAGTAGGAACCTAAAATCTATATTTCAAAAAACACACATCCCGAAATTATGGAAGCAGGCAGAGTAAAATTGAAGAATTCCTCCCAATAATATACGACACAAGTAGGTGACATACAATAAATTTCGTTTTCTTCATGCAAACGATGGTGCGGATGTACAAAATTATCATGGCAACTGCAAGACAATCAGAGTTCGAATTATTGGGCAAACTTGACAAGAAATATAAATCTTTCGCAGGAAATTACTCACAGCTAAAAACACCGATGCCTATACTAAACAACCAATTTAATCAAAATTGATCCATGACTGTTTAAAAACCTAGAAGGGGGAGGGAAAGGGCTTACGATCGCGACCGCCGCGAACTCCACCTCTTGTCGGATGATACATAATTTCTTCACAAAAATCAGATTCGACTGTTGACTGCGGCAAGTGTCGACGTATAGGTGATGATCATCCAATTCGAAAGAAGAAGAACCGATCCGAAAGAGCGAGCGAGGATAATGGAAACGAAAGTGAAGGGAGGTTCTACGGATCTGCAGAATAGCCCAAAGTTATAAGTTACTCCCCTCCCACCTCAAAATTAATTAGGCATAATTTTCTTTTTTCTTATATCACTAAAATTATGCATAATCTATTTTAGAAAATAAAATTTTCACTTATTATTTATATAATGTAAAATTTCAACTACTTACATTTCATTTTACAAAATTTTTATAAAATTCGTAACAATTTAATAATAACAATTTTTATAAAATTTTTATAAAAATGTCACAGCAATATAATAATAATAATTTAACAATTCAACCAACCCGACCCAACTACCCAAATCCGGAACCGACCCGAAAACCGAAACCCGGACCGACAGATATATGATTTTCCTAAAATAATGCGTCGAGTGGAATTTGGAACTTGGAAGTAATAGTGCTACTTGCTAGGGCTAAGTAGTTGACTCTGTAGTAAATCATCCATCATCACCTGATCAGATTTTCACCCCAACAAGAGCAACAATGGCGATGAGATCTTTCGTTTCGCGCGCTGGAGTATGTCGGTTAACGGAGGCTAATTTGCCATCTTCTGCTTCCACCATTCGCTACTTCAGCGATGGCCGTGTCCTCAGTGAAGAAGAGCGTGCTAAGGAAACCGTTTACATTCAGGTTGTCGACTCTCTCTCTCTCTCTCCCCCGTTGGATTGAGCTATTTTTTGGATGTGGTTATTGTATATATTTTAATTTTTTCGTTTTCGATTTGATTGAAGAAAATGGAGAGGGAAAGGCAGGAGAAGCAGAAGAAGAAGGCGGAGCTCGAGAAAGCTGAGAAGGAGAAATCCAATAAGGTAAACTTGTTTCCTTCAGCTATGTTGCTCGTATGTTTTTGTTTTTCGAATATGAAAGGAAGACTAAATCAAATCCAATTTCATCTTGCAATTGTTACTCCCCAATTCTAAGCGCCATCATGAATTGTTTGCCTCGTTTACTTTGTAAAATAAATTCAAATCTGTATTTTGCTAGATGTTTATGTCTTATAATTGGACAAATCTGGCCTATCATCGAAAAAATCTGTATTTTGCTAGATGTTTATGTTCGCAAGGAGGAGACTGTTGTTTCTAGAAATCGAACGAAATTGCACTACTTCGTTTTTCACAGTTTTTTCTTATGTATTTGGTGTAATTTTAGGTTTATCAAAATATGGTTGGTCCTGTGTCATTCATACAATACACAAATTCGATTCATTTCCACCTTGGATTTGTCTGATAACAACATCTACAAAGTTGTCCTTTGTTTATTTCACTTCAACATAAGCATTTGGAAAATGGCTTTAAATCACTTGTAACTTAACATTAAAGTTGGTAGTGCTCTGCTTATTCAAGTTTTGACTTCTGTGTTCTGATCTAGCTTATCGAGCACAAACTTGCCAAATCTCGGATTTCCTTATGTTAAGATGAACCCAAATATGATTCAGAGAACTGTAGGCATATATATATCATTGGAGGTTGAACATGCACAATGTAGTGGCTTCATTTGGCTCTTAATTTCATCCTCCTATTATTATTTTGGAAAGGGAAATGATATAGTAACTTCTTTATATTTTTATTGAAGGCTTCCGAAGACACCGATAAGAACTGAAATGGGATGTCAGTTCTTGATGACTAGTTAACCTCCTGGTTTCTTGCCTAAGAAAAAATAAATGTGTTTGTTTGCTTGGGGGGATCTTGGTGAGGCTATGGTCCCAGTACTAAAGTTGGTGTTTCTCCTGACTTCTGCTACAGAAACTTGTTCCAATGTTGTTGTATATTGACACAGTTTGATCGAGTTTACCTTTCAAATATAATGCCTCAGACACAGAGTTTGCATGTAAGCCGCAGTTTCTGTTTCCTATCATATTATCTCATAATTTGTTTTAGTAGTTACATTTTGTGTCTGCAAATTGCACTATAGAAATAAAGCATGAGATGGAAACCTGATACAAAACAAAAGATCCATACTGCAAAAGTAATGTAATATGTTCGATTTTTTTAATCTAGAATGAACATGTATGACGACGATGTACTGTAGGAAACAACTGAAATTTTGACCTCAACTAAGCTGTTTGAAATTTCTATGGAGATATGGTGAGCTAGGAGAATGGAGCTGATATTTGCTAGGAGTTCTTTGGACCTGATGAAAATGCCATCAAGAGCTTTCTTTATTGAAAAATGAATGGATTCCTCGACGGCTGTGGTGGCTGACCATAGCCATACGGGAGTGGCTCCTGCCGATACCGCCCCGGGTACTGGTACGAACCTCCAACATAAGGGTTGTAGCCACTGTAAAACGGCAAACCCCCCAATCCAAAGAAGGCGCTGGTACTTTCTGCTGGTACCCGGTCAACAATGACACGGCCTCGTGGATGGGTTTTGCAGTGAAAATCTCTGCACACCCTCGGATCAACTGTGGGGGGAACATAGGCTTCACATTTGTGCTCCTGTTTTTCTTCAACCTTTTTCTCGCTGTTGTGGCGGTCATCTTCACAACAGCAATTCTCGTGCGGTTTTCCCTCTTCTGGAGCTGTGAAATTGCTGCCTCTGCCTTCTTTCGTTGTGTGGTTTTTGTGTTTTTGATCCACACGGTTCCTGTGCTGCTGCTTATTACCTGATAAAAGTTTTACCACTCTACCTTTACCTAGTTTTTCAACTTTGTTCAGCAAAGTCGTGGCGTCGATTTCCCCCAAGACATATATGCGGTTGTTTTCTGTGTCTATTTCAGCCGAGTTCACCTCTTGAGTCCGGGCAAACGAAAATAGAGGGGGTTAGAAATTGGATATGAGAGGAAGGAGGAGAAGAGCTTCAAGTCAACCAAATCTATTCTTGTGCAGCAAATAAATTAGATTTCTCAAACCATGTTCTCAATTCTCTCACAAAATTTAAATCTACGTAGTTGAATTGCTCAGTCTATTTCATTGACCATGAGAAAGTGAAAGGGTAGACCAAACTTATCGATCAATAAATTCTAATTAATCTCTGATTATACCGATTTTAATTAAAGGATAGGACAGGGGACTTGGCAACAAGTATTTCGTCTACAATACTCATTTTCTAGTGTGTTGATGCAATTTTGAAATTCCGCAAATATTTAAATAACTTTTTAATCATTAGGAGTAAGCAATTAAGCATATAAACAAATGTCATTAGATGTTAGAATATATCATGGGAAACTGACAACAAAATTGGAAAAAAAAAAAAAAAAAAAAACACACTAGTTATCGGGTGGATTATTAAGAGATCAAATCGCCCAAATTCGATACGAAAGTAAATATAGCAAAAAGCTTATACCAGACATTTTCAGTAATTTTTTCTTCAGAACCTTTGGACAATTTTCACAGCAATTGATCTTCATGGACAAAACCTGTATAACACAAAATGAACCGATTATGTTCCAAGAAAAAAGGTTGAAAAGTTAGAACAAAATCAATGAATCTTGAATAAATATTTACGTGATGAAGGAGGTGGTTTTCCATTGTAAAAGATTTATCTCTCCAGTACAAAATCTCATCTTTTATATAGAAATACTAACGTTAAGTTATTTTATTACAAAATGGTAAGGTTCCTTTTTTTCTTCCGTAGATTTTTTTAATGCCTTCAATTATGAGAGAGATTCCTATTCAAATTGAAATTCTAAACCGACATGGAGTTTTCCCTTTAAAACAAAATAAGTATGGCAAAAAAGGCTAATGTATCCTGATTAAGTGCCATGAATTATTATTTATTCCTAATCAAATTCAAATTTCTTTTAACGAACCGGCTGCGAATTTTCCTTTTAGTTATTGAGATTCAAATTTTTTATTTTTATTTTTAACTCTTTGCCATTTGTGAGAACCGAAATTTATTTGTTTTTTCCTTAACTATTGCGTGCATCTTGTGTGTATAGATATCCTTGATCCTCAAGTAAAATTACGTAAAATCTTCTGCTGTGTTTAGAACATAAGTCACATACAAGGAAAATATCCCCGATTTATCTAGTTTAATATTCTCAAATCTTCAACCTTATCGTTCTTATCTTCTGCTGTGTATAGATAAAAATCTCCAACCTTATCTTTCCCTTTAATCTGAAACACTGCGTGGCGGCTCCCTTAATTCTGTATTGCATATTGCATTATTAATTCACATATTAGTTTTAAATGTAATTTACAATCTTTTAAATTTTATAACATCCGACCTAGGGATGGCAACAGGTCGGGTTTTCGTGGGTTGATGGGACGAGTTTGAGAAATATTAAATGGTTTTGAGACGGGTTTGAGTCGAAACATGCAAACCCGTGACGGGTTTGGGTTGGATTTGGACAATTACCTCCGGGTACCCACTTCCCAAATCCATTTAAATATATAAGATAAAAGATATTATTATATATATAATTTATTATATAATTATAAATATTAGTATAAATATTAGTAGATTTAGGGTTTTATCTGATTTTCTTAACCCACTCACACATCCTGTAAGATTCAAGTCTTTAATGTTTCTCCACTACTTTTGTAAATCTACTTATGAAATATGACGACACAACGACAACATCAATAATTCATACTTCTAGTTATGTTTTCAGATTATGTAAGTTCGTAGTACTTTGCTTTGAGATTAATTTTAGTGAAATTTTTTGCTGATGTAATGTTTTAATCATATTTATAATATTTTGTTATTTGATGTTTACTTTTTAGTATGCAGGTTTTTAGTGGGTAATAAATGAGTATTACCCAACGGGTTCGGGTCGGTTATGATTTTAAAATTATTTTTTAATCGGATTTAGAACGGTTTTGCGTATTGGAAATTTTCATGGGTTTGGGTTTAAGAAATGCTTAATGGGTGGGGTACCTGACCCATTATCATCCCTAATCCAACCCCATATTATCTTCTAATTAAATTTAATATTCCGTAAAATTATTAAATTATGGATTAACATACATTATATTATATATATAATAAAAAAATAATACTTAATTTTGTTTGAACACAAGAAAATTGAGAGAGAATGAATAAATACAATAGATAGTGGTTAATTCACAATACTAAAGGTCTTGAGTTCGAGTCCGCCGTAACATGATCTTCAAATTTAATTGTTACTTTGTTAAAATAAAAATAAAAAAATGAATAAATACAACAGGTTGGTGGCAGTCATCTGTCAAAAAAATTTCTTCTCCGTCGGCATCAGTCGACGGGCAATATCTCCCATCCCAAATATTTAGGACTTAACGACAAAACGAGGAAGGAGAAATGGGTTGGTCATATGGAGTAGGAGAATGGAAATTGAGATACGTGATGTGTGTCAGTAAGTGATGACAAATATGAATTTTTCATCATCTAAATCTATATGATACTTGTTCCCAATAAGAAACTATGTCCCGTACATGCACGTTTACAAATAATAATTACAATTCAAATTACAAGCACGTATATATCTATATAGGGTAAGTTCATGTATAAAACCTTTTTAATGTAAGAAATAAGAAGTATTATAGATCATTGATTACTTTTAATTTAACGGTCATGATTCAATGCCTAACACAAAAGGAGTATATTTAGTGAAAAATGAGGGGTGGTCATTGTATAGCCGTTGATGGTGAATTGTATATAGCCGTTGCACATTTTTAATTTTTTTTAATCAGAAAAAAAATTACATGGGACCAATGGGGACACGCCACGTGTCCCCATCTTGCTGCCTCATTGTGTCGAAGGTTGTGTCGGTAAATCGACCCAGCCTTCGACACACCCTTCGACCTAGGCTGGGTCGAACGCTCCACTATGGCATCGACACAGGGTGGGTCGAGCGGGGGTACGTCGAGCGGCGCTCGACACAGGCTACGACGTCTCCGCTCGCCCACCGCAGTGGATGCTCTAATAAATACTTTTTTCTTTCTTTGTTCTTTTTCCTTTTTCTTCTCTTTTTTTCTTTTCTGTTTTGTATTTTTATTTAAAATACATATAATTCAAAATAATTATTGTCATGAATAAAAAGTAATTATTAAAATGAAATTAATGAAGAATAATTATTATCAATAATGTTTCATAATTAAACTTTTTTTAATAATAATGGTTACCTTTATTTTCGATAATTTGTACTTTTAATTATGTAGTCAAGTAATTATTATTGTGATAAAAGTAATTATTGATATAAAAGAATGTAACGTTTCACAACTATTATTTTTCTTAATCATAATGTTTATTTTAATTCACGACAACTTGTACTTTTAGTAATTCGGTCAAGTAATTATTGTTGTGATGACAAGTAATTATTGATAAGAAGAAAGGTAATGTTTCACAATCATTAACTTTTCTTAACGATAATGTTTACTTTTATTTACGACAACTTATATTTTTAATTTTTTGATCAAGTAATTATTGTCATGAGGATAAGTAATTATTGACATGAAGAAAGATAAAGTTTGTCAACTATTACTTTTTTTAATGACAGTGTTTACTTTTGTTCACAACAAAGTATATGTTTACTTATTTGGTCAAGTAATTATTATCGTAAGAAAAAGTAATTATTGATATTAAGAAATGTAACATTTCACAACCATTACTTTTTTTTTAACGATAATTGTTACTTTTATTCATGACAATTCATACTTGTAATTATTTAGATAAGTAATTATTATCGTAAGTAAATGTAATTATTGATATTAAGAAAAGTAATGTTTCAAAAATATTAATTTTCTTCATGATGATCACGAGAAATTTTGTTTTTAGTAATTTTGTAAAGTAATTATTGTCTTAATGAAAAGTAATATTTTTAAAATATTACTTTTCAACAATAAATAACTTAAAAAAAATCGAAAAACTGAGAAAAATAAATAAAATGAATAATATGACACAATATAATAAAAAAGAAACGAAATTACAACGAAAAGAAATGAAAGATACTTTAAAAAAGAAAATGGGGATATTAAATAATTTTTTTTAAAATTGAAAAAATTGAAAAAATAAATATAATGAATAATCAATAGGAAAACCCATAATAAAAGAGACAAATTATAAAGAGAACGAAAAAAAAAATAAAAAATAAATAAATGAATAATACTTTTAAAATGATGGTCCCGAAACGAGTTACTGGTGTATGGGGGGGAATACACCAGTTATAATTTCTCAACTTTTGAAAACTTAACCCCAAAAAACTTCAACTGAGTAAAGAAAGGCTCAGCTGAAATCACAACTGAGTAAGAGAACTCAGCTGTGAGAGTAGTGCTGTGCGGAATGTGGTGGAAATTAAACTCGTTAAAACAACTCACGCTTTTAGTGCAGGGTTGGTCAAAAACCAAAACAGTTGAGTATGCAAATATGCAGTTTGTATGCTGGTTAGTTTGGTCAGATGAAAATGCAATAAGAACTGAATAAAACACAGACACACAAGATTTAACGTGGTTCGGAGATAACTCCTACGTCCACGGGGCGATGTGAATCCTCACACCTCAGTCCAAGTTCTTCTGGACAGTTCCACACAGCTTACCCGGGATGTGCAACCGTTGCAATAAGTTTACGGGTACTTATCAACCTTTACAGTTAAGTTTACGGGTACTTAACAACCTATGTCAAGTTTGCGGGTACTTGACAACCTAGCTACTCAATTACAGGAAGAGTATGATCCTAACAAACACTTTTTAAGGTGTGTATGTGGGTGGGTTTTCCAACTACAGCTCGATCACGAATGAGAGCTGGATCTATGGCTTGAACGAATGAACACTCAAACTAAGATCTAAGACAGATTATAACTCTATGAACCCTCAGCTACTAATGTTCTATCACTCTTGAACTCTCAGCTGCTGATGCTCTTAGAATATGATTTTTGCAGATTTTTCTTGCGCTTGTTTCTCTTGTGATTACACTCCTCTGTCTCTGTCTCTTGTTTTTCTCTCGAATGAGAGTGCCTCTATTTATAGGCGGAGAGTATCAACTAGCCGTTGGGGGAGCTGTTGATCTCTGATCGTTGAAAGCGATGGCTTGTCTCTCATCTCTGCAGACTTTCCCGATATGGCATCTGAGTTCTTCTGCTTTCCATCTGAGACAACCTTGTGTTGGGTCAAATGGGGTAATGACTGAACGGTCAAACCCTCATGTGACTTCCTTTTGAAATTCAAATTCAAACATTTCTGACAGTCAACCTCGGTTAGTCGGTTGAAAATCTTGATCTTCATCTAAGTGGTCTTCAGCCGATGTTTTGACTGAACCGTCGAACTCTCAGCTGACTTTGAACTTCATGTTGAGATTTCTTTTATAACTTCCCCCTTCTTGAAACATTCTCTTTATCGGATGGCATTCTATAGCTGGTGTTCCAACTGAACATTTGATTTGAACTCTCAGTTGTCAAGGAGCATAGTTCTCTCATCAGGCAGACTTGTAACTGATGTTCCTTATCCGATCTTTCATCCGGGGTTGTATCCGAGTGTTGCTATGTTACCGTCTTCAGCTGGGGGATCTGTAAAGATAAAATCTAAACATTGCTCAAACAGCGAGCCTAACAGCTAACATTAGGAACTGGCAACATCTACTCGGTTGGAGTCAGTTGGTTTTGGAATTCATCAAAACTCATACTAATAAATTTCCCAACAATTTCCCCCTTTTTGATGATGCCAAAATCACTTACAACTTTAAACCACTATTGACCTAAACCTCACTAACTTATCTAAAATCTCAGCTGAAATTCTAGACAGTCTATAAGATAAAACATCAAAGGGTTAGCACAGTTATAACATGGTATTTAAAAGACTTTGTGATTCAAAGCTTGGACAATGAGGGATTGTTCATCAAGGTGAATCTTATATATACTTGAAGTTTTCCTTACAACTGATGATTACAGCAAAAAGTACAAACCAGATAAAGATACATCAGTTGATAAAAAACTACAACATCTCAAAAACTTTATCAGCTCAAAAATATTGTTGACCGTACTTGTTGAAGATACGGTCAAAGATCTCTTTCTTCGCAGGTGACTCGATCCCAATGTTGACACCATGTTCTTTGCAGACTTGTCTCGCCTCAGCCATGATCACATTTCTGTTCGGAGTACTTGTGCCTTTGATCATCTGAGGGCGATATCTGAGCTTCTGCGGAACTGGAATGGTGTTGGGATCGAGCTGAGCTGTCAGCATGGCCCTATTGAACTGACTAAACATTCCAGGATCTCCAGATCTGAGCTCCCACAAGGCTTCCTTGAAGGCTTGCCTTGGGTCTTCAGTTGAGTAGACCTTCCTGTAATAGAAGTCATTAATGAATTCATGCTTGTGCTCCCAGTCATCGTTCCACTCAGCATTCATCCACTTGTTAACGTGTGGGAACCGAGATGGGAGCGGGGCACTCTTCTGCAGCTGTTGTGTCTTCTTCCTAGCCTCAGCCTTCATCTGGTGCTTGTTTATTCTTCGCACGCTCCGGCTGGCTTTATTCCTGTCAACATTCTTCTCAACCTTGGCTAGTTCCTTCTCGAACTTAGCCACCTTTTTGGCCTGATCAGCAACGAACTTCTTGATCCAAGAGGGATTCAAGTACTTCTCATTGGACTCCCCCATAGCTTTGGCAGCTTCGATGCAGTCTTCAACAGAGATTCCGTCAAGATCGGCATCGAGCTCGGCTACGAGGTCGTGGGAGATTTCCAGTTCCTGTTGCGATCCTTCAGCTGCTCCTTCAGCTTCAGCTGGCACTCCTTCCCCCTGCTGAACTCCTTTCCCCTGTTGAGGAACAACTTTCCCCTGTCCAGCAACAGCTGCTGGCTCCTTGTCTTCCCCCTTTTTGGCATCATCCAAAAGGGTGGCAACAGTGCCATCCAGGGAGGTCAGTTTGGCCTCAGCCTGTTCAACTCGGGAAAAGAGTTCGTCGACTGCATCCTTCTCTTCCACCTTCTTGGCCAACTCCAGGTCCTGGCGTTCCTACTCGGCTCTCTGTAGGGCTGCAAAGATCGCAGAGACCTCTTTGTGGAGTGTGACGAACTCAGCTCGGAAATTTGCGAACTGAGACATCCACTCCTGGTCTTGAGTCTGCTGGGACTTTGCTAGATCAGATTCAGCAACGGACTTGAAAACATTGAAGTCCGAGCTGAGTCCCTGAACCGCCTTCCTTAGATCCTTGACCTCCGAGCTGGAAAAGGTGGAGAGGTCTTCGAGCTTTAGCTGTAGGGAGGAGGAGAGTTGTTCCAGCTGATTCTTCAGACTCGCATTCTCTGCCATCAGCTGATTCATCCTGTCAGCGTCCTCCTCCTTGTCGAACTTGATCTTGGACAACAGCTCCTGCCTCAGCTGGTTGACCCTCTCAGAGATCAGGTCATAGATGGCATCGGTTGAGTGTGCTGGCTGATCAGAGGTTCCAGGCAGTTGTTGTTGTTGTGGCTGGGCAGTTGGGTCCACGACAGCCAGGGCAGTTCGGCTGGCCAGGTATTGTTTCAACTTTTCTTCTTCCCTTTTGGCCGCCTCCTCAGCTGCGTCGACATCCTCCATATAGTTGGTATTCTTGGCCAACATATGGTCAAGAAATTGAACAGCTCCAGGATTGTCACACAGCTCCCTGGTGTCTGTCCCTTCTTGTTGGCTTTTGTCCAGGCGACGACGGAGCACATCCACCTTCTGGTTGTATGCTACCTCCAGGTTCTGGTAGTCGAAGTATACTCTCAGGTTGGATTCTTTAACTTTCAACCTGTCCCAACCATAGATCCTGAGAGTTTCCTCCTTGACGTACCAGTAGCTGAAAATCACGCTAAACTGATAGAGCAATTCCGTCCCGAACATGGCAAAGATGGGCATTGAGCTTACCTCGGGGAACATGCCGATCAGCTTGCGGAAGCAGTAGTCCAACCGGCCTTCATACTCAGCCAAGATCGTCTGGCGGTTGGCTTCTTTATCAATTGGAGTTGGGTCTATTTCGAAGGCAACGGGTTCGATGTTTTCATCAACGTTGGCCAAAGGAATGGTCACAATGTTGGCATCGAGCGAGAGGCTCGGTATATCTGACTGAGGTCCAGTTGAGAGAACTGGATCCTCTTTGGGTAGAGAGTGGGCTGGCTCAATTGCTTCCTCAGACGCAGGTGGGTTTTCCTGGCTGGCATTAGCTCCAATTGGACTGTCCTGGGATTCCTCAGATGAAGTTGAGTCATCTGATGAGGAGCTGGATTCCTCCACGTGGATCTCCACCCCTTCAGCCATTTCTTCTTGACGAGGTTGAAGAACAAACCCAGCTGGGTCAACCGACTGGCTCGATTCGGTTGACTCCTTCTCCTCAGCTGGCTTTACCACCACGGGGCTCGTTGTAGACGGTTGAGCAGCTGGTTGGATGATTCGAATCCTGGGCCTCTTCTGGAGAGGTTCCTCCTCATCTTCTTCTTCATCTTCCTCTTCCTCAGTCACCTCCTCCAGCTGGCGCTTCGCAGGCTTGGACCTTGAAGGGCGGCGAGCTGCCGAGGCCGACTCCACAGCTGGCTTAGACGCTCCTTTGGGAGTGTATACTGTCTCCACAACGTCCCTGGTCTTTTTGGTTGTGGGGAACTGCATCAGCTTGCTGAATGGCGGGTCCTCACTCCCTTCCCAGGTCAGCTTCTGTCCCTTTGTAGCTTGGAGGATCAGGGCAGAAATTTTTGTGCCGAAGTTGAGTGTCCCCTTGACACTCAATAGCTGCTCCCCGGACTGACCCACTGTCTCAGATATTTTTAGCTTCTCCGCCCACAACTGGCTTTCAATGTAGCCCAGCCAATCAATTTTGTGCTGTTCCTCCAGGGCCTTCTGCTGTTTGAGCTTCGGTCTGCTAATGTCACCGAACGCTCCTCCATACGCGAAGGCACATTTGGAAATTACGTCGAAAAGAAGTCGGTGCTCCGGCTTCAGTTTTGTCCTTTGCATGCTCCCCTTCAATGGTTCGGGAACAAGAAGGATTGTTTGAAGGAAAGCATCAGCTTCCTTATCGGTAAAGTTCCCCATCACATCTATGGCTTCATGATTTCTGGGAATGATCTTCTCCAGTTCTTGAGACACTCTGATTTCTACGGCGGTGTCTTCTATCGAGCGGGAAGTGCTGTTCCGTTGCTTGCATGGTATGGTCGTGACAAAGCCGTGTTCTGTAACTCGTTGCAGATTCCTGTAGAAATGTGCGACCTGCTTCCTGAGCAGCTTGGATGGAGAGAGAGTTACCCAGTTTAGCAGACTGTGGTCGAAAAGGATGGCGGCGACTGGAGCGAGTTCCGGCGAGGTCAGAGCATCCCTGGAAAGAATTTGTTCAAAATAAATCTTCGACATCATCATGTCGAAAGATTCCTGGAATGTAGCGGGTTCTGCAGAGACCATCTTCTTGGAAGCTTTAGATTTAGGCGCCATCTCAAAGATATATATATATATATATATATATGCAAAGAAGAAAGAAATTCGTTACTGAAAATGGTGAGACAAATTTGGAGAAAATGATGAATAGATTGAAAAGATATGCACGAAATAGTAAAGATATACAAAGAAGGTAAGGATCACTTCCTGATTTTTCGTATTATATAAGCTTTGACTCGGATGAGATCAACGGCTGGGGTTAAATGGCGCGAGTCTATCAACGGCTGAGATTATGCGACTGTTGGGTAATTTTGACTGACGCTCCACGCGCGAGTGAGAAGGTGAATAGTTTAAGGCGTTAGCCCAGTCGCACTATAAAGTAAGGCTATAGGAGTTCAGCCAGACTTTACATTAAATGCGATATGATGGCTTGTTTAGTTTAGCTAACATGTTCAGGAATGTTTGAATTTATTTCAAACATTCTCATTTAATATCATAACACCTTCAGTCATAAATGATACCTGCCAGCTGATGTCGAGATCAGCTGTATACCTCAGTTGAGTTCCTCAGTTGCCGCATACCATCAGCTGACTGGAGTTCGTCTGTTCAGCTGACGTCTGATCCATTGTTGCAGCATACCATCAGCTGACTCGAGTTCGTCTGTTCAGCTGATGTTTGATGTCTTCAGTTGGCAATCCGTATCTGAGATTTCTCCTTCATCTGAGCTTCCCCCTCAGATGGATATCTGACTCTTCAGCTCGGATGGATCCTCATTAGCTCGGATGACTCTTCAGCTCGAATCCAATAGTCCAAGAAGATCACATAGCATCTTGAACCGAGCTTTAGGTAGAGGTTTGGTGAAGATATCAGCTCTCTGAATCTCAGTTGGAATCTTCTCCATGGACACATCCTTCTTCTCAATATGATCTCGGATGAAATGATGACGAATGTCGATATGCTTTGTCCGAGAATGGTGAACAGGATTCAGAGAGATAGCTATGGCACTCGAGCTATCACAATAAATGGGAACCTGTCCAGTTGCAACTTCATAATCTCTCAGTTGTTGCTTCAGCCACAACACTTGCATGCAACAGCTTCCGGCAGCCATATACTCTGACTCGGTTGTAGAAGTAGCAACACATGCTTGTTTCTTGGAAAACCATGAAACCAACTTGCTTCCCATGAACTGACAGTGTCCAGAGGTAGACTTCCTGTCCAACCGATCTCCTGCTAGATCCGCATGTGAGTATCCGGTCAGTTGGATACCACAATCCAACATTAACAGTTCCCTTCAGATACTTGATGATGTTCTTTGCTGCCAACATGTGTGCTTCTCTTGGCTGAACTTGGAATCGAGCACACACTCCAACTGCGTATGATATGTCTGGTCGGCTGGCAGTTAGATATAGCAGCGAACCAATGATCCCTCTAAACTGGCTAGCATCTACGAGCTTTCCCTCAGCTCCGGGTTCAATCTTCAAGTTAGTATTCATTGGGATCCTCGTGGTCTTACTTGTCTGCAATCCGAACTTGGTGATGAGCTCCTTTGTATACTTAGACTGATTGATGAAAATTCCTTCTGGTGACTGCTTCACTTGTAATCCAAGGAAATAATTCATCTCGCCCATCATTGACATCTCGAACTTCTCCTTCATGAGATCTGAGAATTTCTTGCACAGCTCCTCTGACTTGGAACCGAAAATGATGTCATCGACGTAGATTTGCACAACAAGTATATCTTCTCCAACTTTGATGGTGAACAGAGTTTTATCAACTGAGCCTCGTTTGAACCCCGAGTTCAGAAGAAATCCACAAAGAGTGTCATACCAGGCCCTTGGTGCTTGCTTTAGACCATAAATAGCTTTCTTCAGCTTGTACACTCTTCCATCTCCAGTCTCAAAACCAGGAGGCTGTTCAACATACACATCTTCATTGATGTCTCCGTTGAGGAATGCACACTTCACATCCATCTGATACACTTTGAACTTGTGATGTACGGCATAAGCTAGAGAGATTCGGATGGCTTCCAGCCTTGCAACAGGCGCGAAAGAGTCTTCAAAGTCGATTCCTTCTTGTTGGCAGTATCCTTGAGCTACCAACCTTACTTTATTCCTCACAATGAATCCAATGGCGTCTCTCTTGTTTTTGAAAATCCACTTCAATCCAATCACATTGACACCATTTGGTCTTTCTACCAATTCCCATACACAGTTGCGTAGAAACTCATTCAGTTCTTCTTGCATGGCTGTTGTCCAGTGAACACAGTTGAGAGCTTCCCCAACATTCTTCGGTTCTGGTACATCAGCTACAAAGCAAGAAATCATGGCAACATCTCCAGCTTGCTCGAACTCCTCTGGAACTGCCAACTCCTCAGCATATTGAGCATAAGTGTTGAAGTTTTCTTCAGTTGATTCGAAATTTGCAACTCGGCTCCTTGTACGCACACCCTCGGTTGGGTCGCCGATGATGTTGTTAGTGGAATGGACTTCATACCATCTTCGGTTGCGTCTTCCTTCTTCTTCCAACTGTGGTTGTTCTGAAATCTGAGTTGGAGTCTTTAGAGCAGGTGATTGATCAGCTGTTGAGTCTGGATCCTCAACATTGACATTAGTTTGAACTGGACTCAGTTGGGCTTCGGATGCTGATGCAGTTGGAGGAGCATCAGCTGAAGTTCCCCCTTGGGATGAGCTGGGGTCTTCACATTCATCTTCAGAGGAGTATGGATCCTCATCCTCAGTTGCCCAAACCAGTGGTTCAGCTAGGTTCTTTTCCCTTAGAGCTTGCGATCTGGTGAGAACTGGTGGAACAGCTGGATCTGCTTGTTGTCCTTTAACCTGTTCCTTGCACTCAAAGGTAGATTCATCAAAACTAACATGAGGTGTTATTTCCACAACACGAGAGCAGTTGTTGAAAACTCTGTATGCCTTGATTCGAGCAGCATATCCAAGAAATATGCCCTTCGAAGCTTTGGCATCAAAAGTTTTCAACTGAGTCTTCCCATTGTTGTGAATATAACACTTAGAACCAAAAACGCGAAAATAAGAAACATCTGGCTTCCTGCGTCTCCATAGCTCATATGGTGTCTTTCCAACCGCTTGGTTAGAAGAGACCGGTTTTGAGTGTAGCATGCAATGTTGATCGCTTCAGCCCAAAATCTCTTTGGTAGAGCTGAGCTGGCTAACATGGATGTTGCTGAATCCTTCAGCATTCTGTTCCTTCGCTCAGCTACTCCATTTTGTTGCGGAGTACGCGCGGCTGATGTCTGTTGGGTAATTCCATTTTTCTCGCAATACTCGATGATGGTTTCATTTAGGAACTCAGTTCCACGATCTGATCAGATAGAAATGATCTTCATCTCCTGTTGGTTCGATATCCGATCCATCAGCTTGGGCAGCTCATCTCGGGTTTCACTCTTGTGACGCATGAAAATGGTCCACATGTACCTCGAGTAATCATCAGTTACAACCAATGTATATTCGTTGCCATTTATGCTCTTTGGTGTAACTGGCCCGAATAGATCCATATGGATCAGCTGTAACACTCGGTCGGTTGAGGGAGTTGACTTCAACCGGAAGGAGGATCTAGCGAGCTTTCCCAGCTGGCATGCACTGCAGATGTGTGTTGTTGAAAACACTCGGTTAGGTATGCCTCTTGCATGTTCTTGTCTGGCGAGTCGGTTCATCGTCTTGAAGTTCAGATGGTTGAGCCTTCTGTGCCACAGCCAGCTCACATCAGAACTGCTCTTTGATAACAGACAGGTGTCAGGGAGGCTGCTGTTCCAGTCAGCGTAGTAGACATTCCCTGTTGGTGATCGATTTCCCAACAATATCACCTGCTTTGATCCGACATCTTTAACCCTGCAACCCTGTGCATCAAACTTGACAGAGAAACCATTATCACAGAATTGGCTGATGGAGAGCAAGTTATGCTTCAATCCATCAACATAAGAGACATTAGAAATTGAAACATGATTGGTTTCAAGGGTACCGTAACCTCTGGTATAACCTTTTGAGTTATCACCAAAAGTAACTGATGGACCTTCTTTCTCCACGAAACTTCCAAGCAAATCCTTCAGATTTGTCATGTGTTTCGAGCATCCACTATCCATCACCCACATTGTAGCAGACGCCTTCTTCTTCCTCAGCTGTTTCTCCTGTACCTGCAAAGAGAAACTCGCTTAGGTCCCCAATTTCAGTTGGGTTCTGGAGGGTTAGTACCAGTTCCCCCTGAAACTGTGCGTCGCTTTTCCCTGTATACTCGGATGGATTTTATCATTCCAGATCACTTTTCCTTCATCATCAACTATAACAACACCTCGGTTATCCTTAGGCTTGTTGTTAATAGAGATGTTCTGTTTCTTGGGAGGAGTTGGATTTCTCCCATGTTGAGCTTTAGGAGGTGAGGCTTTCTCCCTGTTTTGATGACGATTTTTATCATGTTGAATTTGTCTGTGAGGTCGGACGCCATGTTGGAATCTTTGAGGTTGATTCTGATTCCAACTTCCTGTGAGTTGTCTGTAGCTGTTCATGCCTGTTGATGATTCATATTATGGCATGAATATCTCCAGTTGTTCGACCAGTTCCTCATTGGTTGACTCGGTTGGAACCTTTGATCGAACTGATGTTGGAACCGCTATTGATTCAGATGATTGAGCCCATGTCTGTTCTAAGGTCGGTTCCATTCCTTCTGATGTTGATTTTGAGGTTGATGCAGAGGTCGGTTCTGATTCTGAGTTCGGTTGTGGTTGTGCCTTCGACGCCTCTGATTCCTCGAGTGACTTTTGGAATATTCTCCCTCGGTTGATATCCCAACCGATGGAACATTCTGTCCTACATCTGCTACTCCTTTTCCCTTCTCAGTTGTAATCCTATTGGTCGGTTGAGCTTGCTGAGAGGTGGAGGTTGAGTTAGCTTCTGGAAACTCAGCTGTGTCTGGCTCGACAACTGTGACTTCTACAGCTTTGATGAAGGTTGCTGGTGGAATCTCAGTATCCTTGACAACATCATAGCCGAGTCCTGACACGTCATCCATCTGTCTACTATAACTGATAAGATTCTCTATGATCTTGGATGACTGATACAGCTTGATTAGATTGTCCTTCTCAGTTTGCAACTCCTTGACGAGTACAGTTATCTGCTCGGTTTGTCCATCTGACTTCTTTATCAGCTGTTCGATCTGAGCCTCTTGATTTTTCAACTGGTCTTGTTGTTCCTTGTTCTGCTTTGTCAACTCCTCATCAGCTGGAGCCTTAGCCTCGTTCAGTTGACTCTTGAGATTCTCAATCTCCTCGGTTTGGCTTTTGATCAGATCGTCCTTTTCGGTTAAGGAATCTTCAAGTTTGGCGAACTGAGCTTGAAGACTCTTAAACTCAACCGATTGGTGATGCAGCTCCTCACTGAGTTCTTGAAAATCACTCCAGGAGGGTTCCAACTCATCGTTCAGAGATTCCTGCATGTTAGAAGTATTGGAAGAGTTTAACTGAGCAGGATTAGATTGTACCTCAATATCATCTTGGTTGGTTCCAAGTGCCATGAGGCATTGATCCTGACTGATGACGTTGTTGGTAGAAGTCAGCTCATCTTCATCTTCAGTGTCAGTGAAGATATCCATATCGTCAGCTGCTTCTGCTGCAACCATGGCCTTGTTCTTTCCAGCTTGTTTGGCCCTTAATGCATCTCTCTCTTTCTTCGATAGATCTGGGCAGTCAGTCTTGAAATGACCTTCCTTTCCGCATTCAAAGCAACCGTTGGTGACAGGCTTTGAGCTGTCTCGAGTTCGGTTTGATTTGTAGAATCGTTTGTATTTCCCGAACCGAGTGTCCATGTCGGCTAGCTTCTTTGGCAGAGCTGCAATGTTCTGTTGCAGTTCCTCTCTGCTTGGCTCCTTTGCAGTCGTGTCAGCCGATCTGGTTGGCCTCGATGATCTCGATTTCGAGTAGTCAGCTCGGAGAGCAACTGACTTTGAGGTTGAGCCAACATCCTCAATTCTACTTGTCTGACCTGATGACTGCGATCTCCTCTTGTTGACCTTATACTCATTTCCTTTTAAGATTGAGAACAATCTTTCAGTTCCCATTTCACCAAGGTCAGCTCGGCTCTCGTGGATATTGGTGAAAGTATCCCACTCAGCCGGTAGAGCTTGCAACACTTTGAGATTGATTTCTCTTAGTGTGTATTTTCCTCTTCGGATGGACTGGATTCTTCTGATGATGTCCATAAACCGGAGCTCTAGCTGATCGATAGTCTCATCAGGTCGCAGACTGAAGTTGTCGAAATCTTGACATGCATGTGAGAACTTGTTTTCCTTTGTCTCGTCGCTTCCTTCACTTAGCGATGCTAGGATGTCCCACATCTCTTTTGCAGTCTCACACTCCTCTATCCAAGGCAGATAATCTTGTCCAACTGTGGACATTATTGTACTCTGAGCCCAGATATCCAACTGGCTCACCTTAGCCTCCTCTGGAGTGTAGTCTTCCGGCTGTTTCTCCACATACTCCACTACTGTATCTCCATCGTTGGGATTTGTGGGGGTGCGTACTATTTTATCTTTGATGACGATTGGTCCGGAAGTGAGAACTTGTTGCATCCTATGATGCTTTGATAGAAGGATCTTCTTCATTCGAGTTCTCCATGATGTATAATTGACTACTGAGAACATGACGACGATCTTGTCCTTGACGTCCATCTGCACACAATAAACAGGACAAATATGCGAGCAAATATGCACTAGCGTGAAAAGATCTGTTCAGTTGACCACTGAAGAAAATTTCTCGAATTCACACCTTGTGAAACAGAGTCAGCAGTCTTTTGAACCACTGCTCTGATACCACTTGTTGGTCCCGAAACGAGTTACTGGTGTATGGGGGGGAATACACCAGTTAGAATTTCTCAACTTTTGAAAACTTAACCCCCAAAAACTTCAACTGAGTAAAGAAAGGCTCAGCTGAAATCACAACTGAGTAAGGGAACTCAGCTGTGAGAGTAGTGATGTGCGGAATGTGGTGGAAATTAAACTCGTTAAAACAACTCACGCTTTTAGTGCAGGGTTGGTCAAAAACCAAAACAGTTGAGTATGCAAATATGCAGTTTGTATGCTGGTTAGTTTGGTCAGATGAAAATGCAATAAGAACTGAATAAAACACAGACACACAAGATTTAACGTGGTTCGGAGATAACTCCTACGTCCACGGGGAGATGTGAATCCTCACGCCTCAGTCCAAGTTCTTCTGGACAGTTCCACACAGCTTACCCGGGCTGTGCAACCGTTGCAATAAGTTTACGGGTACTTATCAACCTTTACAGTTAAGTTTACAGGTACTTAACAACCTATGTCAAGTTTGCGGGTACTTGACAACCTAGCTACTCAATTACAGGAAGAGTATGATCCTAACAAACACTTTTTAAGGTGTGTATGTGGGTGGGTTTTTCAACTACAGCTCGATCACGAATGAGAGCTGGATCTATGGCTTGAACGAATGAACACTCAAACTAAGATCTAAGATAGATTATAACTCTATGAACCCTCATCTACTAATGTTCTATCACTCTTCAACTCTCAGCTGCTGATGCTCTTAGAATATGATTTTTGCAGATTTTTCTTGCGCTTGTTTCTCTTGTGATTACACTTCTCTGTCTCTGTCTCTTATTTTTCTCTCGAATGAGAGTGCCTCTATTTATAGGCGGAGAGTATCAACTAGCCGTTGGAGGAGCTGTTGATCTCTGATCGTTGAAAGCGATGGCTTGTCTCTCATCTCTTCAGACTTTCCCGATATGGCATCTGAGTTCTTCTGCTTTCCATCTGAGACAATCTTGTGTTGGGTCAAATGGGGTAATGACTGAACGGTCAAACCCTCATGTGACTTCCTTTTGAAATTCAAATTCAAACATTTCTGACAGTCAACCTCGGTTAGTCGGTTGAAAATCTTGATCTTCATCTAAGTGGTCTTCAGCCGATGTTTTGACTGAACCGTCGAACTCTCAGCTGACTTTGAACTTCATGTTGAGATTTCTTTTATAACTTCCCCCTTCTTGAAACATTCTCTTTATCGGATGGCATTCTATAGCTGATGTTCCAACTGAACATTTGATTTGAACTCTCAGCTGTCAAGGAGCATAGTTCTCTCATCAGGCAGACTTGTAACTGATGTTCCTTATCCGATCTTTCATCCGGAGTTGTATCCGAGTGTTGCTATGTTACCGTCTTCAGCTGGAGATCTGTAAAGATAAAATCTAAACATTGCTCAAACAGCGAGCCTAACAGCTAACATTAGGAACTGGCAACATCTACTCGGTTGGAGTCACTTGGTTTTGGAATTCATCAAAACTCATACTAATAAATTTCCCAACAAGAACTAAAGCCGCGTGGATGTGATAAATAAATGTACCAACATAATTAAACACTAAGGGGTTTGTAGCTTAGTGATAGCTCTCTTAGCTTAAAAGCTTCGTCTCACATGTCGCGAGTTTGACTCCTCCAGGCAGCGAATTGCTATATGTTTTTTTTAAATTGAGGCTACACGTTGGGCTTGGGCCGGCAGCGGACAGGAGTGGGCTTGGACCGACAGCAGGTATGTATTGGGATGTGGGCTGAGCGCGGGTATGAATATGTGGGTATGGATTGAACTGATTGCGTAGTATGCAACTAGTTGAATGGAAGTTCATCCTTTAGTAAAAGAAAAGAAGTAATTGTATCCTACTTTAAGGGGAATCCGAAATATTGGGATTATGGGAACAAAATTCCCAAATATTAAAATTACCTTATCACATGATGAGATGTGCTTTTTAGAGATTTTTTGTTGTTTTTTTGTTTTTATCATTGAAAATTCAATGTATCCTCGAATTCATACTAATGCATTATCACTTATCAATCTAATTGCATTGTCATAACATGAAATATGCATTACATAAAAAATCATGAGAGGATTTTAGGAGTAGCACTTATTTGATAGTTTTTGTAAATTTTAGTCCTCCTTATAACTCCATTAAATTTTAGCATTTTTTTTATATTTTTATCCTTCCACCAATTTCACCATCTCTCTGGTAACAAAAAAGAAATTATGACTCAACAAAAAAAAATATTTCACTACCACTTTTCCGCCGCCGCCGTCGTGTCACCGCCATTGTCACCGACGGTCACAAAAAAAATTGTGACTCAACAAAATAAAATTCCACCACCACTTTTCCACCGTCGCCACTGTTGCCGTCGGTCACGATTTTTTTACTTCTGTCTTTATGAAGTCACAAAAAAATAGAAGAATTTGTGAAGTCACCAAAAAAATGGAAAAAAAGTTGTGAAGTCACCAATAAAATTGAAAAATTTGTAAAGTCACAAAAAAAATGGAAAAAAATTGTGAAGTCGCAAAAAATTCAACATTACAGATCTGTTTTTTTTTTCGCGAATTCCGGCCACGACACTTTGAATCGATGGCTGAGACCAAGACCATTGGCTTCGCCTCATCGTTTTGCACTTATAGATGGTGGTGATGAGGGCCAAATCTGTCGGAAGTTACAGATCTGAGAGAGAGAGAGAGAGAGAGAGAGAGAGCAACAATCCACTTTCTCATAAGAAATGGCTTGGCCATAACGCCATTACCAAATGAAAATGATCGCAAACTGCCAGATAATATGCTACAAACACAATTTTAGCAATGCAATAGAATGGAGAAGAAGGAAATAAAAATCATCACACCAAAAATTGAACACTAATTCTTCTATGCCTTCAAAATAAAAATGAGATAAAACTTCCTACATCTAATAAAACTTCCTACATTAATTAGAGGGAAGGGCGGCGGAGAGAAAGAAGACGCCGCTGCAGACGACGACCTGCGTGCAGTGGGCCCGGGCGGCTAGGATTGGGGCAATGGTAGATGCGATTCACATAGCCTTAAAACTCGGAATCTGGAACTTAATTCTTCGTCGTATACTCCAAAAACGGCCAACTGGCCGAGGATGATGACTTCTAGCAACTGCTGAGAGAGAGAGAGAGAGAGAGAGAGAGAGATACGAGGAGAAAGAATGAAGAAGTATAGTAACAAAAAAGAAAGGGACAAGATGAGAAATACAAAATTAAAGGGAAGGTAAAAAAGAGAGGAAATGCTAAATTTTTAAAAAATTATAAGGAGTGTTAAAATTTTAAAAAAACTATAAAAAAAGTGTTAGAATCATGTATATTCTCAAAAATCATTGTTCATAATTACTTAGAATTATGAATTGTAATTTTTTTATTTAATTAGTACATTATATTGAAGTTATTAATTCAGTATTCGAGTAACGGATTGAGGATTTGGAATTTCTATTATTTACTAGTAATTCTCCACTTAATTATTTTATCTTATTTTGTAGCAAAATCATAAATGCATTTTTCAGAGTTTTGTATCTTGGAACACATAAGTGCATTACGATATATTTAGCAATGCATTATTAACCAACACAAAGGCATTGATCTAATAAATTTGGGTTATTATATTCTCCCAAATCCTACGTTTGTCGAGGATTTAATTGTAATGGAAAGGGAAAAAAATTAAAAAGAGATGCAATTTAAAAAAGGGAAAAGAAAGTGCACGATTTACTTTCCAAAAAACAAAAGGTAATTAGTAATCCGTTACTCAAGGAATAACCGCCATTTCAAAAATAAAATTACATACTAACCCTCCGTCATTTTCAAATGCTTATATTATAAATTCAACTTATAAAACTCTCCATAGATCTAATAAAATGTACGCATAAGATCACTTCTCATTTCTTACGGAAAAAAACTTTTTGTACATGATCCTTCCCCCTAACTTAAATATGGTACTAATATTTTCTTCCTTCACTTAGAAGATGGGCCTGATTAGTGATTGAGCTAGATCGCGCCGGGGCTTGGGGTGGTGGCTCGCTTTAGTTAGAATTATTATACGTAAAAAAATTTGGATTAATAATTTCTTGCAATTGATATTTATTTAAGTTTATTGATTACACATGATAACAAATAAAAGTAAGAGCAAATACAATCAAACTCGAATACGCTACAATTCTAATAGCAACACAAACCATTCTCAGTTTATTTCTACCAATCTACCTATTATAAAGAAAAAGAATAAACAAAATGCATGAAAGCATAGGGCAACAGCAACATCTAAATGAGAAGCTAGCTAGAACAACTTAATTGTTAAGATAGTATAAGACGTTTCTCCATTTTATAGGTCGAGATTTCGAGTCATTTGCTTGTCTGTTGTGAATTAAATCCCGGATCAGTGCTTGGTAATGAATCCAGACTTGATATTCTGAATAGTCCCAACATCAGTGTTGAACGTGTTAGGTTTAAAATGTCTCGTGTTACTTTATCTGTTAGTAACATTTGCTACCAACATGTCTGGAGCCAGATTAAACCTTATATTATTAAATTAATTGTATAATATATCTTTTTCTTGTTGTATTCTTTTGCACATTTTTAAGTGCAAGTTAATAGAAATTGAAGATGGTTATGATAATTCAATGGAGTGGAACGTGTAAGTGAAGACCAAGGAAGTTATGGACCATGGCATGAGGAGTTATGGGAAATAACCAACTTGTAACCGCTATTGACCACTCCATCTTTAACCCACTGAAATTGGTGAACCGCGACAGTTATGGACGACCAGCTGGAGAGAGGGTGTGGATTAAATTGCTCATCAGATGGGAGAATATAAATATTGCAAGAGGTTCATTTCACGAGTGCGGATTTTGATTTAAAGAAACTCTCTGAAAATATATTTCAGTGTTAGTTGCTTCGTCATTCTGCCTACTGTGTGTTAGTATACATCTCAACCAACAGATTATGAAATCAGTTATGTGTGGAAGCTTTGGATTGTAATGGAGTGAATCATGAAAGTAGGTAGTCTTATTCAAATATTATTATTCTTAGGCAAATTTATAGGTTGTAAAGGTATGTACATCTTTCTTAGTAGATTAATTAGTCTAGGTTAGATTTAATCTTCTAGGGCATTCAATTCTTGAGTAGATTGTGCTGCGAAAGATTGAATGTTATTTTCGTTTCTGTATTGTAATCTTTGGTTTCAATATAGCCGTAAGGCACTGGCGGGTTTAATTACCTGCCAAAAAGTATTTCTTTATGTTCTTTACTTATTCCGCTGCATGTTAGATCGGAAGTTATTAACATACGATCTAACGATACTCTTTAAAAGTGAGGCCATTGCTTGTCTAAATAATATACTTCGTTTATACTACTATATACTACTATAATTGAAGTGTTTTTTTATGGTGGTTTAGCCATGCATGCATGCTGCAACTTTATAAGGGTACTTTTTTCTTTTTCTTTAATTTATTAGTATTTTTTTTTCTTTTTCTTTATTGTAGATATGGATAGGGGTGAAAGTTACAATGGTGGTGACGTGTTTTTTAACTGAATGGCATGATTAATGCAGACAGATGAATAGAGTTAAGTTACAGCTACATGATATGTTGTATAGTTTATGTGTACGTAGTTTTATGAAAGTGAAGTATTAATTCATTGATTATTGATTATTCTGTGTGCTCAAATTGCATGCATCAGAATACTAATAAACATTAAACAACAACGTTTTTGCTTGGGTTATGTCGTTGACGTGTGGTTTCTTGACAGGAATATCCTTGCATACTTGTTTCTTTTATTTATAATAATTAATTCAAACATTTGGTGTTAAATTTCTTTTTTTTTTCAACTTATATGACTTGAATGCGACGCTAGCTAATGAGACTTAGTTTGACATAGGTTGTCCTTTTGTTTTAATTTTCTCTTTTTTATACTTTACGTGAACCTGCAATAAATTAAGGGTTCAAGATTTAAAATACGTGTAAGCAAAATATATTCTCTAAATCTTAATCCCATAATCTACCCACATGTTGTTAATGCAATAGAATGCAACATTGAAATGCAATAGAGGATTCAGGCACTCAAGAACTTTGTCCTTGTTCAACAGCCCACAAACCACACTAAAAATAAATTACACTTAGGGTGTGTTTACTTTGATGAAAAAGAGTGGAAAATGAACATTTTCACTCTTTTTCCATCATTTTCACACGTTTACTACATTGGTTAATTTTCCTCGGACAAGATGGATAACCTTTTTGGGCAGTCCATTTTCCCTCCAATGGATAAAAAAACATAAAAATGGGGAGGGATGGGAGACTATGTGATAATGTTTTTTTCATCATAATAAACATGTGATAAGAAAATAATAGAAATGTTAATATTTTCTCATCTTTTTTTATCTATCTATCATTTTCCATTGGAAATATTTCTATGCACCGTTAGAAGAAAAGATATACAAAACTTGCTGTAAATTAAAGGAAGTTAAGAGAAACCTCTTGCTCTGATATTATCGTCATCACAAACATTCAAAGAAGAGTATATACGTAGACCAAATTAAAGCATGAGGTGTAGCTGTTCTTTCGGCAAACTTCCACAACTTAACATTGTAGAGATCTATCAACTTGTCCATTGTTATCAAGATTCAAGACCCATGCACCAACATCTCTTCCAACTAACTTTATAAATAACTCACTCATTTCCATCTTCATCAAACAACAATCTCATACCAAAAAAAAACAAATAAACAAAAAAAATGGCCTTGTCATTATCTTCAAGAAACGCCTTCCTTCTCCCTCTACATGTACTCATACTCATGATCATTAGGCTTCACACAGCGCGTGCCGGAGATCCAGACATTCTCACAGATTTCCAACTCCCATCATCACTAGGCGGCGGCGCAACCAACGTAACCGGAGACACCTTCACCTACACCGGCCTCAGATCCTTCATCAGAGCCAATCCACTAAATTTCACAATCTTCAAAGCAACCATGGCCGAACTCCCTGTCCTCAACGGCCAGAGCGTTTCCTACGCTGCCCTTTACTACCCTCCGGGCACTGTGAACCCGCCCCACTCCCACCCCCGTGCATCCGAGCTTCTGTTCCTCCTCTTAGGCTCTCTTGAGGTAGGATTCGTCGACACAACCAATCACCTCTTCACACAAACGCTCCAAGCAGGGGATATGTTTGTATTCCCCAAGGGCCTCCTTCACTATCAATACAACGCGGATGCCAAGACTCCGGCCATCGCGCTATCTGCGTTTGGCAGTGCAAGTGCAGGCACGGTTTCTATCCCTGCTGCTGTCTTCAACACCGGTATATATGATCCCATCTTAGCCGCCTCCTTCAACACCGATGTCGTCACAATCGAGAAGCTCAAGACTGGACTTTCGCATTAAATAGAGAGCAAATTTACATGTCACGTTTCTTCAAATAATGTTCCTCATCATCATATTATTACTTGATCATCATCGTCTCAAAACGCACGGAAATAATTTACAATTCATGCTAATTGTAATCAGAAATTCATGGATCATGATGATCCGACAAACAATGTATGGTAATATAAAGCAGCGATGATATTATAAACAACTTCCCACCAGTAGTCACAAATAGCCAGAAATACGAAAAGAAAAAAAATAGTATCTATTTACATTTGAAGGGGGTGAACTCTCCAAAGCTATAATCTAGTGGATTATGATTCATGGATGGAAGGATTAGGAGCAGGAACTACAGCATCTGGTTCTTGAATAGCCATTACTGCAGAAGTAAGATCGATGATATTGTTAATGTCCTCAAAAGCCAAGCTATGCATACTTGATTGTGACGGGTGAGTGGAGGCATAGGCGTTGGTGGTGGCGTAAGCCATGCTCGGGGTGAAGGCCGACTGCTCGGACGCCTTGCTCAAAAGCTCGGTGGAGGGATTGGCGAAGTCGAGATCAGAAACAGTGGTGATATCGTGAATGCTGGACCTCTTCCTCGCCGCCTTTTCTCCCGACTTGGACTTGTGACGGTTGAAGTATTTCTGAGCATGGCTTGCAACTTGAGACGGAAGCCTTGTTGTCACTAAATTCCTCGCAATACTCCTCCAGTCGCTCTTACCATAAATCTCCAGTCCGCGAAGAAATAATCTAAAACATACAAGAATTAATTTACTATATATTTCAATCTCAAACCAAACTTGATCAATCTATTATAATAACAAAAGATCCTTCAAATTCCAATAGCAATAGCAACCCTAGTACTAGTCAAAATATTAGAATCTCAATAATAATAAAAAGAAGCTCTTCAATCCGTAAGTAAATTAATAACACAAACAAAAGAGAAGAGACAATATATATATATATATATATATATATATATATATATATATATTCATACTTATGTTCGAATTCCGACCAAGAATTGCTCTTCTTCCTTCCACCAGATTGGCGGCCGGCGCCGGAAAGAGATGATGTCCGGCCAGTTTTCGGTAACTCGGAGTAAGGCGGAAGTTGAACAAGGCCAGCTTCTATGTCAGCAACATCTTGCAACAATGCATTATAATGCACTATTACGTCGTGTGGCGATTTCCCGGGCAAACAGCTGGCGATCTTCTGCCACCTGTTCGGAACTTCCTCCGGAAATTTCACCAGAGCATCCTCAAAAATCTTGTTCTCCGGCCAGCTCCAAGCTGCCTCCGCCTCCGCCATAGTGCTTCTGCTAACGTTGATGAGGGACTTCGAATCTTGTAAAGAATATATATCAAAACTCCTGGGATTTAGGCGAGATGTTATAGGCAGAGTTTGATTAGAATACAACTACTTTATTTTTTATTTTAGGGTTTATATTCTTTAATATTAAAAATATTCTTAAATCTTAAATATAATTTTCCATAATTATCTCATAGGAGAAGAACGATCTGGCTATATTGGTTCCTCCTATTGAAAAAGTTATGTTCCAAAGTAAAATTAAAAAATTACTACTGCTATACAATTTATAATTTTAATATAAATATAATATTTTACCAATATAAACATAATATTTATTTATAACTTAAAGTTGTACCATTTTGATTTAGAAAGGCATCAATATCAATAGTTAATATAGCATATATAATAGCGAAGTTTATGTTAATTCTCGTATTTTCTTCATTAATAATGTAATATATATTCAATAATAAATGTATATATAATAATCTATTCTATATTAAATTTTATCGCACTACTTATATCCTTCTCAATTAATTGTATAATAAATAATATATACAAATCCTCATCTCAATACATATCAAATTCTATGTGTCTACGCCACATACATATCTATTACTAATACTATATCTCAATATAGTATTGAAATTATTTAATTGAATATTCCATATTTATCATTAAAGCAGTACCATATTTATCTATATCCATGTATTTTCTTAAGTTTTGATCCTTTCTTATAATTAACATGAACTATTAACTTTGATCGATCTTTCACTTTAATCTCTATATTCTTAGCTTTTTTTTTTTTGAATGGTTTTCATCTCAATTTATGTAGTTTGAGCATGTTGATGGTTTACATATGTATCTGTATATTGCTTAATACAAATTCGTCCAAATTGTTTTTATTGGTTTAGACTAATACTTTTTTTTTTCTATTCAAGGTTCAAACAAATTTATGAGTAGTTTTGTATCTCCGACAAACATGACACTTTTGTTGAGGCAAGTATATAATGTATTTTACATTAGAATGCAATTTATCCATCATAAAAATGTGTTCCTTCACCAAAAAAAAAAAACAAGGAAATAGTATTATTTTATGTTTTGCTATTTGTTTTGAACAATATATTTTATGCTATTTAATTACTGAAATAATAAATTTTATTAAAATAATCGTGCATAAAATTAGACTATGCAAATGAAAGTATAAGAAGGAATTGTAGCACAAATTGATATTTAATTACAAAATCGCCATTAAAATAGATTTCAAATTAATTTACAATTGATTGAGGATTGAAAACTCTCTATATTTGTACAAAGGTGAGAGAATTTAGAATGATGAAAAATTCAAAATTAATTAAATTTAGCCGTACCATATGAAATTATAATTTTTTCTTGTGTAGATATACCAACATTTATCGAATTCATTTCGATCGCATGTCTTAAATTTAATTCTAAAGTCGAAAGTACGTGAGAATTTTCATTTAAAATAGTAAGTAATAGATGTTTGCTAAATAATGTTCTCTTTTTTGTATGATTTATCCAAATTAGCAAAACATATACACAATGTTAAGTACTAATACATCTAATCTATAAAATTTATCTTACAAATGCATATTTGAGATAACTATAATTTATTTGAGTTTATTTTTAGCATTGAAAATTTAATTTATTATAGTCTAAGCATCTTTCTTGATATGAAAAGTTAAAACAAAAATGGTATAAATTTATTAACAATAAAATAATATTACATGACGAATAATGGGTACCCTCAAGTTTGAAGCACAACTAAAATAAAGAGCTTAATCAAAACACTATAATAAGAGAATATTTTGATGAATGCATATGTATTTAATGAAGGAAAATTAATTAGTCAATACATAAATAACTGACTGCATAAATACATAATTTTATTGCATAAATATCAAATGAACTAATATTAATGATTGAATAATAATTAATTAATTAATTTTTGGTGGAAAAAGTTTCCCAAAGCTACTCTATTTTACTATAGGGATTTGACGATGCTATTTGGACATAGTATGTCCAATATTTACGGGTGATGCTATTCGGACATAGTATGTCCGGACATAACCTGTTCGATCAAGAAAAAACCGGCGGTAATCCTCCGCATTCACTTCCCCTAAAAAAATTTCCTTCAATCCCCCAAAGAAATCTTTTCATAATTAAAAATGTATTAATTACGACCATATTTCATCGACATAAACATCTTCTCTTCTCTTCTAATTAAAATTCGAAAAGGGTATTATTGTACATTCATAAATGGCCGAAATTAATGAAAAACAATATTAATTAAAAAATTGTGTAAAATTTGCTTTTTACTTGATCAAACCGGTTATGTCCGGACATAATATGTCCGGATAGCTTTATTGTTTACTATATTTATATAGATTTGATTTGACCAATTAATTAGTTAGTCGAATGAATAATTTAATGTAAATATTAAAATTTGTACATACCCTATTTTAACGTCTTTCTCTCTTACCATGAAAATAATACACCAACCATTGAAATTCAAATCTTCTCTTACCATCGGCCATAAATGATGACCGATTTTCGATGAAAAACGATCGGGAATCATTGTTGGAGAAGCAAGTCTCTTCCAATATAATCGCTATTTTAATTCTTGATTCATATTAATAAGTTTGATTGATTGTCAACAAAGAAGTAAAATAGTTGGAGAACCTAAATAAAAGGAACCACAATTTCAATTATTAATTTATTGAATTTGTCTAATATAAATTTGGTCTATTAAATTTGTCAAATAAATAGTTTAAACTATTTATTAAAATGAGGTTAGCGTTCACACACGTGGCATTCGTTATTTCTATTTATCTTGAATTTTGTATTTGTGCAATATTAATTTGAATTTTTATTTTTTATATGTAATTGTTTGATATTTAATTAATAAATATAAATAAGTTTGGATAACTAATGGGTACACTGCTTACAAACTAAAATTGCAGTGTTTGAATATCACCTTGAATATGATTCTAAATTTTTAGAAGCCTAATTATCTAATTTAATTTTATTATTTCTGTGATGGCTAAGATTGAAACAATTGCATATATATAACTTTACTATGAGTATGACCTTTCATATTTTGTGTCTTTCTTATTACTATATTCAAACATCCAATGCTTAATGTCTGGAGGGCAGCCTCATTGAAATTTTGTTAGAATTAAATTCCTTTTGAATGAAAACACCACAAGGAAATATAGTGTCCTCTAACCAAAAGAAAGCACTCTAAGAAAAAATTCAAACAAACATCAACAAAATAACAAGCAAAAAGATAACAAAGCAAAATCTCAATGCCATGAAAATAGTAATGTTGAAAAATATTAAATTAAATGGTATCACTCAAGCCATGACTTAGTCTAATAGGTAGGGATATCAATTTAACTTAAGATGATGAGTCTATTCGAATAGACTGAGGAAGAAAGAGGGTTATTATCGTGACTTTCTACCCCTCCCCCCCCCCCCAATTAACCGAGTAGATTGATAATTAGAAGATATTACGCAATGAGTTTTGAACGGATTAGGAATGATAAAGTCAGTTTTTTAATCAGATTTGAAAAGAGTACGAGTATAGAAATTGTAATCCGGATTGAAGTATTAATGAGTGGGTACCCAACCCATTCATTCCTAAACGACTTCAATAGTTAATAGTTAGGAATGTCAATTTAGCTTGAAATCGATGGACTGATCCAAATAGACCGAGAAAAAAAAAAAGGATTAGGATAAATTTTTGTTTAACTCTATTGTCCTAAACCAAACATAGAGATACAAAACCAATAAGTTTAAATATTTTTGGATAATTAGCATGTTTTACTATACGGATTTGCGACAAGAATGTGTAGTAAAATCATTTTTAATCAAATTTGAAATGTTGCACATAAACCCGATAAAAAAAAATTAAAGGAGCAAGTTTTCCCATTGACCTATTTTTGCATTATATATAGTCTCATCTGTCATCTAATACTTTTTTAATGAATTGCAACAAAATCATAACTTTCAAATAAGGTACAAGATAATTTTTAAAATTAATACATAGTACATAGTAATATTTAACTTTAATTCGGTCGAATTTCGACGGGTTAATAACTAGTATAGATATATATACGGATCACTTTATAATTTATTCTTTTTTATTGTATGTTTTAAATTTATATCGCCAGATATTGAGTTTGATTAGTGATCGGACCATATAGACTAGTTTATATTATGTGGGTAAATTGCACAAAATATCCATGTTAACACTCATGTGTCTTAAGAAATTTTGCACGGAAAACTAGTTAACATGTGTCTTATTTTAATGAATGCCCGAAAATGGAGTGAAGATCAATTTGTTTTTTGAGGTCTACTACTATCAACTTGGATAAAAGTTTGATTCAAAGAAATTTGAAAAAATCAATTAATGGTTTAATTGTTAACAAGAGTGTATCCTTTCGATGAACAAGTGTTTTTTAAATAAGTGTTTTTTCGTGTAACTTTTTTAAATATATGAGTATTTATGCTATTTTAAAAAAGATATAAAGGTGTGTTGTGCAATTTAGCCTTATTTATGTCATGAATAATTGGATATAAATACACATCGAATTTTTTAAAGCTCATAAATGATCAGCAGCACCAAATTGTCGTCTCTTACTAACAGTGGTTCTATTTTAATTACAGTATAAGCCCTACGAATTGCACGTTTCAGAAAATTGGGAATTGCCATGCAACGCTTCGCCAACTGCCTGCATAAAATATTTTGTGAGCACTATTTTACATCGTATAGAAATTATGCAATGAATTTCAATATATTCTTTAATTAGAAGAAGTAGAACCCCAAAATTTTGGGCTTAAAAATTTTGATTTCATTAAATTAAATAGAATAGAATAAAATAATTAAAATAATAGAATGGTCGCTTATTCCCGATCAATATTAAATTTCTAAATCATATAAAATTTAAATGTTATATGCATGGCATAAGCACGAGCATCCCTATTATATGAAATTTTTATTGCTATTCTATAACTTACGTGATATTACGATTAATTACAAAAAATTATTTTATGAAATAATAGATTGATAAATGTCAATATGAAATACTTTATTAATTGTCCTTTTTATTCTTATTATATATGTCAATAGTAGGGTCGTTAAGACCGGAATAAATAATCTTATAAGTATGCTCGATCGAAACTTCGATCTGACTAATAAATATTGTTTTATGGAATGAAAGGAGAAATACCTTATAAAGGAAATATTAGAATATAATATTATATATTATATATTACATATATAAGTGTGTATGTGATATGTGCGTGTGTGTTTAGTATGTGCCGTGTACTGTGTGTTTAGGATAATTGTGTAAGAATTAATAAAATAGATAATAATTAATAATTAGGGATTGGGGAAAAGGGAATAAGACAGAAAATAATTAGAAGAAGAAAAGAAAAGATTCGGGATATCATCGTGAGTGACAGAAATCTTCTCTCTGCAGACAAAATCTACCTCTTTTCCTTCTCCCAAAAATTCTATTCCTTCCTGCCTAGTGAATGAGAAATAGGAGTAATCATTCTGATAATCTACGTATTCAATTCATTGTCTTCTCCCCTCAATAAGAATCTGCAACTCTATCCCTTCATCACCACCTTCATTCATACAACAATCCAAGAAATGCTAACCCCCAAATACCACCACCACCGCCTAGCCACCACCGAAGGAGAGAAGGCGACGGAAATCCAGTGAGGAAGAGAGGGAGAAGTTGGGCAGCGAGAAAAAGGGGCTGAAATCGAAAGAAAGGGTAGAGGCAAATCGAAAAGGAATGAGGTACAATGGTTTAACTCTCTTTATTTTCGTTTTGTATGAACAAGGCGATGAAAACTTGTTTAGCATGATATATTTCTGCCCCAAACCATATTTAATCACGTTCATATGAGTAAATATGATGTTATATGTGTTTTAAACTAAGTTGTGTTCGTTTCTATAAGAATGTGCTAATTGACAGCATGAATGCTGCGCTTGTATGTGAATTACAGGTTGATATCTCACAATCTATAAATTGAAAATCGATGAATCCACTTGCTATTGAAAGCCTTGAATGTTGGCTATAATGTATATGAAAATCAGTCTCTACTTTTGAGTATAAGTAAGTCAAATTGCTTGAGTTTATAACTTGTGCAGAATCTGACAAAAACTGACTAAGTAGGAAAGATGTCGTAGTAACTTGAAAACAATTAAGAGCACGATAACATGGCTTAATGGAGTGTGTTCTAGACTTCTTGTAGATTTTAAAATGATAAAGTTCACTGCCATAGGATGAAAACTCGATTTTAAAATAATTTTACGGTGAACAGCTACGTGCTACAATTTCCAGAAGCATCTTAATGTGTGTAGATTAGGTTGTTTATGCTTAAAAAGGTTTATGATGGTTGTGGTGTGTTTCCTATATGAATGGATGATGGATTATGTCTAAGAATATGTTTAATGCTGTTAATGGTGTCGAATTGGGCATGATATTGTTGGTGGTTACTCTTGTGTTCTTGATGCATGTTTTACTTGGAAATGTGTTAATTGGTAGTGTTTAAGCAAAGTCATGATTTATCTCATTCCATTCCAGTGGCTCAACCAGTAACCAATGGCGAAAACTAAAAAATCCATGGTTTTCCGGTAGAACCCTCTTTCACCCAAGTTGTTTCTGCTACTATGAGTATTATGAACTTGTTTAGGGCTGCAGGGGTGGTCATGTGTCGAATTGGTTAGGTTTTATTGGAAATGTCGATGTTATGAGGTTTATATGCAAAATCGTAAACTGTCCTGACTTAACTTGTGTGGTTCTATAGGTTAAACTTCGAATTCATGTTCCAAATTTTTATATGTTATTCATGATCATGTTAAGGCAATCATATCCAAAAATTAGAATTTTTCATCGAAAGAGTAATTTTTGATAGAGGCATGTCTAAAACTGCTACCGTATGAGTGTTAAAACTGTGCAGTAAAATGTTTTGAGTCATAGCGCCTTTGTCACTTAAGTTAATCAAACTCGACTTTTTGGAGAAGAAAATAGACTTCTTAAAGTTTTTATATTGATATTAAACAAGATTTTTGACCAAACGAGTAAGTCTCAAGATGAAATTCAATCTGACCTATTTTTCAGCAACTTCAATTCCAAACAGATTCACTCAACTTTGAGTTTGACTCGATTCCTCCTATATAAATTTAATATTTTTGAGATGTGAAAAGTTCTGGAAAGTATATGATGTGTTGGGAGTGTCCAATAAAAATTTCAAGTCCATTGAAGTTTGTTTGATATTTTTCCCGTATTTTTCTTTCTAAAGTACCTCAAGAGAAAACTACCAGAAAAATACACCTTATGTGATTTTATCATATGATTTCGTTTTGCATGCATAAATTGGATAATTATGATGTATATTACATGTCATATGATAAGATAAGGTTAAATGATTTAACAAGTGATTAAACGCGCTTATGCTAAGTTAAATTAGCCTATATTAATTATTAATTGTGTTGGACTCTAATTGATCTAATGGACTTAAATAGATCATTGGGCTACATGAGTTATTATGCTTTAGGTGGTTGGGCTAGAATAATCTGAATTAATCAAATCAAATTTGAGTGATACAAATTGTTGTTGGTATAGAAGAACTATGAAAAATAAAAGAAAGAGAAGAGAAGAGAAACTAAATACTGTGTAGTGAGAAATTAAAAAGGAAAGAAAAGAAAAAGAGAAAAGAAAAGACCTCGGATATCCCAAAATTGAAATTGCCAAAAGAAATTTCGATTTCATAAAATGCCAACCAAACCAAAATCAGATTAGCTCAAAACCAAATCGAAACCAAAATTCAAGGGTTCAATTTGGTTTCGATTCGATTGTGCTCATCCTTTTCAACTCTATAAAAATGAGAATGATAGTCGATCAAGTGTGGCTTAGATAGTTGGATGAGGTACCAAAAATCTTTCTTTAATGAGAGATCTTGAGATTAATTGCATCTTCATATGCTATAATTTATATGATGTAATGGTTTACTCTTATATAGTAAAGAAATCTCTTAAATGGTGTGCATTAAATTACTTGATTATATATATCATGAAAAAATTGAGAATGATTGAATTAAAATTGGATGCATAAAGAATTAAGATATGATCGTCCAGCACGCGCTGACACGCTATAAATGAGAAGTGAAACATAAGAGACTGCTTTACGCAAACTAGCAATTTTTTCGTTCTCTTTTTCTTCCTTTTTCCATTTTTGGATGAAAATAATCCTACACCATTTATTATAGTGATTATTATGTCTTGTATAAACTTCTTTCCCATGCAATTAAATGTAAACTAGTAGTACTTAACAAATTATATGCGAAGAAATGATATAAAAGATATAGATGATATTAGAATCCCTAGTGGTTTCTTTATACGCTCAGAGTTTTAGAAAAATAAAATCTACCAAACAATACAAACTTAACCTCTCATTATTCCTTCCACTCATGAAAAACTTGCTTACATTTAACTGACAAAAAAATTAATAAAATGAATTAATTAGCTTAGTTGGCATGAATAGCATGATATAATAAAGTTAAAATGTAACTGAATAAGAGTCTCACTTATATGTAGTTGTAAGTGGAATAAAGTTATAAATAAATAGAAATGTATGTGACCTATTTTTATAAAAGGGAGAAACAAATTTATTATAAACACTCTAAATGACAAAGTAGACAAGTTTTTCATGGTCAAATGAAGTATTTGGTTTCACAAATCATATTTGATCAAAAAATTATTGATACAGGGGCTTGTTTGTTTGACGGCATTAGATAAATTTGTTGCGTTTGATTAGAATGTCGTTTATTAAATATCGAAATTATGTTTGTTTAAATTAGTTATATTCTGTTCTAAAAAATATTGTTATATTCCTCAAATTTAGGTTTAACCTTCTGATTTTGTGGGTGGTCGTCCTATTTATTCTTGCTCTTGCTCTTAGAAATAAAATCCTAAGGAGATAATTGGTATGATGGAATGGAATGAGGTAGGAATGAAATAAGACTAGGAGTGGAATGAAATGAGTAAGATGATTCCTATACTTGGTATGCACAATAAATGAGTATATGAATGAAATCGATATTCTTTGATGTATTGTGTATATGTGTGTGTCTAGTGTGTATGTATATATATGTGTGTAGTTTGTGTGCAGTATGTGTACAGTATGTGTACATCTCACTAATCGGCCTCCTTCGAACCTTCTTCTCGACTCGCCGCGAACGCGAGAGGAAGCAGCAAAGCTGCTATAATCGAGAGCCTCCTCTTCTTTGGCTACAGATCGGGAGGGATTACCGTTGGACTCGTCTATATACCAATAATCAAGTTTTCCGTAAACTGGTGGAATAAGTTTCCGGTCCTATGCCAATAAGGCAGGAGCGAAAGAGGAAGTTCAAATACCGCCCTCTAACCTCTATCGAACATGTCCCCCACTACTTTGCGCAAACAGGGCGAGACAAGACAACGACCATTTGTCCCATTGTAGCTACACCATTGTTTCCATAGTTGGTTCCATTTAAGAGGTTTAACCGTAAAAGCTCCATGCATCAAGGCAATTCAACAGCAACAGGTTTAACCACTGATAGTCTCAATTCACAGCGGGATAGACCTATTGACGAAGGGAAAGACCGGATAACTACCTGTGAGCTATAGAGGCCGAAGGCTCCCCGCCAGCTATTATGAAAAGGGGAGATTTAGAAGATAGAATCCCTTAGGCTAAACTCTTCTCTTCTTCCCTAAGAAGAGTAGCAAATCAACTCTGTAAAAGTAGTCGTTTTCGCTAGGATCCTTTGAGGAGAGATCTGGGAAATAGAACTGAAAGTCTTGTAACCCTGCATCTAGTTGCTTTGAGTTGCTTCTTAGCTACGTTTTTAACTCCTTATGTACTCACGTATGTGAGCTACGTCTAACGGTTGTTAAACAGCCTTATATCGGCCTTTTAGACTTTACTCAGGGGAATTTATTAGCACCCTACGAAAAGCATGTGTTAAGCATCTAACAGCCGTCGAACGAGGGTCTCTGCTCACTCCCTCCGCTCCTAAGGGTAGAAAGAAGAGGAAAAATCTGGACTTGGCTTTTGTTTGCCTGGTTTGCAGATCGACTCCTCCTAATTCTACCATTCCCAAATCGCATTAGTAGTTTCGCTTTCGACATAGCACTGTTGGGATTTCTAGTCCGACCAGTACCGCTGGAGGCCTAGTGCAGAGTTTTACATGCGCACACTCCTCTGAGCAATGTCAGCCTTCTTGTCCCCACGTCCGTTTTCGGTAGAGCCACTTACAGACAACCCTGCTCAACCAATGGTTATCCGATCGTAACGTGGAGTTTCTGACACTATATAAGATAAAACCAACTAACTCTTTCTCCTAAGGGTAAGAGAGAAGACATAACTACTATTGATATACTCCGAAGGTCTTGTTTCAATTGCAGTTAGAGCTGGAGCCGTGTTGCTTGGTTGCCTTGCTGCCGAGTGTGGGATGGACCCCGCGTATCAGTGCAGCTTGACCAGCGGAAAGGTCAGACCGAGGTCGAGGTCAGTTGACTCTGTGTGTGTGTGGGATGTGTGTATGTGTGCGCGTGTGCAGCGTGTGTATATGGTGTATATGTGTGTGTGTGTGTGTGCAGTGTGTGTATATTGGTGTGTGTCCAGTGTGTCTCCAGTATGTGTATATGTATGTGTGTGTGTGTGCGCGTTCAACGTGTGTATATGGTGTATATGTGTGTGTGTGCAGTGTGTGTATATAAGTTATAATTGATAGAAATAATTTATTAATTTTTTTGGATAAAATTGACAAATTGTAAACTATACGAGGATAGAATAGTCAAAATATAAAGATAGGAGCATTAGGAATGGCTAATACCATGGTTTGAGTAAGGAATGACTAATCCCTTGGAGAATGGAATAACCATTCCTGATCAAATGATGATTCCTAATTATAAAATATATCAATCAAAGAAATGGAATAGAGGTAGGAATGATCATTCCATTCCACACTTCATTCCATCATACCAATCACTACCTAATAGTCTTTGAAAAAAATTATGGAAAGAGATTAAGTGCTTTAAATTTTCTTTTTTAAAAAGAAAAAGAAAAAACAATCCACTATTAGAAGTACAGTTTTTTACTGAAAGCTAATTACTTTTATATTAAATGTAGAAGATCATGATTCAGGAATTACTTTTGGATCAGGTAAACATAGTCCTTGTACATCAGATGTAGGGGTGGACAGAAATACCGAATCTGCCATATACCGAAGTTATTGTACCATACCATACCGAAAATATCGAAAATTTCAATATACCGAAAGTTTCAATATGTAATGATACCGTACCGAATGTTTTTGGTACAATAACAATACAATTTTTCGTATACCGTACCATACCGAAGATTCGGTACATACTGAAAAGTCGGTATATACCGAAAATTCGGTACATGTCGAAACGGTACATAACGTAAATTAACAGTATATACCGAAATACCGTAAATTATTATAATTTATAAATAAAATTACTAAATTAATACCGAAATACCGTAATTATTATAATTTATAATTTATAAATTATTTATGTTAATTATTTAATTTCCGGTAATAGGTGATTTTCGGTATATTATGGTAATTATTTGATTTTCGGTATATTATTTAATTTCGGTATACCGACAAACGACATGGTAATGATATTATTTTTTTCATACCGAAATTTTTGGTATACCGAAAAGAACGGTATGATAATGGTATGAGTTTTCACATACCAAAACTTTTCGTATGGTATACGGTATGATCGAAAATTTTCGGCATACCGTACCGATTCACCCCTAATTAAATGTATACAACTCCTTTAATTATGAGAGCATCACTTTTATTTAAAATAAAATTTTAGTTGAAAGCCTCCTTTTCAGTTTCATTGCTACTATTGCTAGCTAGCCTAGCTTTGACAATAATCAATAAAAAGGTGATTTTTTATTTTTTGTTTGACTTCAAAATGGTGATACTTTTATGAGGCTATCTGCAATTCTTGGAGTTTTCAGTACCTTATTTATTTACTAGAGATAGCTTAGAGATATCTATCTCTGCAACTCAACTGTTTCCAAGCTGTTTTTATCTTTAATATTAAATAATTCTCCATTTTCATTAAATTAATTCGTAAAATTTCATTAATAAAAATAAAATAAAACATTACATTAATTTAAATAAAATAAAATATTACAATAATTGCAATAAAAAATCAATTAATTGAAATAAAAAAATTACATTAATTAACATATGGACTACTCGGGTAGACATCCAAATCTGCGTGCTCGATGAGATTATTGGTAAACCGATGATGCTTTCGTTGATCTCTCAAGTCGGCTTCCCGTCTTAGATATTCCTCAAAGGCGAGCGGAGTGGCCTTCTGGGATATCCCGCTAGTGGACGGAGAATTGGCATCGTCTCTCCAATTCTCCGCATCTTCTTGCTCGCAGTCGATGATCATGTTGTGCAAAATAATGCACATGAACATGATATCTTCAAGATGTCTCGTATACCAGCACCGACCCGGAGCCCGGATTATTCTCCATCGGGCTTGGAGAACTCCAAAAGCCCGTTCTATGTCCTTTCTGGCCGATTCATGCATCTTCTTGAATTTCGCCGTCTTTGGGTCAGTTCCAACCTTTGGCGCCTTGATGAGTGTTGGCCAACAAGGATAGATCCCGTCAATCAAGTAGTACCCCTTGTCGTACTGTTTTCCCATGACGGTGAAGTTGCACGCCAGAGTCTTATCATCAAGCACGTCGGCGAACAAGGGTGACTGGTTGAGGACGTTGATGTCGTTGTTGGAGCCGGCACACCCAAAAAAGGCATGCCAGATCCACAAATCAAGCGACACCACCGCCTCCAAAATTAAACTGGGTTCGTCATGATCGTCGCGCTTGTAGGCACCCGTCCACTCTTTTGGGCAGTTCCTCCAAGTCCAGTGCGTGCAATCCAGGCTACCGAGCATCCCTAAAAACTCATGTCGCACCTCATGCATTTGGAGCAGACGAGCGGTGTCGGCAGCGTTTGACTTCCTCAAGTATCGCTCGCCGAAGAGGTCGATCATTGCTCGGAAAAAAATTTTGAGGCAATATTTCTGATCTTCAAATACTTGTCGAACACATCCGCAGCACTACTGATGGCCAGTTGTCGCACCGCCATCGTGCATCTTTACACCGACGTTAGCCCCCATCGTCCAAGTGCATCTTGTCGATGCGTGAAAAAGTGGACGTTGTCCTCCAACGTCTTACAGATGCGCAAGAACAGATGCTTATGCATCTGGAAACGGCGCTCACCGTAGGTGAGGTTGTTGGCGAAGTAGTCGGCGTGTAGGAGCGCACACGCTGTTTCATGGTCACGGTCGACAAACAACCTCACTCTCTTCTTTTTCTACTTCTGCACCGCTAAGTGTGCACGGAGGGCTCGTTCCACGTCCGCCATCATCTCCAGGACCTCATCGTCGGTGCTGTTCTCTTCATATTCCACCGACGAAGATGAAATGCTCGATGGAGACATCTTTTGAGAGTTGAAATTGAGAGAGAAAGAGGTTGTATTTTTTGTGGGATAGTTCGAGAGTTCGACTTTCAACTAATAGAACCGAAGGAAGCTCCCGAAAAAGACATTATATGAATTGGATTAAAGGGGTCTTGAATGAGGGATGAGAGATTGAATTTATAGTGTAAAAAAAGAAAAAAAATAATGAAAATCGACTTGTAGCCGTTGCAAACGATTGAATTTTTCAAGTTTTCACCCGTTAGGCGCGTGTAAAACACGCGCCATTATTTTTTTTTCTGATCCGCGTGTGTAAGACACGTGCCTGCTCGAGCCAGTCTCGAACCCGTGCAGCGGTCTCCAGCCGCAGGGGTCTCGAGACCCCTTCGAGACATAGCTTGGAGACGGCGATGCGGCCAGCCTGAAGTATAGAAATAATTTACAAAATCTAACAACTTTATAAATTCTTTTACTTAAGGCTTAGTGCACCGGCGCGTGTGCGAGCGCGCTCGTCGCGCGGGCTGGCAGTCTTTGCGGGCACGTAGCAATCGCACAACGATCGGTAGGCGACCGTTGGCAATTGCAACGGTTAAATTTCAAAAAAATTTTAATCATCCATTTTACCCTATAAATACTCTTTTCCCCACCCTCAAACATTACACCTCTCCTTCTCCCTCTCTCTCAATCGGCGATCTTCCCGACGATGGCTCCTCATCCTTACAACGCAGCCGTTTGGACGAGAGTGGCGACTCGATACAACGCGAACCGCCCACAATACTCGGTGGAGCGCAACTCGACGCAGTTAGTTCCGAGTCAAGAGCAATTGCGGGCTATTCAATGCGTTGTACCATACTACCCGGAATCAAGCTCCGACCGACGTCACTGAGAAGATGTTGGTGAACTCGACACTCAGTGAATGAGCGTCCATGCACGACGAGACGTTCAAGCATTTGGCGGTTTGACAACTCGTGAAGAATGTGCCCGATTATTTTAGTTCTTGTGGTTTTTTTTAATTATGTCATTGTATTTCTTTTAATTTAGTTATGTAATTTAATACTACTTCCGGTCTCCAAGTCTTTTCCTATCTATCCTTTTTGGTATGGTTCCCAAGTTTCTTCCTAGCTACTTTTGGACACTACCTCACAATAAATTATTATCTCTTATTATTACTTTATCAACTTATTTACCTAAAATACCACATATGGCCCACCACTATCTCAATTAATTAATATATCACTATCCTCATGTGGGATCCTTTCTCCCCTCACAATAAATTCAATCACTTTTTCTCTACTTATAACTAACTCAACAATCTTTTCCTTAATATCCGTGTCATTTCCTCCTAAGAAAAAACTTAAAGACCGGAGGTAATATAATTTAATTTTAATTATACAAATATAAAATAAAAAATAAAAATAAAAACAAAATAGAAAAAAATAAGAATTCACAGCTGCAACTCTAGCGAGCTTCCTCGCTTCAACGTGGCATGTGAGTGAGTGTACAAGCCATAATTCTTGCATAAAAATCTTGAAATTAAACCTATGGATGAGCGTGAAATAAAAAAGAAAAGAAACTGAAAGTGAAATGTTGACTAATAATAGGGCTTTATCCGAACAATTAATTATATTTTATGTTATGACCCCTCTCTCTCACTCCTCATTTTCTCTCAATAAAAAGTGATAATGGGGAGGCGCAAAAGCTGCACATCATAGTTTCGGTTCCTCCCATAAACCAAGTGGCCGTTTGTTCTTCTCTTTGTGCGGGTGTCTCTTCCGTGTCCCATTCTTTCGCAATTTTCCACCTCTTCGTCGTATATATATAATCCATACACACATTCTCACACCTAAACGCAAATTGTGAGAGAGAGAGAGAGAGAGAGAGAAGCTGATAATGGGAAGCCGTCCTCACTCATTTTCTAGCTTTAACTCCTACCTCCGCGCACTTTCCGACACCCCACACCGTCTCCGCCGCCGCGCCTGCTCGGTTTCAACTTGTTCAGAAGAAACGAATCGAGTCCGGGCACGCTCCGGCTCGGAAATGAAGCGAACGCTCGGCTGGCACGACCTCATCGGCTTCGGAGTCGGCGGGATGGTCGGCGCCGGCGTCTTCGTGACCACCGGCCGCGCCAGCCATTTCTGCGCCGGCCCAGCCGTCATCCTCTCCTACGCCATTGCCGGCCTCGCAGCCCTGCTTTCGGCTTTCTGCTACACCGAGTTCGCCGTCGACATGCCCGTCGCCGGCGGCTCCTTCAGCTACATCCGCGTCACCTTTGGCGAGTTCCCCGCCTTCCTGACCGGCGCGAATCTGATCGTCGACTACGTGCTGTCGAATGCGGCGGTGGCGCGTGGTTTAACTTCTTATTTGGGCACTGCGTTAGGCCTACCTGCAAACGCGCAGCTGAGATTCACCGTTGATGGCCTGCCGAAAGGATACGACGAGATCGACCTGATCGCCGTCGTAGTGGTGCTGCTCATCACGCTTGTAATCTGCTACAGGTTTAATTGAAATGCACATTCGGATTCCAAATGAAATTTGTGGCGTTTACTTCATGATTTATTCTTCATTTGACAGTACGAAGGAGAGTTCGTGGTTGAACATGTCGCTGACGGCGCTGCACATTCTGTTCATAGTATTCGTGATAGCGGTGGGGTTTTGGAGAGGGAAGCTGATAAACTTCACGGAACCCGGCAACCCGAAAAATGCCGGCGGATTTTTCCCTTTCGGAGCTGCCGGCGTGTTCAACGGGGCGGCGGTCGTCTACGTCAGCTATATAGGGTACGACGCCGTCTCCACCATGGCAGAGGAGGTCGAGAATCCGGTGAAGAACATTCCGATCGGAGTGGCCGGGTCGGTGATCATCGTCACCGTTCTATACTGCTTGATGGCGGCTTCAATGTCCGCCCTCCTGCCTTATGATTTGGTAATTCAAAATTTCGAAATTGGAGTATAATTATTTATGATGGTATTGATTCATTGTTAATTGTGTGGAGCAGATCGATGCGGATGCGCCGTTTTCTGGGTCGTTCAAGGAGGGGCCGTCAGGGGTGAAGTGGGTGTCCAATGTGATCGGTGTGGGGGCCAGTGTTGGAATCGTGACGTCGTTGTTGGTGGCGATGCTGGGCCAGGCACGTTACATGTGCGTCATCGGCCGTTCCTGCGTGGTCCCCTCCTGGTTCGCCCAGGTCCACCCCTCCACCTCTACCCCTCTCAATGCCTCCTCCTTCCTCGGTACGGTACCTCTCTCTATACGGCTATACCCCTGTCTCTCTCTCTCTCTCTGTGTGTCTGTGTGCCCGCGCCTTCATTTGCCTTGTTTTCTTGTGCTTTCAGCCCATACCTACAGATACAGGAAAAAACACTTTTTAGGTGGAAAAGGTTTTATGGGATTGACTTGAACGAACCAACTGCTTTGGATGCTTTCGTGCGGTTTAACTAACTATTTGTGGCAAAACGTTTAATTCCGGGAATTTGCTAAGACATGAATTTTTCATATTCTGTCAAGATTTAGGTCGTTTTTCAAAGATTTGAAGACCTTATCTACATGTGCCTTCTTTCCTCAATTGTGTACAAGGAATGAGAAGAGATTTGATGGAGGGACATTTATTTGCTGTTTGTTTATCAATTCAAGAATGGTCGTTACAAAATAGGGTCCACTTTGAGAGGGCTATATTCCTTCTTAGGCAGCCAAAATACTATTTTTCATTGTTTCCGCGGGACCTATGTTTGATGTTGAAGTATAGAGTAGGAGGAGGACTTGCCACGGCGAATTTATCTAGAAATGTTCTTTCAACCTTTTTTTTTTTTTTTATAAATAAGCTCTAATTTTGGTTAAATCTTGATCATGGTAAAAACGTTGACAATAGCAGATCTTTGCAATTAGGAAATACTGCTATGTTTTGGTTCGATTTCCTTTTCGAGCAAGTGGATAAAACTGTTGCTTTGGGCATTTCTTGACAATGACATGATCATGATCTAACTGAAAGTCCAAGTGATTGGTGCTATGTTATCTTTGTGAGATTGAAAAAAGATGTGGGTTCCGAAGGATCCTATCTTAACTGGCTTTTTTGACTTTCTTAACGAAGTTCAAACGATTCTTGATTATGCATCTGTGATTTGGGTTAGTTTAGGATAGTTATAAAGATTGGGAATTCAATGCCCAGAATTTATTCTGTTGAACTCACCACCACTTGACTTATCAAAGGCCCTTTACTGTGGGGAAGAGACGCTCTCTACTTTCTTGTAAGGGCCCTTTACGACACTTTAGATGATCGTTTCTGATGGTGTTGTCCAACTGCTTTTCAGGGATTTTTACAGCAGCAATTGCTCTGTTTACTGATTTGGATATCCTGCTGGATTTAGTATCCATCGGGACTCTATTTGTGTTCTACATGGTGGCGAATGCAGTGATATACCGACGGTATGTGGCCATAGGGACGACGAATCCATGGCCGACACTCTCCTTCTTGTTCTGCTTCTCACTCACTTGTGTCATGTTTACTCTCCTCTGGCACTTTGCACCATCCGGCAAGCCCAAAGGGGTAATGCTCGGAGCATGTGTTGCTGCTGCCATTGCTCTTCTGCAGGTATTTCTTTTCATGGTGCCCCAGGCTCGAAAGCCCGAGAACTGGGGGGTCCCGTTGATGCCATGGATTCCTTCCATATCCATCTTCCTCAACATATTCTTGTTGGGTGCCCTGCATAAAGGATCCTTCATCCGCTTCGGATTCTTCTCGGGCCTCATGGTGCTCGTGTACGTCGTGTACAGCGTGCATTCGAGCTTTGACGCGGAGGAAGATGGCATTCTTTGTGATCCGAAGGCTGGAGAGAACATGAAGGAATCTGTAGAAAGGGACGTCCATATTCTGTAGTAAGTGTAAATCAGTCCCTTCTCTTTTGCTTCTTGTTGTAACTAGTAGTAGTTGTTTTACTTTTGAAGAAAAGGAAAAGAATAGCTATAAAATGTAATACAGTTTTTGCTGTATAGTTGGTTAAAATTATGGATATTAGGCTCAAGACCCCAACCCCAACAACTGTACATCTAATACTAGATAGTAGGAGTATGTATTAGATTTGTGCAACAACTGAAAAATTCTCAGAAATATAAAGAAATTATATATAGTGATTCTCTCAAAAAAATTATTCGAATTATTTAAAATTAACAAAAATGTTTCGAATTATACATTAATGTCTCGTTAGATGTTGCCATGGATTTTAACATTGAAACATACAAAATGATCGATGTGGAAATTATAATTGGACTTGGAATGAAATTGATACGATGTCGTTTTGGTTCAACGTCAGGTGAGCCACGACGTAAACTTTTTGTTGCCGGAAATTGATGTTTGAGGCACTTTTGTTAGTATTTCAGTATTTTGAATGTTTTTTGTAATTATACTTAATTCTGACTTATATTTCTATTAAAAGATTGCTTGAACATTAAACTATAATTTACCCCAGATAATAATAAACGGTATTTGAAGAGCATCATGAATTTTGCTTTCGGCTTAGGGATATATTGTTAACTCCCAATATTCGAAGTATCAATGAAGAACCTCATCTTACACTTACACCCTGGATTCCAGGGTTAAAGGAAAAAAAGAAGTCTAATTGCAAATGTAGATGAAAGTGAGAACTAGATATCATCCAAGAATTAATGATTACATTTCGATTAATTCCTTAACCTTTTTCCCAGATCCATATATATATATATATAGGGATCTGGTGGAAATAAATTTTATAACGTTAGAATGATACATTTAAATGTATTTTTATTACATAAAAAATGCATATATTTTAGAAATTTAATGCGTACACATTCTAATATATAAACTGCAATAAATTAATGCATTAAATTATACATTAGAAATTAGAATGTGTATGTATTACATTTTTGCAATATATGCATTTTTGATGTGATAAAAATGCATTTAAATGTATTATTTCATATTCTCATATAAAATTTATTCTCACTAGATTCCTACCATATAAATACATTTTATAATTGAATACAAGTACAGAAGAACTGCCATTATATTTGTCAAATGGATCGGATTGAGGAAGGCCGACCCACGAATGAAATGGGTTGGGCCTCCTCAGACTTTTACATAAATATAGATCCACTTCCAGCCCAATTAGTGCAAGCTCGAACCGAGTCCGTACCTGACCTACTTGACAACTCTTAATCTTATAGATCATTCATGTTAGGTGCTTAATTTTCTAGGTTTATGATTTTTTTGTTCATGTCATGATTGTAGGTATTGAGTGGGGCTAAACAACCTTGATACAAAGCTCATGTTTGGTATTTTTGGAGGGTTGGAAGGATTCAATTAAGTGAATCTATTACTTCTTATTTGATTTAGATAGTGAGTTAACTGTTATCCTTATTTGAAGGTAACCTAAATCTTCAATATGTTAGTATCTTCCAAACTAAAACGTAACAAAATTCTTACCTCCAAGAAAGAGAATCTCTTGCAAATGGTTTTTTTTGTTGTTAAAACCACACATCCAATAAAAGTTTTAATTATTATTATCATTCTTCCCATTTAATTCATACATGCACCAAGCAAACACTGAGATCTGAAATTATGATATGTGAGAATCAAAATAATCAATTAGGTCGAGTATAATCGCCACCATTAAGTTTCTATCTAAGTGGAGGGTAGTAGGCAGTAGTAGGCTTGACATCACGCCTTTTTATTTAGGCTGGTGTAGTACTAACTACTTATATACTAGTACTAGTACTAATATTTGTTTGCTTTAAAAATTACTAAAGTTATTGATGAAGCAAGGATCCGACATTTGTTATCTTCATATGTGCGGTTACTAAGAGCACTTACAGCAAGGTGCCATAGGGGGGTGTCGATGGGGTGTCGATCTCGCTCGACCCACCCTCACTCGACACACCCTGTGTCGATCGTCATTGTGGGGGGATCGACACCCTCTGTGTCGATCGCGGTGTCGATGGCGAGGTCGATCCTTCGATCCCTCCCTCGACTCCATCACGTCAAAAAATTGGGACACGTGGCGTGTCCCAATTGGTCCGTCATTTTTTTTCTGAATTAAAAAAAAAATAATGGTAAAAATTAAATACACCCCAACGGCTACATCTCATTTTTTCACTATATATATCCCACCACACCACCACATCAATTTATCCATACCACACCACCACATCAATTCTTCTAATTCATTCCTCATCATACAAATTCACTTATTGGTTCAAAAAAAAAATATGAGTTGGCCGGGTGCGAGCTACAATCCTGAAGAGGCGGAGGCGCGACGCCGCCAACGTTTGCAGCGAGCCAGAGAGCTTTACCAAATAGTGGCCGAGTCTGATTCGTCAGACGACGACGACCAGGATACGAGGACGTACCTCCACCGGAATCGTGAGGAGGCCGAACAACGCCTCTGACGGGATTATTTTGTCGACCACCCTATATGGGGTGATGTTGTCTTCCGCCGGCGGTTTCGAATGAGCAAGCGCCTATTCTTGAGAATTGCTCAAACTCTTGAGGATCGGGAGCATTATTTTCAGCAACACCCGGATGCCACTGGAAGATTGGGGTTCCACCCCTGGGTTAAGTGCACCGTTGCTCTGAGGCAACTAGCCAATGGTGGAGTAGCCGATCAGTACGACGAATATCTGCACTGTGGCAATTCCACGGGCAATATCATCCTCAAGAATTTCTGTCGGGCCATCAGATCTGCTTTCGGCGACGTATATTTGAGGCGGCCAAATGAGGCTGACATCGCCCGGATCACTGCATTGCACGAGAGGACGCACGGCTTTCCCGGAATGCTTGGAAGCATCGACTGTATGCACTGGCAATGGAAGAATTGTCCTCGACATCTATCCGAAGTGGGCCTCTTTCGTGAAGACGCTCAATGCGCCAACAGATCCGAAGAGACAGCGATTCGCTCGGATGCAAGAAGCTGCGCGTAAAGACGTTGAAAGGGCTTTCGGCGTCCTGCAAGCTCGTTGGGCAATCATAAAGGGCCCTGCTCGCATGTTCTTTCGGGAGCATTTATGTGATGTCATGTATACCTGCATCATTCTGCATAACATGATAATTGAAGATGAAGGACCGAGGGCAACTGAATTCAATGCTGAATCGAGCGCAAGGGGCGATGCAAACGTGAACAGGGCACCAGTCCATCAAGGGGCGCCAGTGCCACTCCGCCAAGTTATTGAGAGACAAGCTCAAATTCAGGATGCACGTGCCCACGACCGCCTTATGGAGGATATGATTGAAGAGATTTGGGCACGTTTTGGTCCACTCCGCGAATAGTTATTGTGTTTTTATTTATTTCCTAATTATTGTATTTTTTTTTAGTTATTGTCTTTTTTTTTTAATTCAATAAAATTGTCAGTTATTAATTTCTGAATTTAATTAAGTTAGTTTTTATAATATTTATTACAAATAAAAAAAACAACAAAATAAAATCTATTCAATCATTAAAATCACGTTTCCCAGTGCTTAGACCTAGGTCTTACTCAACCCCATTGTAGTGGAGAAATCAACCTATGTCTAACTCAACACCACCAATCATTAAAATCACGCTTTCCAGTACTTAGACCTAGGTCTAACAAGACCCTTGCTGTAAATGCTCTAACAAAATATCGTGTGTGTTCAGATGTGTTAATATATATATATATATATATATATATATATATATATATGTATATGTATATTTGAATTCGTGGGAACCCGCAGTCGCTACCTTTGGTGTGCAATAATCTGTAAACCACACAAGTCAGGTAAATCACACCTTTCAAATACAGATAAACCACACCTTCCAAGTACATACGTGACACGCAGTTCCAAGCAGCTCACTCTACCACTAGGTCATCCCTAAGGAAACAACGTAATATTTTCTTTTCAATTTTGTTTAGTACGTGGCAAAGAGACTTTAACATTTCATTATTGTGAAAATCATGACTTTTACCATTTTCAAATTTGGAAGAAAAAAAAAATTGACTAATGTAAGATTTATATACTATCAGAGAAGAACTTGTAGTTACAACAATACTTTTGCAAATCTTTTTAACTTTAAATTATGATATTCTTACTTTAACAAATATATAGTATCATAATTCTTTTGAAAGATAAATTCATTTGCATGGGCCATTACCATTTCTATGTGTTTCCCTGATCAATTATGGTGGAACTAATGGGTCCAAGAAAAATTTAATCAGTCACAATCAACCCACTTTAATTTGCTACTATTGCTGGTAATTAATTATGCTCAATTCATAATGCTTCTAGTTAGTATAATCAACTTATCCCTAACCTAGCATAGGATTCTAATGATCTGCCAAACGAATCAGCTTTAAGTCTTGAATTCTTGTTCAAATTCCATAGGTTCATCATAATCCCACCAAAAGATCTAGTGATTCCTAAAACCATTTAAATTAATTGCGTTACGTTATCAAACAAAATTATTGTCTTGTTTAATTTAGAAATTAATCCTAGTAATATACCGTCCAAGTGGAGTTGCTATTTGGCACTAGTGGTAACTTAAACTTATTTAAGATGATCGTTTTGAAGGAGTGTTATTAACTAACTTCTGCTTGTGGTCCAAATTTTCTTTAGTTTTGCAAATTTAATTATTAAAATTTCGATATTGATATTTTGTTAAAGAAAGCATGCATATTGTTTTTTATATTCTCGTCATATTGCTTTAATAATAGACAAAAACTTGGGCGCAACTGTTCTACCGTAGAACACCCGCTCATTTGACCTGACCCGCCCCTGACCCGACCCGTTTGACCCGGTCAAACCTCCCTTTGACCCGGTCAAACCCCCCTTTGACCAGTTTTTTTTTCCAATTTTTTTTTTGTTTGCCGCTTCTTCTATGCTCAAGAAGCGAGCGAGGGGAGCCGAAGGCCTCGGAGCGAGCCATAAAAGTCCAAAATGTTGCCCGCCGATTATCCTTATTTTAGTAATCGGAGCGAAGGCGAAGCCGTAAAATCGGAGCCGAAGGCTCCGACGGGGAAAAAAAATCTGGAAAAAAAACAAAAAAAAAAACTGAGGCGCGTGGACCTCATGCGCGTGTCGGGTCGGGTTCTGTGCAGACTTGGTGCAAAAGTCTGCACAGGAGTGTTTCTCTTCATAATAGTATATCTCACAATCTCATCTCAATTCGCTATCAGTTCTACTTTTGAACAATTCCCTCCGTTTCAAATTGGCTTTTCTACCAATAAAAGGACTAATACTGTATATATATATACACATATAAACGTCTCTCGCATTTCTTGGGTTACGTTGAGAGGAAATTGATTTGTAGCACATCATTACCATTGAAAATGATATATAGATATCAATCAAAAGAAGTTAAGGAACTCTTGTTTAAGCATATCAATAAGAGCAACTTGAGAATGTAAAAAAGTGGATTCAACTAGTTAAACTATAAAGTGAACTAGTATTTCTTTTAACATAGAAAAGTATAATTAAAGAAAATGGCTAAAACTTTGAAATGGTTTGTCGATTAAATTAAAACATCACATCTGAACCACCATGTACATAAGCGACACAGAAAGTAGTGTGTTTTATTGTCTTTTGAGATTATTAAAATAATTTCAAGTCACCAACTAAATGCATCTTAGCAAAAGAAAGATTTTGGCAGCTAGTTGCATTCCCATAGTATATGCTTTTACTCATGACAAACTTTTTATATATTTGGAGGGAGTACTAATTTCGTTGGAGAGGGAAAAAAAAACTCTCTATAAATCTACATAAATTTTTTTATGACGTGAATTAAAACTCCTGATATTTTGGGTAGATATATGGAATAAGGGCAATCAATAGTCTGTAAATTACATAGAAAAGTTAAATCATAGTTTGGAAAAGCGAATATTTATATAATATAAAGTATAGCATAATATTGTTTGTTATTTCTACCCACAAAGCTTCTCAAGTTGCAAATAAATAAACCCTAAAAAATGACTGTCCCTCCACCAAGTTCACCTTATATTAGTGGTTTAAAAACATACAATTCTTCCTTCAAAAAAAGGGGGGAAAAAAGAAAAAGAAAAAAGAAACATGCCATTCCACGCTACCTACAGTGGAGGGTGTTGCACCTGTAATAATGTGGAACAATGTTTATCAATTGTTATGAAATTCCTGTAATCTAATTCCAATTCCACTATCATACGCTTACTAGAATTTTTTATATTTTGTTTAAATTATTAAGCTACTATAGGATTAATACTCATCCTCCGAATTTTATTTTTATAATTTTCTATATTTATACTTCCAATTATATGATGTTTTGTTTTAGATCTATTAGTACATGAATATGAGGTAGATTTCAAAGAAAACAAAACTATCAAAACCATGTCGCTACCATAACTTGACATTGCCTTAACACAACTTTCAACTTAACACAACTTTCACCTCACTTTCCCTTGCTTGAAACTTTCTCATATTCCTCTCCCTCCATAACAAACACATTGTCACTGTTGTCATCAACCTATGCAAACATACTGTTGGGAAATTTAGTAAAGTTTTGATTGATTTCAAAACCAACTGACTCCAACCGAGTAGATGTTGTCATTTTCTAATATTAGTATTTTGGCTCGCTGTTTGAGCAATGTTCAGATTTTATCTTTACAGGTCTCCAGCTGAAGACGGCAACATGGCTTTACTCAGATAGAACTTCAGATGGAAACTCGAATGTGGAACATCAGTTGTAAGAAAGACAACTGAGCATTCAAGCCAACTGTTCAGATGGAACATCAGTTGCAGGACTCAATCTAATAGATCGACAACATGAAGTTCAAGGTAGCTGAGGGTTCAACTGTTCCTCTTCAGACAAAATGTCAGATGAAGGTAGCGATCAGATGGAACATCAGCTGAAGACCACTCGGATGAAGATCAAACGTCTCAACCGACTAACCAATGTTGAAAGACAAAGGTTGAAATTTGAATTTCAAATAGGAAGCCACGTGAAGGTTTGACGTTCTGTCATTACCTCATTTGGCCCAACACAAGGTTGTCTCAGAAGGAAAGCAGAAGTTCACAGTTGCCAAATCAGGAAAATCTGCAGAGATAAGAGACAAGCCATCGCTTTCACAGAACAGAGATCAACGGCTCTTCCAACGGCTAGTTGATCCTCACCGCCTATAAATAGAGGCATTCATTTATTCATCAATATACAAGAGAGACAGACGAGCAAAAGAACTACGATATACTGCGCACAAGCTAAACTGCAATTATTCTCTAAGAACATCACCAGCTGAGAGTTCATAGAGAGTTAGAATCTGTCTTGGTGTTTTCGATCTTAGTTTCAGTCTTCCTTTGTTCAAGTTTAGATCCTAGCTCACTTCGTTGATAGAGCTACTAGTTGGAAAACCCACTCTTTTACACATCCCCTAAAAAGGTTGTTAGGATCCTGCTCTTCCCGAAATAGAGTAGAAAGGTTGATAAGTACCAGCAAACTTATCTGTAAGGTTGATAAGTACCCGCAAACTTATCTGTACGGTTGCAAAGCCCGCGTAAGCTTTGTGGTAGCTGTCCTAAAAAATTTGGACTGAGTTGTGTGGACTCACAACTCCCCGTGGACGTAGGAGTTCTCTCCGAACCACGTAATTCCTGTGTGCTTTTGTGTTTTCTGTTCAGTTATTTTCTGCATTTCTAACTGTCCAACTAACTAGCACTCAAAACTACATATTTACATTTTAACTGATTTGGTTGTTGACCGACCTTGCATCTGACCGTGAGTTGTTTTATACGAGTTGTTTTTGTATCCACCACATTCCGCACAGCACCACTCTTCCAGCCGAGTTCTCATACTCAGTTGTGATTCCAGCTGAGTCTTCTTACTCAGTTGTGGTAATTTTCGGGGGTTGTTTTTAAAATTCCTATCTGGTGTATTCCCCCCCCCCCCCATACACCAGAACTCGTATCGGGACCATCAAGTGGTATCAGAGCGGTGGTTCAAAAGACCGTTGTCTCTGTTTCACGAGGTGTGAATCGAGGTGTTTTTCCTCAGTGGTCAACTGAATAGATCCTTTTCACGCTAGTGCATTTCTGTTTGCATTTGTTGTCTGTTTGTTGTGTGCAGATGGATGTTAAAGACACGATTATTGTCATGTTCTCGATTGTGAACTATACATCCTGGAAAATTCGGATGAAGAAGATTCTACTATCCAAGCATCATCGAATGCAACAAGTGATTACATCCGGACCGATCACCATCATGGAAAAGGTCATTCGCACTCCTACAAATCCCAATGATGGGGATGCAACTAAGGTAATAGTCGAGAAAAAGCCAGAAGATTTTACTCCTGAGGAAGCAAAAGTGAGCCAGCTGGATATCTGGGCTCAGAGCACTATCATGTCCACAGTTGGACAAGACTATCTTCCATGGATAGAAGAGTGCAACACAGCTAAGGGGATGTGGGACATTTTGGCATCTCTTAGTGAAGGGAGTGACGAAACCAAGGAGAACAGTTCTCCCATGCTTGTCAAGATTTTGACAATTTCTGTCTAAAAGTCGATGAAACCATTGATCAGTTGGAGCTTCGGTTCATGGACATCATCCGAAGGATTCAGTCTATCTGACGAGGAAAATATACTTTGAGAGAGATCAATCTCAAAGTATTACAAGCCCTACCAGCTGAGTGGGACACCTTCACCAACATTCATGAAAGCCGAGCTGATCTTAGAGAGATGGGAACGGACAGACTGTTCTCAATTCTGAAAAGAAACGAGTACAAGGTGAACCGACAAAGATCAACTCAGTCCTCGGTGCAGACGAGTCGACATGAGGATGTTGGTTCCGGAACAAAGACAGTAGCACTTCGAGCCGACTATTCCAAGCCGTGAACTTCAAGGGCAATAAGATCTGCGGGCACAGCTTCGAAGGAGCCTAGCAGAGAAGAGCTGCAACAGAGCATTACCGCCTTGTCAAAGAAGCTGGCTGATATGGATACTCAGTTCGGAAAATACAAGCGGTTCTATAAATCCAACCGAACTCGAGATAACTCAAAGCCTGTGAACAACGGTTGTTTTGAATGCGGCAAAGAGGGACACTTCAAATCTGATTGTCCAGATCTTTCGAAGAAAGATAGAGATGCGTTAAGGGCCAAGCAAAATGCAAAGAACAAGGCCATGGTTGCAGAAGAAGCAGCTGATGACATGGACATCTTCACCAACACCGAAGATGAGGACGAGCTGACTTCCACCAACAATGCTATTGGACAGGATCAATGTCTCATGGCATTTGGAACCGACCAGGATGATACTGAGGTACATTCTAGTTCAGTTAATTTAAATTCTTCCAATGCTACTAACATGCAGGAAACAGTAGATGAAGAGTTGGAACCCTCTTGGGGTGACTTCCTAGAACTCAATGAGGAATTGCATCAGCAATCGGTTGAGTTTAAGAATCTTCAAGAACAGTTTGCCAGACTTGAAGAATCCTTAACCGAAAAGGATGATCTGATCAAAAATCAAATCGAAGAGATTGATGATCTCAGAAGTCAACTGAATGTGGCCAAGCAAACTAAGGCTCCAACCGATGAAGATTTGAAGGAGCAGATCAAGGAGCAGCATGAGCAGTTGAACAAGCAAGAGGCACAGATCGACCAGCTGATGAAGATGTCAGACGCACAGACCGAGCATATAGCTATTCTTCTCAAAGACCTACAAACTGAGAAGGACAACCTGATAAAGCTATATCAATCATCGAGAATCTCATCAGTTACCGACGACAAATGGATGACGTGTCTGGACTCGGCTACGACACGGTCAAGGACACTGGAATTCCACCCGCAACCTTTATCAAGGCTGTGGATGTCACGGTTGCCAAACCAAATACTGTTGAGTCTGCAACTCCCCAACTTAATCCAACCTCCACGTCACAGCAAGTACCTACAGCACAACCTGCTAAGGGAACTGCAACTGAGAAAGTAAAAGGAGATGTAGTTGGAGAACTGAAGAATCCATCGGTTGGAATAACAACCGAGGGGGGATGTTCCAGGACTCAGAAGAGGAACCAGAGACATCGGAGATACAATCAGAACCAACCTCAGAACCGACATGGATTCAACCATCAGAATCAACATCAGTTCCATCATCAGAACAACCAGAGGTTCCATCAGAGTCAACCAATGTGGAACAGTTCCAACAGCTGTGGATATTCATGCCAGAACATGAATCAACAACAGGGCATGAACAGCTGTCGTCGACAGTCAGGAAAATGGAATCAGACTCAGCTACAAAGATTCCAAAATGGCGTCCGACCTCATCTGCAAAACCAAAAGGGTCAGAAACATCAACAAAATAGGGGGAATGCCTCTCCTCCTAAAGCACATAATGAGAGAAATCAATCTCCTCCCAAGAAACAAAACGTCAACAGTAACAACAAGCCTAAGGATGACCGAGGTGTTGTTATAGTTGATGGAGAAGGAAAGATAATTTGGAATGACAAATCTATCCGAATCTACAATGAAAAATGATCCACAGTTTAAGGAGAAACTGGTTCTAACCCTCCAGGACCCAACTAAAATTGGGGACCTAAGCGTGTTTCTCTGTGCAGGAGCAGGAGGAACAGTTGAGGAAGAATAAAGCATCACATACCATGTGGGTGATGGATAGTGGATGCTCGAAACACATGACAAATCTGAGGGATTTGCTTGGGAGTTTCGTGGAGAAGGAAGGACCATCTGTTACCATTGGTGACAACTCAAAAGGTCACACCAAAGGCTACGGTACCCTTGAAACCAATGACGTGTCTATTTCCAATGTTTCATATGTTGATGGATTGAAGCATAACTTGCTCTCCATCAGCCAATTCTGTGATAATGGTTTCTCTGTCAAGTTTGATGCGCAGGGATGCAGGGTCAAAAATGACAGAACAAAGCAAGTCATATTGTTGGGAAATCGATCCCCAACCGGGAATATCTACTATGCAGATTGGAATAGTAGTCCTCCTGAGACCTGTCTGTTATCGAAAAGCAGTTCAGATGTGAGCTGGCTGTGGTACAAAAGGCTCAACCATCTGAATTTCAAGACAATGAACCGCCTTGCGAGACAGGAACATGCAAAGGGAATCCCGAACCGGTGTTTTTACCAACACATATCTGCAGTGCGTGTCAGCTGGGAAAACTCGCTAGATCCTCCTTTCGGTTGAAAATAATTCCATCAACCGACCGAGTATTGCAGCTGATCCATATGGATCTCTTCGGGCCTGTTACTCCCAAGAGCATGAATGGTAACGAATATACACTTGTTGTTACTGATGATTTCTCTAGGTACACGTGGACCATTTTCATGCGTCACAAGAGTGAAACCCGAGATGAGCTACCCAAGCTGATGGATCGGATATCTAACCAACAAGAGATGAAAATCATTTGCATCCGATCAGACCGTGGAACCGAGTTCCTAAATGAAATCATCATCGAATACTGCGAGAAGCACGGAATCACTCATCAAACATCGGCTGCTCGTACTCCACAACAGAATGGAGTAGCCGAGCAAAGAAACCGAACGCTGAAGGATGTTGCAACATCCATGTTGACAAGCTCAGCTTTGCCAAAGAGATTTTGGGCTGAGGCAATCAACACAGCATGCTACACCCAGAACCGGTCTCTTCTGACCAAGCGGTTGGGAAAGACTCCATATGAACTATGGAGACGCAGGAAGCCTGATATTTCATATTTTCGCGTTTTTGGTTCTAAGTGTTATATTCACAATAATGGGAAGACTCAGTTAAAAACTTTTGACGCCAAGGCTTCGAAGGGGATATTTCTCGGATATGCCGCTCGGATCAAGGCTTATAGAGTTTTTAACAACAGTTCTCGTGTTGTGGAGATAACACCTCATGTTAGTTTTGATGAATCTACTTTTGAGTGCAGGAAACAGGTTAAAGGACAACAAGCAGATCCACATGTTCCACCAGCTCTCACCAGATTGCAGGTTCTAAGGCAGAAGAATCTGGCTGAACCATTGGTATGGGCAACCGAGGATGATGATCCTTGTTCCTCTGAAGATGAATGTGAGGACACCAGCTCATCTCAAGGGGGAACTTCAGCTGATGTTACTCCAACTGCATCAGCATCCGAAGCCCAACCGAGCCCGGTTCAAGATATTATCCATGTTGAGGATCTAGACTCAACAGCAGATAACTCACCAGTTCTGAAGATCCCAGCATCTCCCACGGCTCAGGTTATCCCATCCTCAAAAATTACGGAACAGCCACTGTTGGAAGAAGAAGGAAGACGCAACAAGAGATGGTATGAAGATCATTCCAAGGACAACATCATCGGAGATCCAGCCAAAGGTGTGCGTACTAGGAGCAGAGTTGCAAATCCAGACTCAGCTGAGAAAGATTCCAGCATTTACGCCCAATATGCTGAGGAGTTGGCAGTTCTGGAGGAGTTCGAGCAAGCTGGAGATGTTGCCATGATTTCATGTTTCGTAGCTGATGTGCCAGAGCCGAAGCATGTTATGGAAGCTCTCAACTGTGTTCATTGGACAACAGCCATGCAAGAAGAGCTGAATGAATTTCTACGCAACTGGGTATGGGAGTTGGTAGAAAGACTAAATGGTGTTAAAGTCATTGGATTAAAGTGGATTTTCAAGAACAAGAGAGACGCCATTGGATTCATCGTGAGAAATAAGGCAAGGTTGGTAGCTCAGGGATATTGCCAACAAGAAGGAATTGATTTCGAGAATTCCTTCACGCCTATTGCAAGGTTGGAAGCCATCCGAATATTTCTAGCCTATGCTGCATTTCACAAATTCAAGGTCTATCAGATGGATGTGAAGTGTGCTTTCCTCAACGGTGATATTAAAGAAGATGTTTATGTTGAACAGCCTCCCGGTTTTGAGACTGGTGATGGAAGAGTGTATAAGTTGAAGAAAGTAATCTATGGATTGAAGCAAGCACCTAGGGCTTGGTATGACACTCTCTGTGGTTTTCTTCTGAACTCGGGGTTCAAATGAGGGTCAGTTGACAAAATACTATTCACCATAAAAGTTGGAGAAGACATACTTGTTGTGCAAATCTATGTCGACGACATCATATTCGGTTCCAAGTCGGAGGAGCTGTGCGAGAAATTCTCAAATCTCATGAAGGAGAATTCGAGATGTCGATGATGGGTGAGATGAATTATTTTCTTGGGCTACAAGTGAAGCAGTCACCAAAAGGGATTTTTATTAGTCAGTCCAAATATACAAAGGAGCTCATCACAAAGTTCGGATTGCAGACAAGTAAAACCACAAGGATCCCAATGAATACTAACTGGAAGATTGAGCCCGGATCTGAGGGAAAACTCGTGAATGCCAGTAAGTATAGAGGGATTATTGGTTCTTTGCTATATCTAACCGCCAGTCGGCCAAATATATCTTACGCGGTTGGAGTGTGTGCTCGGTTCCAAGTTCAGCCGAGGGAAGCACACATGTTGGCAGCAAAGAACATCATTAAGTATCTGAAGGGTACTGTTAATGTTGGGTTGTAGTACCCAGCCGACGACAATATCCAACTGTCCGGATACTCAGATGCGGATCTAGCCGGAGATCGGTTGGACAGGAAGTCCACATCTGGACATTGTCAGTTCATGGAAAGCAAGCTAGTCTCATGGTTTTCCAAGAAACAAGCATGTGTTGCCACTTCTACAACCGAGTCAGAGTATATGGCTGCCGGTAGTTGTTGCATGCAAGTGTTGTGGCTCAAGCAACAGCTGAGAGATTATGAATTAGCAACTGGACAGGTTCCCATCCATTGTGATAGCTCAAGTGCTATTGCTATCTCTTTGAATCCTGTTCACCATTCTCGGACAAAGCACATTGACATCCGACATCATTTTATCCGAGATCATATTGAGAAGAAGGATGCAACTATGGAGAAGATTCCAACTGAGATTCAGAGAGCCGATATCTTCACCAAACCTCTAGCCGAAGCACGATTCAAGATGTTATGCGATCTCCTTGAATTGTTGGATCCATCAGATGAGGAATCAGCCGAGGTGAAGAGATAGATATCCATCTGAGGGGGAAGCTCAGATGAAGGGAGAATCTCAGATGCGGATCGCCATCCGAAGACATCAGACGTCAGCTGAACAGACGAACTCGAGTCAGCTGATGACATGCCGTAACATTGAAATGCAGCTGATTCCGACATCAGCTGGCAGGTATCATTTATGGCTGCAGATGTTTTAAATGAGAATGTTTGAAATAAATTCAAACATTCCTGAGCATGTCAGATAGATTAAAATAGCCATCATAGCGCATTTAATGTAAAGTACGGCTGAACATCAATAGCCTTACTTTATAGTGCGACTGGGCTGACACAAAAACAGTTCACCTTCTCACGCGCGCATGTTGGAACTCGGAATGTGATGTCAGTCAAAGTTAGTCAACAGTCGCGAGATCTCAGCCGTTGATGGATTTGCGCCATTCAATCTTGGCCATCTATTTCAAACGACCCACTAACCTATAAAAGGCGGAAAATCAGGAAGTGATTTCTTACCTTCTACACTTGTGTTTATCTGCATAACTGTTCATCTTCGTCTCTGAATTTGTTTCACCATTTTCGGCTAAGTTCTTCATTTCTTCTCCTATATATAAACCTCACTGGAATACTAAATGGCACCAAAAGCTTCATCTCAAGGAAAGAAGATGGCATCATCAGGACCAGCTCTTGTCTCTTCATCATACGAGGAATCATATGACATGATGATATCCAGAATCCACTTCGAGCAGATTCTGTCAACAGAAGCTCTGGACTCGCCGGTGTTATCTCTTCTCGCCGATCTTCTCAGAGAGAATCGCCTTCTTGAGTGGGCAACGCTCTTTCCCACCCACTTGCTCAGGCGTCAAGTCAGAGAATTCTACATGAACCTGCAACACGAACAGGGAGTAGGCCTTGTTTTAGAAATCTCCAGTCGACAGCGCGACGTTCCTGCCAGAACTGTCCGCCGTGTCACCTTCTACATACCGGTTTCTGACATGCTACGCTCCATCATTCCACCAAATCTGACTGCCACGGACACCGTCGAGAACATCACAGATGCAGATGCAGATCTATTTCTGGAAAATGCTCTTATCACTGTAGAAAGATTGAGGAGCAACATGCAGAGAACAAAGTTGAAACCCGAACATCGACTTCTGTTCGATGTTGTATCCAAGGTTGTCTTTGGATACAGTGGAGCCTTTGGAGATATCAGCCGACCCAAGCTCAAGCAGCTGATAGCTTTGGAGCACAAGCACAACATTAACTGGTTCAAGTACTTCGAACACCAGTTGACAATGGAGAAGCAGAAGATTTCAGAAACTATAACTGATTCCGGGGAAAAGTTGTTGAGTGTTAAAGGAACTCTCAACTTTGGAGTCAAAATCTCAGCCCTGATACTTCTTGCCACGAAGGATCAGAACATGGTGTGGGAAGACAGTGAGGAGACACCAGTCAAGAGGCAGATGTTGTTCCCAACAACCAAGAAAGCTCTTGATGTGATTCGGAGTGTCTACACTCCCAAAGACAAAGGGGAAGGTGTGAAATCAGCTGAGGAGAAAGATACAGCTGAAGAGCTACCTCCAGCTGCCGGGTACTCTTCCAAATCGACAGCTGCAGGCCGACTCAGAGATGAGTCAGATAAGGATCAAGAGGAGGAGCCGCGTAAGAAGAAGTTGAGGGTTCGTATCAAGAAGTCAGTTGCAAAACCAGCTGAGGAGGTACCAGCTGAGGAGATACCATCTGAGTCGAGTCACTCAGTTGACAAGGATGCTTTTGAAATTGTTCCTCGTGAAAGTGGAACTAGGAAGGAGAGGTCTCCTCATCAAGATGAGATGGAAGGGCTGGAAAACGATCCGGAAGATGAGCCGAACATGTCCTCGGATGCAGCTTCTTCATCCAAGGAATCCGACGATGTTCCATCCTCCCCCACGGCAAGAGCTGATGCCGTACAGCACAAAGACGTTCACTCAACTGAGCATCAGTCAGAAATTCCGAGCTCCCCTCTCGATGCCAACATTACAACCCAGTCAGAAATTCCGAGCTCCTCGCTCGATGCCAACATTGCGACCGCTTCTTTGGCCAATGTTGAGGAAACCCTTGAACCGATTCCTTATGAAAATCTCTCTCCCTCCCCCATTGACGAAGAAGTTGGTCATCGAGTTGTTGCGCTGGAACATGAAGGCAAGCTGGCATATTGCTTTCAGAAGCTGATCGGTATGTTCCCCGAAGCGCGCGACATGCCCACCTTTGCCACGCTCGGAACTGAGCTGTTGTATCAATTCAACATCATTTTCAGTCATTGGTATGTCAAGGAAGATACCATCCGGATACACAGCTGGAACCAGCTCAAGGCAGATGAGTCCCGTCTGAGGGAATACTTCAATTATACCAACCTTAAGGTTGCGTACAACAACAAGATCGCACTACTGACTCGCCGTCTGGATGTCAGCAAGGCAGAAGGAAGAGACACAAGGGAGACAGCAGAACAAGAATGTGTCACCTTCATTGACAACATGTTGGCCAAGTCTGCTGAATTCGTAAATGATCTTGACACAGCCGCAGCAGCAGCCAAGCAGGAGGAAGAAGAACTTCAACAGTACCTGGCCAACCGCCAAGTCATGGTTACTGTTGAACAGCCAGCACCAGTTGAACAACCAGCACCAGCTGATCAGCCAGCACACTCCTCGGATGAAATATGCGAGCTGATCGCTGAGAGGGTCAATCAGCTGAGGAAGGAGATGATAGCCAACATCCAGCTCAACCGTGAAGAACAGCTGAGGATGATAGAGGCTCAGGATGAGAAGCACAGGAAGTTGCAGGAAGAGCATGATGCGATCAAGATGAAGCTGGATGACTTCTCAACATCCACCAACAAAGACATCAATGACTTGAAAACAACAGTTCATGGAATCAAATCAGACCTGAACATGTTCAAGTCCATCTCTGAATCCAATCTTGCAAAATCTCAAGAGACGCAAGACAAAGAATTGGATTCCCGGTTCGAACAGAAATGGGCTGAGTTCGTCGCCTTTCAAACTGAAGTCACTGAAACCTTCGCCGCCATGAAGAAAGCTGACCAAGAGCGTCGTGACAATGAGCTAGCAAAGAAGGTTGATGTGGAATGCGCTGTAGATGAACTATTCAATCGGATCCAGCAGGCTAAACAACAACTCACTTCTCTGGATGGCTCAGTCGCAAGCTTTATTGCTGATGCCAAAAAGGAAGAAGATGAGATCGGGGAAGATGAGACGCAAGCTGAGGAAGGGATGACAGCCGGAAAGGAATCTCAGCTGAAGAAGACCCAGCCGAAGAAGACAGCTCCAAAGAAGTCCGCTCCGAAGCCAACCGACAAGAAACAACAACTGAAATCTATTATTGTCGGAGGAGAAGAAATGGCTAAGGACATGGAGCAGGCGAAGGAGTATGGAGTCTCCTACAACTCCATAGCCGAGATTGCAGCCGAGCTCGATGCTGAACTCGACTGTATTACAACCGAAGAGTATATTGCTGCTGCTAAAGCTATGGATGTTCCGGAGAAGAATTACATGAACCCGGAATGGGTGAAGAAATTTGCTGCCAACCAAGCAACAAGAGTGAACAAGTTCGAAGAAGAGCTTGCCAAGGTTACCAACAACTTGGATAGAAATGTTGCCTCCCGCAGCCGATGACGCATTGAGAAACATCAGGTGAAGGCTGAAGCAAGAGTGAAGCAGCAAAGATTGCCGGGAAAGATCAAGCTTCAGGGACGCTTCAAGCATGTTGACACATGGATGCCGGCAGAATGGAATGATGATTGGGAATCATTCAAACAAGAATTTGTGAATGATTTCTACTATAGGAAGGTGTTCGCAACTGAGGACCCAAGAAGATGGTTCAAAGAAGCCCTAACCGAGCTTCACTCTGGGGATCCGGGCATGTTCAGCCAGTTTAGACGAGCCATGATTGATGCAAAACTGGACATGAATACCGTCCCTGTCCCTCAGAAGGTCACTTATCTTCCTCCATTCATTCCAGACACAAGAAATCCTAACAGGCAGAAGATCGCAACTGAAGCCAGGAAAGTCTGTCAGGAACATGGAGTGGATATCTCGAAGGAGTCAGATGCCAAGAGAGAAATTTTTGTCAGGATTTTCGGCAAGTATGGACTGAAGTATTAGCCAAGATAGAGTTTTTGAGCCACTAATGTAATTGTTTTCTATGCATTTCTGTGTAAACATCAGTTGTAACGAAAACTTTCATCATATATCCGATTCACCTTGACGTACGATTTTCCAGTTGTCCAAGCTCTGAATCGCAAAGTTATTTCAATACCATGTTATAACTATGTTAACCCTTTGATGTTTTATCTTATAAACTGTCTAGAATTTCAGCTGAGATTATAGATAAGTTAGTAAGGTTTTGATCAGTAGGGTTTTGGCATCATCAAAAAGGGGGAAATTGTTGGGAAATTTAGTAAAGTTTTGATTGATTCCAAAACCAACTGACTCCAACCGAGTAGATGTTGCCATTTCCTAATGTTAGTATTTTGGCTCGCTGTTTGAGCAATGTTCAGATTTTATCTTTACAGGACTCCAGCTGAAGACGGCAACATGGCTTTACTCAGATAGAACTTCAGATGGAAATTCGGATGTGGAACATCAGTTGTAAGAAAGACAACTGAGCATTCAAGCCAACTGTTCAGATGGAACATCAGTTGCAGGACTCAATCTGATAGATCGACAACATGAAGTTCAAGCTAGCTGAGGGTTCAATTGTTCCTCTTCAGACAAAATGTCAGATGAAGGTAGCGATCAGATGGAACATCAGCTGAAGACCACTCGGATGAAGATCAAACGTCTCAACCGACTAACCAATGTTGAAAGACAAATGTTGAAATTTGAATTTCAAATAGGAAGTCACGTGAAGGTTTGACGTTCTGTCATTACCTCATTTGGCCCAACACAAGGTTGTCTCAGAAGGAAAGCAGAAGTTCACAGTTGCCAAATCGGGAAAATCTGCAGAGATGAGAGACAAGCCATCGCTTTCACATAACAGAGATCAACGGCTCTTCCAACGGCTAGTTGATCCTCACCGCCTATAAATAGAGGCATTCATTCATTCATCAATATACAAGAGAGACAGACGAGCAAAAGAACTACGATATACTGCGCACAAGCTAAACTGCAATTATTCTCTAAGAACATCACCAGCTGAGAGTTCGTAGAGAGTTAGAATCTGTCTTGGTGTTTTCGATCTTAGTTTGAGTCTTCCTTTGTTCAAGCTTAGATCCTAGCTCACTTCGTTGATAGAGCTAGTAGTTGGAAAACCCACTCTTTTACACATCCCCTAAAAAGGTTGTTAGGATCCTGCTCTTCCCGAAATAGAGTAGAAAGGTTGATAAGTACCAGCAAACTTATCTGTAAGGTTGATAAGTACCCGCAAACTTATCTGTACGGTTGCAAAGCCCGCGTAAGCTTTGTGGTAGCTGTCCTAAAGAATTTGGACTGAGTTGTGTGGACTCACAACTCCCCGTGGACGTAGGAGTTCTCTCCGAACCACGTAATTCATGTGTGCTTTTGTGTTTTCTGTTCAGTTATTTTCTGCATTTCTAACTGTCCAACTAACCAGCACTCAAAACTGCATATTTACATTTTAACTGATTTGGTTGTTGACCAACCTTGCATCTGACCGTGAGTTGTTTTATACGAGTTGTTTTTGTATCCACCACATTCCGCACAACACCACTCTTCCAGCCAAGTTCTCGTACTCAGTTGTGATTCCAGCTGAGTCTTCTTACTCAGTTGTGGTAATTTTTGGGGGTTGTTTTTAAAATTCCTATCTGGTGTATTCCCCCCTCCATACACCAGAACTCGTATCGGGGCCATCACATGCTTTGCCTGTTTTTGCTTTTGCAATTCCCGCTTATATACTCACTCTCTTGCTCCCATGTTCTAGTGGGAACTTGAATCTGTCCCCATCCAGTTAACCTCTGCCAAACTTGTTCAGAAAATTGACAAGCAAAAAAGTTATGATTGATGCTCTCATTCTCTTTTTTGCATAATCAACACTGCTGCTCCCACACCACCCCAACTCGTGCCAGATTGTCACATGTATCTAGTCTCCCCATGAGAGCTAGCCACGTTATGAATATGCATTTGGGAGGAGCCAGATTGTTACATGTGATTCTCTTCCATTCCACTTTCTAAGCTTCTCCCTGCATGTTTCTGTACACTCTCATTGAAAACTTGTTTTGTTGAAGAACTCCTAACCCCTCTGAAGTTTCCATCAAATACTTCCTTGCAGCAAACATCTTATGTATTACCCAAGATGCTTGATTAGGAATGACCATGTTAGCAAGATTCTACCCTTTAATGTAGTATCCATGAACCCACTTCACCCATATCTTATTTATCTTGCTTTTGATGTAAGATTTTTTTGTAACAAATTATCAATTAAAGTTTATCATATAATATTGATTTTGTAAATACGTATATCTATACTTATATAAAAAGAGTCTTGTTTTACAAAATTTGAATCGCCTAAAATATCCTTACTACTTATCAAAATTAAGGGCAATAGCGTAATATAAGATTGTCACATATATAATATGTCATAAGAAATACAAACTTAACTTATTGATAATATATATTATTTACCTTATATAATATTATGATTTGAAAGAGATATATTATTAATATATTTATCCTGTGTTTATATCCTTGTTAATATATGATACCAATCTTGTTATTTCGTTCATACGTGATTTTACTCACGTTATTGTGCAACTTTTATTTTTCTTTACTTTTGCAACTTCAAGTTGTCTCTAATCTTTCAACAGGGCAGCTTAAAATTCTTAAATATTTTGAGGTTCAATCAATTCGTGTAAATTATTTGATCTTTTTGAGATACCAAAACTTGGCAATAATTCTATTCCCACTCATGGTCCATCAAAAAGGTTTACTGCATCTGCATATTCAAAATGTATAGTGTATATTCATGATAAACCATATTAAGGTAATTTCTCTATACATATACTTGTGCGGTATACTTATCTATTTTTTTGGTATTATATTCTTTTATTCTTGACAGAAGCAAGAAGAAGCCACTTTATTAATGCAAAGAAAGCAGTGATGAAAAAAAGCCACTTTAATAATTTTTTTTATATATATGTTTTAATTTTTTCACCAAATTTCTTAACATAATTTCTGAATTCAAAGAGAGCAACGATTTGATGAAGAGTCATATATCTTTAGGATTGAATTATTCAGGTTTCATTTTCTAAGATAAGTTGATTCTTTTTTCTTTTTTCGATTTTGTTTGTTATTGATAACCCTTTTTCTTTTTTATTATGTTGTATGATCGTTCAAAATTTGAGTTAATGACTTTAATTTTGAAAGAACAAAAAAAATGAAAGCTTTAGGATTTGTTTTTTTTTTTTTTTAATTTTAGGAAGATCAACATGATATTTATTGTATGAGATGAACGGTTTATTTATGTCTAAAGATTTCGGAGATAACTGCATTTTTCTTTTGTTCTATGTTATTAGAAGTTGACAATATATGATTATGTGACACCATATTTTGTTGTTTGACATGACTAGATAATTCTAAACATTCTTACAACCCGAGATAAAAACAAAATAATTATGTGAGTATCATAAGTTGGCAACAAGTATTCTTTTGCTTAAAGATATTGATGAAATTTACTCAACGTTCTTCTTTCATTTTAATATAAGCATGCATTGTATGATCTACATTATGCCATAGTTAAAGCCAGTTAGAGCGACATGAAAAGATTGAAATTAATTGTATGTTCTTAATTAATATAATGATGAATTGACATATATAAAAGATTTTGAAATTAGACAATGATAATAATGTTTTTTTTAGAATGTGTTTTCTTCATGCAACGAATGCAAAAACAGGGATATCAATCTACTTGGAGAGAATAGTTTTTTTTTCAGAGTAAGCACTTGATAAGATTTGTGTATTTTATTTTGAACTCTAAAATCAAATGACTAATTAGTGTGCGTTATGAGCTTTATTTTGAATTTTGTAATAATTATTATTTTTAACGTGCGAGTGCACGTTAATTATACTAGTATTATTAAAATAGTAAAATTGATTGTAGAATCAAGTATAAAAGTCGAGACATAATTGTAGAATCTATGAAATCTTGAGGTGTGTAAAACTCTGTAATCGAATACTCACGTTGGAGATCCTTACTTCTCTACCTTATTTTGAGTTCTCCCTTTGAACCCAGTACGGGCAGTGGCATAGTACCAGTCCGCCGTTGTTTTGAAGACGAAGAGCTCGTGAATGAGCTCGGCAGATAACTGGTAATTGTGACGGATAGCCGCCACGCCTAAGTCAGTAAATTGCCTAAAAGCATTTGGTGTTATCTGCCCCAAAGCTAAACCGAGCTTCCTTTGGAGCTCGGAAAATGGCGCAGGGAGGGGCAGACGAAGACCGGAGTGAAGACTATCCTCGTAAATGGTCACAAACCCCATCGGGGGCGAGCACGCCCTATCCTCCGGACGAGGTTCTATCAGTTCGGCATTTGGGGGAAAATTATATGACCGGGCAAGAAATTTTATCCTAAACTCGTCTAAAATTGAGGAATATTCGGCCACTTTCCCCTCTACGCATCGGGGCACAATCAGAGTCTCAACAGAAGGAAAGGGGGATCCTAGTGAAAAAATACTAAAATCAACCCTGCTATCGATGGAACCTGCCGGAGGAGATTCACTACCCCTACTAGATTGAGAATTGTGAGTTGGGGAAGCCATACTTACTTGTTAACTTGAGAAAAATGGTCAGGCAAGCGATTTGCGGTCGTGAACAAAAGACCCAACGGCGAAAAAACTGGCGGCACGGCGGTACGGCTAGTCGGGAATTCCTGGAACAAGGGGTGGAAGGAAAGAGGATTTTCTGGACAAGGGATCCTTTAGCTATGATTACGGATGTGAAATGGCGTGATATGAAGAGAGTTGTATTAAATCCCGTAATACATGTTTAAATCTAGCCGTTGCACACTACACACGTGTGAACGTGGGCCCGCTTTTTTGGAATTTGAACCGTCTCTAAAAAGTTTTCAAAAAAGTCCACTAATTTTCCCTCCTTTTCGAATTCAGATGGATAGGGGCCCTAGCTACTTGACGATCTGAATAACAGAACCAGGCAGCTGATTACTTATCTCGATTTTTACCTACTTCCAAATTGAGCTCGGAGGATGAGCTCGCTAATTCAGCCCGTGACTAAGGTGATTTGCACGACTACTCACCTCGGAAATTCGACCTTACCGTCTACATCTACATGTCTTCTTTCCTCTCTTTTGGGGGGGGAGGGGGATGTGATAGGACCGGCCTCATCTTGGGCCTGACCTAAGGCCCAATCTAATTCAGCCTATATATTGAGCTCGGCCCACAGAGCTCGGCCCAAACGAAACTACTATCTGTCTTGAGCCTATAATTGTGACTTCGACCTCGCTACCGCCTATGCCGCAGCTGCATTCGCTAGAGCAAACAAGAAGGGTTTCAAACGCTTCCTTACGACAGCTCAGATGTCCCCAATACCCGAGGCCAGGGAGAGTTCCACGCGAAAATCCCTATCTAAAACTCCTCACTACACCAAGATGCAGGAGTCAGAGCCGAGGGAAAAGCACGACACCCGACGGAGTCCTAGTCCCCGACGGAGTCCCAGGCAACACCACCTCCCAAGGCGACATCGGAGCCCCAGTAGGTGCCGAAGCCCGAGTTATTGCAGGAGTCATAGTCCCCAGGGAGATCGACACCGACATGAAGGAAGACCAACCCGACTTCTCAGCCCGTTCACTAACGAACTGCTTGACGCCAAGCTTCCAACGGTATATAAGTTGCCGAACATACCACCCTACAATGGGTTGGAGGACCCCCTCAAGTTTTTGACGCGTTTCAAGTACAGCATGCACAACCAGGGCCTTAAAGAGGAACACATGTGCAAACTATTCCCCAAGATGCTGGTCGATTACGCCCGAGCTTGGTTTGACAGCGTACCAACTGGCAGCGTAGGGTCCTGGGCCTACCTTGAAGAAATCTTTAAACAAAGATTCCACATAAAGGTCCAGGCTCGCCGAGACACAGCCTATTTCCTATCGGTAAAACAAAAGGATAAAGAGCCTATAAGGGAGTACGCCTCCAGATTCATGCAAGAAAGCCTGAAAGTCGATAAAATCGACGACGTTTTCCTCATCTCGGCTTTCCGAAATGGGGTCGCCACTGGGTCCCTGAACCAGGAGCTCGCTAAATAGAAACTTGAGACAACTCAGGAAATGTGGAGGATTGTATACCAGTTTGCGGATGGCCAAGATGCGGACCGGTTGAAGCGAGACCTCTTCCGGCCTGAAGAGACCGAGAAGAAGAGGACTGAAGCTGATCGAGGTCGGAATGATCGTGATCGGAGAAGTGCTCACGAACGTCTTCAGCGAGGACCCATCCAGTCCCGGCTAGGGCCTCGGATAGGACCGGAGCGATCTCAGCGTCCTCCTTTTGTAAAAATGAATACTGAGATCTCCGCGCTTCATGCGGACTGGTTCACCAAACCACGTCCTATGTCGGGGTCTAAACCTCGAGATAGAAACAAGCACTGCTCCTTCCATGACGACCATGGGAACCACACGGAAGACTGCCGCGACCTCGCGGAAGAGATAGAGAAGTAGGCCCAGGAGGGCGCCCTAAAGAAGTACGAAGCCGGGGGAAGGAAAAGCAGGTTAGGGAAGCGGAAAGGAGGACAGGGTCGCCGTGCTCCAGACAATAAGCGAGCTAAGGGCAATCATGATGAGGAGGATGACGATCCTCAGTACGGCGCACCGCAATACGACGGGGTGGTTTCAACCATCTCCGGGCTGCCCCCAGGCATACGAGAACCAGGCTAAGGACAGAAGCCCGCAGGCCGCCAGTTCCGCCAGCCGAGGAACAGATAAAAAAGAGGTTCAAGAAAAGTGAAACCATCACATTCTCCGAGGATGATCCCGTACCTACAGCTACGCCCCATAACGACGCCCTGGTGATACAAATCGGAGTAGCCAATAAGATGGTCCACCGCGTATTTATCGATGATGGGGCCGGCGTAAGTATCATCTTCTAACATTTCCTGGATAGGATGGGACTCGACCCAGTTCGGGTTAACACCACGCCCCTGCCTCTCAAGAGCTTTACGCAGTATGAGACACGACCCGAAGGGATCATCGCCCTTGATGTTGCCATTGGCAGCCCGCCAACCAGCATCAACAAGCTAATCCAGTTCTACGTGGTCAAAGCGGACTCCCCCTACAACATCATACTAGGTCGGGATTGGCTGAACGCAGTCAAAGCCATTATCTCGCCCTATCACTTGTTACTGAAGATCCCAACCTCGGGCGGGATCCTGACTGTCCGAGGCGATCAGAAAAAGGCTAAGGAATGCATGCAGATTGCTCTCCGAGGCCAACCGCAAGCATAGCAATCAAAGTATCCCAGGGAGTTGGAAGAAACGACGTCGATCTCAAACACCTCGGCGGAACAGGTTCCCTTGTCCGAACAGACCCTGGGAAAACCGTCAAGGTCGGTTTTGCAGGGAGACCCCAAACCCGCCTGCAGGTAATCCAGCTCCTTAGGGAATATCAGGACGTCTTCGCATGGTCGCCCGCAGACATGACAGGGGTATCATCAGATATCATTACGCACAAACTCAACATCAGCCCGGACTCCACCCCGGTCAAGCAGAAAAGAAGAACATTTGCTGCCGAATGGAACCAAGTCATCTACAACGAGGTGCAGCAATGGTTCAAAGCAGGACTCCTGTTCGAGGTCAAATACCCAGTTTGGCTATCTAATCCGGTAGTAGTGAAGAAAGCGGAAGGAGGGGAATGGAGGATGTGTGTGGATTACACTGACCTCAATAAAGCTTGCCCGAAGAACTGCTATCCACTCCCCAACATTGACGAGAAGATTGAATCCTTAGTGGGATACGAGGTCTTCTGCTTTCTTGATCTCTACAAAGGGTACTATCAAGTTCTAATGGATGAAGGAGATGCGATCATGACAGCTTTCGCCACAAGCTTCGGTGTCTTCGCATTCAAATACATGCCCTTTGGGTTAAAGAATGTCGGAGCAACGTACCAACGAATGGTCGACTTCCTCTTCCGAAATCACATCGGCAAGATTGTCGAAGTATACGTAGACGACATTGTCATCAAAAGTAAGGAAAAGGCTTCAGCAGTTGGCGACCTACGAATGACACTTGACGTACTCAAGCAAGCAAACCTCAAGCTGAAAATTCTTAGGGTGTTGGATCTCGCCGGAAGGTCTCAAAGCCAACCCGCTGAAAGTCAGAACCGTGCAGGAAATGAAGGTACCCCGAACTATTCGCGACGTGCAAAGGTTGACAAGCTGCATAACCGCACTAAGTCGTTTCCTCTCCAAGGCTGCCGAGAAACAGCTCCCATTCTTCAGGATTCTCAAAAAGGCACCGGTATTTGGGTGGGGACCAGAGCACGAGCTAGCCTTTGAGGAGCTCAAACGCTACCTCGATGACCTACCAACTTTGTCAGTCCCCCAAAAGGAAGAAACCCTTTCCTTGTACCTCGCAGCAACGGATGAAGCAATAAGTGCAGTGTTGGTCCGAGACGAAAAAGACCGACAGTTACCTGTGTACTTCGTCAGCAGGGTTCTAAAAGACCCGGAGACAAGGTACCAGCCTCTGGAGAAGGTCGCCCTAGCCCTGGTAAATGCAGCCCGGCGCCTGAAACCCTACTTCCAAGCCCATTCAATACAAGTCTTAACTGACCTACCACTCCGGCAAGTCCTCACTAAGCCGGAAGCCTCAGGAAGAATCGCGAAATGGGCAATCGAGCTAGGAGAGCACTCCATATCGTTCGGCCCCCGCCGAGCCATAAAAGGGCAAGCTCTGGCAGACTTCCTCGTAGAAGCTCAATATAAGAACATCGACGAGCCAAAAAAGCTCAAAGACAAAGCTGAACTCCAAGAAATCCCTGAGAAGGCACCCCCAGACTGCTGGGAGATGTACGTAGACGGGGCCTCGGGAAAGAAAGGAAGCGGAGCTGGCATACTCCTCATCAGCCCGGAGAAAAGGGAATTGAAATACTCACTGCGATTCAAGTTTCCAACTACGAACAACGAAGTGGAATATGAAGCCCTTATTGCCGGACTACGTCTCGCCCAAAGCCTCCAGGTACGAACTATCCAAGCCCACTATGATTCCCAAGACGTGGTCAACCACGTGCTGGAAAAGTACGAGGCGAAAAGTGAGAAGTTGAAGAAATACCTGGAGAAAGTCAAGCTCCTAGAACAATCCTTCCCGTTCTTCAGAATAATTCGCATTCCCCGAAGCCAGAATACCCGAGCTGACGAGCTAAGAAAACTGGCAAACTCCCCAACTAGCTCGACACTAGTAGAAGAAGTCCGGTACCGGAGTATAGAAGAGGCAGAAATCAATGTAATTGTAGATGACGATCCGAACTGGATGACCCCCCTCAGAAGATGTCTGGAGAGCGGGGAAACGCCCGATGACAAGGCAGAGGCTAGAAAAATTGTAGCCAGATCCACGCAGTACATCCTTGAAGGAGGAGTCCTTTATCGAAAGTCATATTTACAGCCTCTCCTAAAATGTATCAGACCAAAGGAAGCAGACTACGTATTAAATGAAGTACACACGGGATCGTGCGGAAGCCACATTGGAGCTCGGATGCTAGCTCAGAAGATCATGCGATGGGGATACTATTGGCCAACAATGGCAAAAGATGCGGAAGAATTCGTGAAAAAATGCCTAAAATGCCAGCTACACGCCAAGGTGATGAGGTTACCCCAGACCGACCTCTCCACTATGCAGAGTCCGTGGCCATTTATGCAGTGGGGCATTGACATCGTAGGACCCTTCTACCCGGTCCCTAAACAAAAACGATTTCTAATAGTTGCAATTGACTACTTTACCAAGTGAGTTGAAGCCGAACCTTCCACAAAAGTCATGAGCGAGAAAGCCCTCGAGTTCGTCTGGAAGAACATCGTGTGCCGATTCGGAGTACCACGGATCCTCGTCTCGGAAAATGGGACGCAATTTACAAGCGGAGTATTCTGAGAATGGTGTGAAGGACTTAATATCCAACAAAACTTCACCTCGGTCCACCGACCTCGAGCTAACGGCCAGACCGAAGTCACCAACAGGACAATAGTGAACGGACTCAAGGCCCGCCTAGAGAAGCAAAAAACGGAATGGGTCGACAACCTCCACAACGTCCTGTGGTCATATCGGACTACACCCAGAACTTCAACGGGAGAAACCCCGTACGGTTTAGTATACGGGTCAGAAGCGGTCATACCCGTCGAGATCGGAGCACCGAGCCCCCGCATCATCAATTTCTCAGCTGAAGTCAATGAAGAACAACACCGAGCCGACCTGGACTTACTGGAGGAAAAGCGGGAGCTAGCCAGCATAAAAGAAGCTCGGTATAAGCAGCAGATGGCCCGGTATTACAACCGAAGGGTCAAACCCCAGCATTTCCAGGTCGGCGATCTTGTGCTTAGAAACAACGAAGTAAGTCAGGCGGAGAAGCTCGGCAAACTTGAAGCCACATGGGAAGGGCCCTACAAAGTACACAAAGTTCTCGGCAAAGGAGCCTACAAGATCGCCTACCTTTCGGGCGGCCTGATACCTAGAACGTGGCACATCACCCACCTAAGGAGATTCTTCGTATAAGCAGCAAAGTCTTGCATATAGAGTCTTAAGCTTTTCTGGTTTTCTTTTTAGTTTGTCCTCGTTTTTTTTAATATTTTGTTTTTATTGAGCTCGTCAAAACCTTTTTCTTTTTCTTGTTTTGGTCTTTCTTTCGTTAATAAACTTTTTTCTTTTTGCCTTGCATACTTTTGTGTCTCTTGATTTGCTTATACGAAGTATCCACGAAACCAAAATACCCCCATAAGGACGAACTAAGGTTCCCTTCCATGGTCAATAACGACCCGACATGGGGTAGGTCTATCCTAAAAATTGCGTAAAGGAAACCCTTTTCAAGGTCCGAGCTCGTCTCCCTCCAAAAGGAAGATCCCACGAGGTCCGAGTCAAATTCCCTCATCAAGGATAAAAAATATTTTTCAACTGGGGTCGGAACCAAGTTCCCCCGGGAGAATCACACTGCGAGGTCTGAACCATGGTTCCCTTGTCAACACAAAAGGGTCCGAGTCCGGATAAACCAAGGAAGCATCCTTCCCAAAGAACAGGAAATTCAAAAACACAATATATTTCTTTATTTCTCACTAATGGATCATTGCATATATAATAATTATAGAAAAACCGAGCTAATCTACGGAGGAGGGTCTGGCATACTAAAGTTGAGCCATTTCTCTACGAAAGGAGTAGGTCCCATGATGTCATCAATGGAAATCTGGCCCCGTCCCCGACCACGACTCTGTCCTCTCCCAGAGGAAGAACCCCGACCTCGCAATACAGCCGGCCTCTGCCCCACAGCCCTGCCACCTCGGCTCGAGCCGACCTGCAACTGATGTCCCCGAGAAGCAGACGGAGCAGTCTCACCCACGCTCCTGGCCAGAAACGCGCGTAGCTTCGGACGACGGGCCAGCACGGACTTATACATTTTCGCACACTCTTCGAGCCTCTCATAAGCCCCTTGAAGCTCCCAAGACTCAGGACCGCATGCTTCTTTTATACAGAGATACTGCTCCAACAGTTCCTTAGTCTGCAATTCCGCCTCGGATATGGTGATACCACCCCCTGCGATGGATGATGTCTTCATATTCAGCATGTTCCTCGACGATCTTCTCGTGATCCTTGAGAACACGCTCAACTCGACCCCGGGTAACTTCCAAAATTTCCTCCGTCTGAAGAAGCTTGGCCTGAAGCTCATCAGCATTCTCCTGACCAGCAAGCTGCTTCGCCTCAGCCACCTCGCAGAATGCGCCAAACTTTCCCTGCCAATCCTCAAGCTCGGATTCTTTCAACTTTAAAAGAGCACACTTTGAATTGAAAAGCGCCTCAGCTCGGCGACATTTGTCCATCCATAGCCGAGTCAAAGAACGTTGTTCGGACAGATTTCGAGAAAGAAGAGTTATTTGTTTGCGTAAAGAAGAAACATCAAGAGAATCCGAAGTCTACACACAAAAAAAGAGATACACTATCCATTTAATTCAAAGGTTCCGAATACAATAATACAGGAAAGAAAACAAAAAAAAGAAAAAAACTAAGAACCGCCGACCTCCTTATCCTGAGAAGGCAGCTGCTCGAAGAGGGGACCCTCTGCAAAATCCCCAGCTCCGGAAGTCTTTGGACCCTCAGAACTCTTGGGGAGGATCGGATCTTCATCAGCCACGATCTCCTGCTCCACTTCCTCTTCCCCGTCATCTTCTTCGACTCCATCAGGAAGAGAATCGAAGACCATATCTAGGGCGGGGTCCCGATCTGTCGGGCAGGCAGCAACCTGGTCCGCGGATAGCAGCGTAGACGAGCTGGCGAGGTCGTCCAGGACAGGTAGATGGCCGAGGTGATCCCGGATCACTTTGGCATATCGAGGAAGGAGAGCCGCTCCCTCTAGGCGCTCATACCCGTACTTGGAAACATCCAAGTCGGGAAAGTCTTTGGCCGCCTCCTCCAAAGCATCCACGGCGCAGTTCCCGTTGATGAGCCCGGCCAGATCATTTGCTAGGCCGGAGAAATGCTCCGACAAAAGGAGCCTCTTTGCAAAGGCCCGCAAGACATCGCCTTGACCAGCCGCAAATCTGGCCTCCCTGTCCCTGGCCGCATCCAGCTCGAACTCCAACCTTTTCACGTTGTCCCGAGCTTTCTCGACTTCCACCTCAGCATCAGCGGTCTTCGCGAGCTGAGCAGACAGCTCGGACTTAACCGTCTTCACCCCGTCCTTGGCCTTGGCCAACTCTTCCTTAGCCTTCTCCAGCCGGGCCCTAGTCGAGGTCAGCTTATCTGAGTAGTGATTCTTCTCGTCCTCATGCATAGCCGACATCTGCTCGACGCCATTCTCGAGCCATCTCATAACCCTACCGATGCTCTGCAAGAAGGAGCGGAGTTAGGAAACATAAGAAAGAACTACAGAAGGGCTATGCAACAAAAACAGTGAATCCTGACCTCGGGAAAAGGAAGATCCTCTAGCTTGACTGGAGGAACTGCCGGACTCACCTCACCGCCCGAGATGTCGACAACATCCACGGGCTTAAATAGTTTGCGAGGTGGACTGGCAGTAGGAGAGCGGAAGTCTGTAGCAGAAGGCCTTGTCAGCTCGAGCTGCTGACCCTGGTTAGAAGGTTCTCTGGGCTGACCCTGGTCATATGAGGAAGCAGATCGACCTGACGACCTCGACCTTTTGCCCCCTCAAGCTGCGACCTTAGCCGTGGTCCCTTTCTTCTTCCCAAACAGCACTGCAAAATGCACGGCAAGAAAAGGGTTAGGATGACAAATAAACAAAAGAAATAATCCTAATAGCACTAGCGGGGTCTCACCCGTTGCAGGATCCACCATCCTTTGGGGCTCAAACGGGCTCAACCCCGCCTCAGCTAGAGAATCCTTGCCGTAACTCTCCTCGAAAGGGCCATAACTCGCCATCAACCTAGCAATAGTCTCCAGGTCCTTATCCACTTCGTCTCTCACCCACACACGAGGCTTGCTCACCCTCCACATCAAGTCGACTAAACTATCGTGTCGGCAAAAGAAGAATTTCGTATGCCATTTCTCTACCTTATTTTGAGTTCTCCCTTTGAACCCAGTACGGGCAGTGGCATAGTACCAGTCCGCCGTTGTTTTGAAGACGAAGAGCTTGTGAATGAGCTCAGCAGATAACTGGTAATTGTGACGGATAGCCGCCACGCCTAAGTCAGTAAATTGCCTAAAAGCATTTGGTGTTATCTGCCCTAAAGCTAAACCGAGCTTCCTTTGGAGCTCGGCAAATGGCGCAGGGAGGGGCAGACGAAGACCGGAGTGAAGACTATCCTCGTAAATGGTCACAAACCCCATCGGGGGCGAGCACGCCCTATTCTCCGGACGAGGTTCTATCAGTTCGGCATTTGGGGGGAAATTATATGACCGGGCAAGAAATTTTATCCTAGACTCGTCTAAAATTGAGGAATATTCGGCCACTTTCCCCTCTACGCATCGGGGCACAATCAGAGTCTCAACAGAAGGAAAGGGGGATCCTAGTGAAAAAATACTAAAATCAACCCTGCTATCGATGGAACCTGCCGGAGGAGATTCACTACCCCTACTAGATTGAGAATTGTGAGTTGGGGAAGCCATACTTACTTGTTAACTTGAGAAAAATGGTCAGGCAAGCGGTTTGCGGTCGTGAACAAAAGACCCAACGGCGAAAAAAACCGGCGGCACGGCGGTACGGCTAGTCGGGAATTCCTGGAACAAGGGGTGGAAGGAAAGAGGATTTTCTGGACAAGGGATCCTTTAGCTATGATTACGGATGTGAAATGGCGTGATATGAAGAAAGTTGTATCAAATCCCGTAATACATGTTTAAATCCAGCCGTTGCACACTACACACGTGTGAACGTGGGCCCGCTTTTTTGGAATTTGAACCGTCTCTAAAAAGTTTTCAAAAAAGTCCACTAATTTTCCCTCCTTTTCGAATTCAGATGGATAGGGGCCCTAGCTACTTGACGATCTGAATAACAGAACCAGACAGCTGATTACTTATCTCGATTTTTACCTACTTCCAAATTGAGCTCGGAGGATGAGCTCGCTAATTCAGCCCGTGACTAAGGTGATTTGCACGACTACTCACCTCGGAAATTCGACCTTACCGTCTACATCTACATGTCTTCTTTCCTCTCTTTTGGGGGGGGATGTGATAGGACCGGCCTCATCTTGGGCTTGACCTAAGGCCCAATCTAATTGAGCCTATATATTGAGCTCGGCCCACAGAGCTCGGCCCAAACGAAACTACTATCTGTCTTGAAGATCAAGTAGTGAAGCCCTACCTTGGAGAAGAGGAAATCCAATTATGAAGAAGATTCGGATATGTACAAAGAAACAAGATATGTATAAGGAATCCTAGGAGGATTAGGGCTCAATTCAAGGCCTATATATAGTTGATAGATTAGAGGAAGAACGGAGGATCAAATACTCATTGTACTCTCCTGTATAATAAAAGCTAGATACTTTCTCCCGTGGACGTAGATCTCATTGATCGAACCACGTAAATACTTGTGTCATCGTGTTACTATTATTTTTAGCTATTCTTGCAAACCCTCGATTTATCACAAGTACAAAAATGTAAAGAATGCAACTGTCATATATTGGCACAAGTAATAACCTCATGAAATACAAAAATTACTAATCGATTTTAGCATTATTTTTCTTCTCAATTTCCACTTGCTTCCCGTTCTTAATTGTCTCTAAGGCCATGCAATATGGGTGTCGAGTGGTCACTCAACACTACTCTCCTTAGACCCTGCGGTGTCGAAGCTATAATGGCTCCTTAGACCCTGTGGTGTCGATCAAAGGAGTCGAGAGTGTCGACACCTCTCCGACCTCACTCTCCCCCCCCCCCCCCCTTCCGTCCACGTGGTAACGTTCCATTGGTCCGATTATTTTTTTTTTTACTTTTTCTGATTTAAAAAATAGTTATACTTATTATTATAGACCCGGGGTCTATATCAACCCCACTATTTCAGAATTTTGTACCGGGATCTATCCAATCATTATGACCCACCAAAATTACACTTCCCGATGATAGACCCGAGGTCTATCTCTTCACTGTAGTAAATGCTCTAAGTCATAACATACACGCACAAGATCATTTGTAATTTACAAGGTAATATTGAACACTTTCCGTTTTACAGCAATAAATAGGATCGAGTGTCAGAATTATGAGACTGACAACAGTGGGGATAAATGGAAGATCAGCTATTGAAGTCACGAGGGTCAGAGGGTGTATAAGTAATTAATATAGTGAACATCATCGTTTAGGATTAATAACTTTTTTTTAAAGTTGATAGAGTGAACTGTATGAGACTGCGAGGTCTCAGATCCAATCCCCACTATCGAGTCTGTTAAATCTATACTTGGAAAGTGCGGTTTACCTGTTTTCTGTGGTTTACAGGCTACTACACAAGGACGGGTATTTACCCACACCAAAGATAGCGGCTGCGGGTTCACACGAATTCAAAAATAATAATAATAGTAACGTTTGTTCGAAGGCTCAAAAATCTTCACACATCCATTTCTTTTTTCTGTATATGGTATATGAAATATGTATAAATATCCATATGTATATAGCATGGAACACGCAAATTTGCCGGGGAAAAAGAAAATGAAGATACTTTTACATGCACCTCAATTTGTTTTGAACTTATTATTTCTTACCTGTGAACATATCATAAATATGCATAACCGTGAGATAAATAACATTGAAACTTAAACTACAATTACCCAATAAAAGAGTATACTGTACTGTAACTTTTTTTCTAAAATCTAGGGGTTGTATTTATTCAGCCAAGGGGGAATCAAAGAAAATAAATTGCCTCCTGTTTTACATTACCGATATGCTACATAATTTCAATATAGAGATATCTAAAATGACACAGACAAATTAGGCCACATAATTAATTAATTTCTGGGGTCGTGACCGGATTGGAAGAATTGCGGCCCAAATATATTTGAGGCGGCCGAATTTTATCTCTCGACTTCGAAAGCTCTATTTCAAGGATTGTAGCATGGGACTGGGACCCCAAAAAAACGAGGGAAAAAAAGAAAAGAAAAGAAAAGAAAAGAAAAGAAAAGAAAAGAAAAGAAAAATTCCACTTTGGTACTTTGTGCACGACAATTGAAAGTTGCAATCTACTACTCTTGACTTTTAAAAGAAAATGTTTAACATGAAAAGTGTTGCAAAGCAAAGAGAGGGATTGATGTCTTCACAATCTTGAGTGGGCTATGTTATGTCTTTGTCACAATATATTTTCCAATATATAGCCCCATCCCTAATCGTTCTAAAATCATAATTATAACTTTTTTAAAAAATCTAAAATATTTGTGGATCTTTTTATGTACCCCTTTCAATCCATGATTTATTTATAATGCTTGCCCGATTATACGGGTTGGGGTAGTTGTTTTGATTTAGAATTATCCTAATTTGTACATATAAAATGAGTTCGTGGACTATTTTTATTTTTTATTTTTGGCAAAAATTGTGATGGAACTAAAACCAAATCAACCTGAGAAATAGAGCACCTCCACACACTAATAATAATAAGTGGGCTTTTGGTTAATGGGATGATGGTGAAATGATGGATGTGAAATTAGTGAATAAAGATGATAGGTTAATTGGATTGTGTAATGATAGAGAGAAATTCATGGGGATTACACAGATGGATCATCCACTTGTCTTGTTTATATCTACTCCAGTTGTTAGTGCTAAAATCAAATTATCTGTATTATGATTTGTGAATTACGTGTATATCCTAAAAGTTATCATTAATTTTGATTGACTCTTTAGTTAAAGCTTATTTGTAATTATCTTGCGAAAGTAGTAATTTTTTTCTATTTCAATAATTAGAAAAAGGGCAAGCAAATTGGATGAGATTAATTGGTTTTTAGAAAGAAATGATAATTGGGATCCAGCAAGGGAGTTTCAGGGATTTTGTTAAAATATCTCTTATTTGTGAGGTTGATATTGATTGATACACGCATATCATATAAACCCCAAAAATAGAGGATTTAGTTTTTTCCGTGTTTTCTGAGTTTCTTAGAAACTCTGGTTAGTTGGTTACTTATTTTTTTGGTACATATAATTAATAATATACATGAAAATTAATGGAAATAGTTGTAACCTACGGGGTCAAGAAATCTTATGTAGTGTAAAAAATTGCTTTTTGAGAATTTTAAAGTCGAGCACTTTTGGATCATTCTTTTGCAAAGCTCACCTTGTTTCTTGTTTATATTGATTGGGCACACGCTTTAAAAAAATAATGATTTATTTTATCAATTAACTTTATTACGTTTCATTTTTAACATCTAGATTTAAAAATGACTTTGTTGACAAAAGGATCAAATAGGAGTCAAACAATAATATTAACGATACCCAAATATTCCAATCATGAACTAAATGAAAATTTACAAACATAACAACGGGATATATAAATGAGAAATTAGAAACAATTCATGTGTGGTTTGCAAACTACTAGCCTACTGTATAAGGGATGGAAGTTTACCAGTTTTGTTTAAAATGTAAAACTGGAAAACGGATCTAATTTATGGCAAAATAAACATAGCCCATTTTTATTGTGGTGGGCCTTAAAACCGCATTTGTTTTATTTGTATAATAGCTTAATTTGGGTCATAGAAATGGGCCTTCTCTTTTTTACTCTTTGGACTTTTCGTCTCTCTCTCTCTCTCCCCCTCTAAAATCGCTCTCTGTCTCTCGACGACTCTCACAGTCTCACTCTGTTCTTCGACTGCTCAACCCTACCGCCGCCGATAAATCGACCGTTCACAGCCTCGAAATTACTAAAGAGAAGGGTTGAAAATGTTGGACATTAATCTCTTACGTGAGGAGAAGGGCGGCAACCCTGAGAAAATAAGGGAGTCCCAGCGCCGTCGTTTTGCCGACGTTAATATCGTTGATGAGGTGATCGAGCTGGACAAAGCTTGGAGGCAGCGTGAGTTTCTAATCGAGAATTTTCTGGTTTTATATTATGTATGGTCTATGGTTTTAGTCATTTTGTAAATTAATAAAACCTGGAGTTGATAGGCCAATTTGAGTTGGATGGCTTGAGGACCTCCAAGAACAAGATAAGCAAAGAGATTTCTCGCCTAAAAATCGTGAGTCCCCTGTTGCATGTTATTTTAGTTTTGCTGTCAATTTGTTATTTGAACCAATGTATAGGAAAAAAGATGTTGAGAGCGGAAAGTATGAGTTGATTTGTGATGGTAGGGTTGCCTTTTTTTCTAGAATATGTAAAATTGAAGTGTCAATGCATATCAGATAAGGGTGGTGGTTTCTAATTGAAATTCCCTTTATATTTTTGCTTTTGTGTATATTATGTATGTTTGCAGTAGTTGAGAACATTTTGATTGCAGTATGATAGAACTAGTGCACGATCATCATATACATCAGTAGACAAAGTGAAAATGAAAAAAAATTTAGCATCGATAATTTTGGATTCTTGGAAATGGTAGTTTGTCCATCTATCTGTATGTTGAAAGCCATCTATTTTACATTGATACATCTTAACAGCATTAAGAAGTGATGAATCTAAACAATAATGGAATCGAGTTCTGTATGTCTCGTTTTGTTTTATTGGACTTACGTGGCTTACTTCGATTCTCGAAGTCCGGAGGAGATGCTAGTACTTTGATTGCAAGTACAGAGGAAAATAGAGAACTTACTGTACAGAAGGAAGCCGAGGTGCAGGAGGCTCTAGCAGCATTGCAGTCTAAATTAGGAAGTATTGGAAACCTAGTTCATGATTCTGTCCCTGTCGACAATAATGAGGTGCATTTGGGGTCTTCTCCTTCATCAGAACTTGTATACTCCCATGCTGGATAATCTTTCAATGAAATGTCGTATTTTCAGGACAACAATGTCGTTATACGGTCATGGGGAGAGAAGAGGATGGAGCCAAAGCTGAAGAATCACGTGGAGCTTGTTGAGCTTCTTGGAATTGCAGATTTAAAGAAAGGTAATGACTTTACATAAAAACACTGAACAGAAATTCTTCTAACTATTCAAGTTGGTATTTTTGTGAGTTTTCTTTTTATGTTTTATTTTCTTTATGAGATTGACCTTTTGTCACACACCAATTCACTGACATTCTTCTAGTGTTCTAGTTTAGTATCTTGAGAATGATTCTTTTTTTGCTTTTATGTCTGTAATAAATAAAGAATAACATTAACAAGAAAAGAATTTGGATTACTATTTTGAATGAATTAGAATTTTTGCAAGTAAAATGGCATTGATGTGTGCTTGCCAGGGCAGAATAAGCCAGAACATCGTAATTATGTCGGCGGATATAAGTTTATTTATTGAGTCTTTGAATTGCTTTCTTTGTTGTGTCCTTTTGTCTTCAGTTACTTTAGTAATAGACTTATATTTCCTGTTATTCTCAACTGTGGAGTTGGGAAGGACACTGAAGAGTAAAAAAACAATCAATCAAGCATATTCCTTCATCAATCATTTATTTGCCAGAGCTTATTTTCAATTTCTATACTTGTGATAACTCTTCTATTAACACAAAGCGAGATTCAATTTTTTAGGTGCAAATGTTGCGGGAGGTAGGGGTTACTATCTCAAAGGGGTTGGAGTACGTCTTAATCAAGCTTTAATCAACTTCGGTCTCGATTTCTTGGAGAAGAGGGGATATATGGCATTGCAGACTCCGTTCTTCATGAGGAAAGATATTATGGCTAAATGCGCCCAGTTGGCTCAATTTGATGAGGAACTTTATAAGGTAACCTTTTATTGTGGTTGAACTTTAGAAGTTGTGTAAAAAACTATGGTCAAAATTTGGAAGAAACATATTTAAGAGATGAACCATTTACTTAATATTGTCCATTGTAGCTTGATGTTTTTTAAGAGTTACCTTTTATCTAATTGTTTGAGTTTATTGAATTATTTAAGGCCCCGGGCATGATTGTGTTCTCTAAAAAACGAATATAAAAATTATAGGTCAATTTAGCCATCACCTCAATGCTCTATATTTATGCAATTTTATTGTTGGCAAAATGAAAGTATGAATTGTGCGTCGTACAAGTGACCCCTCAGTTGTCTAAACTTTACTTGAAAAACATTTTGGCTTATTTTTTTTGTCTTGACAGGTTACTGGAGAGGGAGACGACAAATACCTGATAGCTACTGCTGAACAGCCTCTTTGTGCTTATCATCTAGATGATTGGATTCATCCTACCCAACTGCCTATGAGGTGTGAGATCAATGTGAAAAAGGCCATTTTCTTGTTTTATCTTGACGTATTCTTGCGTTAGATGCTACTGTTTAGAAGCTATCAACAGAGTTTCTTCTTTGGCACTCATATTTATGTTGACGAACTTTATTGTTTGTCTTAGATATGCAGGATATTCGTCCTGCTTCAGAAAAGAAGCTGGTTCTCATGGTCGTGATACTTTGGGAATTTTCCGTGTGCATCAGTTTGAAAAGATTGAACAATTCTGTATGACTAGTCCAAACGGAAATGATTCATGGGAAATGCATGAAGAAATGCTAAAAAATTCTGAGGATTTCTACCAGCAGGTCTCTTTTTTGGCCCCTCTTCTGATTTTTTATTTCTTTTTTTGTTAATGCTACCACACATTGGTACCTGCACCATTCCATTGATGTAAGAGTATGTTTTGAAAGATGCTTCTTAATCTTTTCTGATTCCCACAATATATTGGTACATTCCGATTTTTCCTTAATGTTGGGTACTTTAATTGAAGTTTGTTATACTATTCCTGTGAGCAGCTAAATATACCCTATCAAGTTGTTTCCATCGTCTCTGGCGCACTGAATGATGCTGCTGCAAAGAAGTATGACTTGGAAGGGTGGTTTCCAGCATCAAAAACTTATAGAGAACTTGTTTCCTGTTCAAATTGCACTGACTATCAGTCCAGAAGATTAGAAATACGATTTGGACAAAAAAAGGTAAAGAGTTAGATAAATCTATGTGCCCTAAGCCGACCAAGTCATATGTCTTTCCTGATTTCATAACGATTATTTGGTATCGAGCATATCCATTTGAAATGAGTTGACACTTTATCGAACTGTTGCAGAGTAATGACAAGAGTAAAGAGTACGTGCACATGTTAAACTCTACGCTGACAGCAACGGAGAGGACTATGTGCAGCATCCTTGAGAACAACCAGAAGGAGGATGGGGTCGAGATACCAGAGGTTCTTCGACCATATGTGGGCGGGAAATCCTTCATTCCTTTTATCATCCCCAGCAAAGACTCCAAAGGGAAGAAGAGCAAGGAATAAGCAAAGCCACAATCGATTTCGGAAAGATTCTTATCTCCCACTTTTTGTGGTATCTTCTTTGAATGTTCAACTCATTTTCCATAATTTTGATCTCTTTGGTAAACGTTTGCGCTATTTCCAACTTCCCCTATTTGCTTTGCTTTCGCCTTCTTCTACTTCGACAGATTCGTAGATTCGATAATGCAAACTAGTTTCTTTTGGTTTTCCTTATTCCGAGTCGATGTTTGTAAAACGTAGATGTGCTCAAATTGAATTGAAAGAATCATAGATGCATCCCACTTATTTTTTCTCCTCTATTGTCTGGTAAACTACACCTAACAAATTTTTTTACTGGCAACTTTAATTTGTAAGCCAGACTAAACTGATAAGCAAGTCTTCCACAGAATCATAATGGTTTATGATTATATTTTTCACCAAACGTAGGAACATCATCATGCTCTAATGCAATGAATGAGCATTAATGAAAATTCAATTCTGTTTACTGAATGACATGAAATTCATCCAACTTCATACTTGTAATTGAAATATATGAAGTACGTAGAAAAAACAGAGCTATTTAAAAATTTATTCCCAACCAATATGCTACTAGTATATTTCAACAACGCAGAGGTCAGTTGCACAAAAAGCAGCCACGTATCTTGGTGAGATAAGTTTTTTTTCTTTTTCTTTTTTCGTTCTTTTTATTTCGGTTTTGCAATGACAATCAGAACTTGATTAATTTTGCTAGTCATGAATAAAAACAAATTATCTTAGAAAAATCAATAACGATTCTACATTTTGAAAGAAGCACGCAGATTCAACCACATCAGTGTCTTAAGAGAAAGCAGAATACTCATTATGTATACATATTACAGAAGTTGCATCAATTTGCAAAAACTTTTCTGGGCAAATCATGGTTACAATATTGCAATCCGTCACGATTCTAAGCCCCTTCAGCCAGCGTTCCCTTCGATGTGCTGATGTAGAGTACTGCAAATGAAGAAATACTTCAGTTTCAAGAAGAATATAGGAAGCAAATAAACATCGGTACAAAGCCTATGTGCAAGTTGTTACTTACCGTTATTTCCTCGAATGAAGGCATCTCCATATTTGTTCTTCAGTTGGCCATTCACATACTCCTCTGTTTGTTCCATTGCAATATTCATGTATCCATCCAGACATGCAAGGATACCTGTATGATAAAATTAAATAGGAGGAAGAAGAAACTTGTGAGTTGTGATAAGTAGAATGACTTACTTGTACTTGCTTTAGTTCAAAACCATCTTACAATCAAATACAATATCTACTGAACCATTTCAAGGTAAACGAATCAGAAGGGAGAATATGTTTACCAGTTAACTTCTGCACCTTTTGCAAAATTATCATTCCACATAAGTCCCGTACAGAATAATTTATAATACCAAATAAACCTCTTTTATTTAGTAACAAAATTACTTGAAAGTTATCAAGAAGCCATCATGGGTACACTCCTAAACAGCACGCCATTCATTGCATCCCTACACTCTCACCAAGCACAATTTCACCCCCCCCCCCCCAAACCAACTACAACTCAACTTTTAAGAGTGCTGCAGCAAAAACATCACATTAGTAAGCGCACTGTCTACATGTATCAAGGCAGTTACACTCCATTTACACTCTAAAGTACTAGAAGGCTATTGGCGAATCTCAGACGAACAGCTAGAGTCAAATCTGGACTAGATTTTAAAAAGGAACTAGGCTCTTGGTGTGTTGGATGTTACAAGTTTGAAATAGTAATTGTAAACATTGAAGAGAACTGGATTGGCTACATGAGTCTAAACACTTCCATTCATAAGAATATACTTGAGAAATACTATGACTTTCCACAGCAGTCCAAATTACGCAATGCAAGGATCAAGTCTTAAGTGAGAAACCTTCAAATGCATGACATCCTAACAAGTACGACATTGCCTTTTAAGCATAGAATTGCAGAGAATGCAGCTTCATTTTCAAACATTGAGGAGTTACAAACAACATGAGCAGGAAAACGACCCCAGGAGAAGTAAATATAAGATGCAAACAAATTCACAACACAAACAAAATCCCCAAAAAATGCAATCAGAAAAAAGAAAAGAGAATGCAAAGGGCAACTGATATGATGGTCACCTCTATAATCGACACCGGAGTTTAATTTGACAACCACAGGTCGTCCGCGTATAGATTTCAGAAAATCAGACGGAGTTTTGGTGCCCGACTTCTCCCCTGCACCGCTCATCCTTCCAAATTAATTGCCTAACTGCAGCCGCAGAGACAACAGAAACTCGATTAACAGATGAACGAATTTTCTGAATAATTCACGCAAACACAGTAACAACTCACTTAAGGGATATCTTTCCGCACAAACTCATTCACAACAGCAAGAAATCTCTATTTCATTTGACATTGAGTAAATAAATTGCACATTCGCCGAAATACACGATTTTCTGTTCACATACAATTGGAACCATAAATCAACGGCGACGAAGAAACTTACCGAGAAAACCAGCGACAAACACGATTTGGTGCTTTCGCCGATTGCAATTCCAAACAGAAGAGAGGAATTTTGGTATGCCAAGTTGTAATCTGATTTTTTTTATTCTTCTTTTTCTGTCTTTATTTTTTTCTTGAAAATCTAAACTAGAGCATAGAGAAGAAAGAAGTAAATTCCTGGGTTTTTACATCATTATCATTAGGGTTTTGAATTTTAGATTTTGGTTTGGGCTTCACGAAATGGGTTGCTAAGTGGGCTCTATGAATTCACCAAAAAAAAGAGGGCTTTGTGAAATTGGCTAGAAATTCACATTCACAATGAAAAGAAAATCAATTAATATCCCTTCAATAAAAAGAAAAGCAATTATTATTATTATTATTATTATTATTATTATTATTATTATTATTATTATAAAATGGGAAGAAATAGAATTTCCAGAAAATTGGACAATTGAAAAAGTTGTATTAGCACTAATAATTCAAAATAATTTAATTAATGTTCTACAGACGCCTGAGGGATGTATGACATTACAATTTGAAGATAATAGAAGATCTTTCTCTAGACTTGAAAAGTCAAGATCTATGTATTCACATATTTCACCCTTAGATTATAAAGTAGAACAACAATTTACTCCATCTAGAGCTTCCACATCTCAAATAAGAGAAAGACCTGTGTCAGAATACTCAGATAAAGATAGAGTTGAAAAAATAATAATAGATAAAAATAATATTATTAAAGGAATGAAAAATAGTGTTCTAAATCTAAACACTAAAGAAGCGGATATAACCGAATCAAAAATGAAATTTCCGATATAATAATTTTAGAAATAAAAATTGATTTTAACCCTGGTTCACAGGCAAGACAATTAATAAAATTAGAATTTAATTCATTTAAATGGGAACCGTTTAAAAACTGTTTTTTTTTAATTTTAATTCAAAAGAAAATTATTATATTCAAGAAGAATTTTATGAATTTTGTTCTAAAAAGAATAAAATAATATTATTTGTTCCATGGTTTGTGTCTACATACGTAGAATAATATATTTCTGTACTGGAAAGAAATTATAAATTAAATAATGTTAAAGTAATAAGGCAAATATATCCTCCACAATAGTCTTTTCAAATTGAAAAGAATTAAATAATTAATAATTTCCTAGCATTTGCTAAATTATTAGAGGATAATACTCTACCAATAACATATGAATAAATAAATATAATATTTGAACAAAATAATTATACGAATCTGTACTTAAATATTTAATGAGAACAAATTATATCACTTCAAGAGAGAATTGAACATATAATAAATATTATAAATAAAAATCAACCCATTATGGTTGAAGAATCCTTAAAGAAAAAAAAATTAGAAAGTGTTATGCCTACAATTCAGCCACCACCTGATATAACATGATTTAAATTAAAACCAATGAAGGATTTAGAAAATTTTCTGGAAGAAAATTTTAAATTTAAAGATTAGTACTCTTGATACGAAATTAAGAGAATAATTAATATAAGAACCTAACTATAATAAGGTTAATGCATATCAAATTAATAAATTTTCAACATGGGTCGATAACCCTACTACAAGGAAATATTACTATCCAAGACCAACTCCTGTAGATGTTCTAATAGAAGAATCAAATGGTATTATATCAAATAGTTATAGTGGCAATCATATTTATGAATAGAATATAAATGGTTTTGTTCATCAACAAATACATAATACGGCACTTAAAAAGTTGATGTATTCAACTATTTGTAAAACTAATGGTAATACCGATAAAAACATAGCAAAAAAATGATAACTTCTGGATTTGCGGGACAAGGATGGTTTGATATTTACTTAACCCAAAATGAAGGGAATAATACAAGAGAAGAGGCAGTTTATACAATGGTTATTAATATTGTTGAACATTTTACTGGTAGATATATAGAAGATAGTGAAAATATTAGAACACTTTTACAAAATCTTAGGTGTAAAACGCTTACGGTTTTTAGATGGTATAAAGATACTTTTCTTAGTAGGGTTCTAGAATTCCCTGAGTGTAATAATACTCATTGGAAATCTAAAATTATAGATGATCTTCCTAGCTTATTTGCTGAAAGAATTAGAAGAATATTAAGACAAAATTATAATACTATCCCTTATGAAAGTTATACGTATGGGAAATTGATAGAGATATGTATTCAAGAAGAATTAGCTCTTTGTAATGAAATAAGATTAAACTAACAGATGAAAAGGCAAAATTTGGTAGAAAATAAACAATTAGGACAGTTTTGTGATCAATTTGCTATAGATAAAATCCATCTACAAGTAAAATTAAAAAAAAAAACTTACAAAAACAATAAATCTTATTACAAGAAAATAAAATATTCTAAAAAGAAAATAGAACAAAAGCAAGAAAGAAAAGAAAATAGAGAAAGAATGAAGTGGGAAAAAAGGAAACTAATAATCTGTAAAATGTGGTAAATTTGGTCATTATGTAAGAAATTGCTGGAGTAAAAAGAAGATTAATAATCTTAAGATTGATAATAATATGAAAGAATTTTTTTTTAAATATTATTAAATTCGGATGAAGAATCAGATTTGAAGAATCTAAATTTTCTTCTAATATTGAAACTGATAATGAAATAGATATTTTAAAAAATAAATCTATTATATCAGATTCAGAGTCAAAATATGAACCATATATACTTAGTCAAACTTGTTAAAAAAGATGATATTAATAATATAGAAGGAAAATAATTTTATAAAATTCTTTCACAATTCCAAGATATAAATATAAATGTATTAACATATAATATGGATCTCTTAAAAATAATTAAGGATCCACAATTAAAGATAAAAAATTATAGATCAAATGGAAAATACTCCAAGTATTTCTAATAATAATAAAAATAAAGAATTTGGAAAAGAAATATTGAGTCCAAAAGGACCATATATGATGTCAGAAGTTTATAAACGAATAAAACAAAAAAAGATAAAAGAAAATCTTACTTCTATGAATAATATCATAATAGAAATAAATAATTTGAAAAAAGAAATACAAGAATTAAAACATGAAAATAGAAATTTAGATTATAGAATATCATCTCCCAGAGAATCTACAATTCCTCCGGAACAAGATCTTGACTATACTAAAATGAATGAAAAAAATTTATCTACGTTAGAAATGGTAATATCACATAAATGACATATAAGAATTACTCTTTTAATCGATAATTATTATTCAAAAGAGTTTATTGCTTTACTCGATAGTGGAGCATATTGAAATGTTATACAAGAAGGATTAATACCTACTAGGCACTTTCATAAAACAAACACATACATTACCACATACAGGGGGTTATAATTTACAAATAAGTTATAAATTACCTAAGGCTAATGTGTGTATTAATAATAAATGTATTCAAACAAGCTTTTTGCTTGCAAAAAATATTACTAATCAAGTTATACTTGGGACACTATTTTTAGCAAAAATATATCCAATAAAAAGGGTAGGTTAAGAAAGGATATTAGGAACCTTTGAGGAAAATAATATTTTCCTAATTTATAACTGAACCCTTCAATAAAGTATTACATAAAATTTTATGATAATATTTCTTCAAAATAAAATTACTTATATTTTCTTAAACAAGAATTAAATATAATTACTATAGAAGAAAAACTTCAAAATCCTAAATTACAGGATAAGATAAAATTACTTATAAATCAATTTTCAATAGAAATTTGTAATGATCACCCTAATGCATTTTGGGATACAAAGAAACATATTGTTTCTCTTCCATATAAGGAAGATTTTGATGAAAAGAAAATTGTTACAAAGGCTAGACCTTCTAAAATGGATTAAGAATATTTAGAAATATGTAAAAATGAAATAGATTCTTTATTATGAAAGGATTAATAAGTCCTTCACAATCCCCTTGGTCTTTTACAACATTTTATGTTAATAAACATAGCGAGCAAGAAAGAGGTGCACCTAAATTGATAATAAATTATAAATCTCTTAATAAAGTACTAAAATTAATTAGGCATCCTATTCCAAATAAAAAGAATATATTAGATAGATCATATGATTCTATAATGTTTTCAAAATTTGATTTAAAATCAGGATATTGACAAATACAGATTAATAAATATAATAGATATAAGACTGCTTTTAATGTTCCAATAAGACATTATGAATGGAATGTTATGCCATTTGGATTAAAAAATGCACCGTTTGAATTTTAGAAAATTATGAATGATATATTTACTCCCTATAGTGAATTTATAATTGTGTATATTGATGATATCCTTGTATTTTCCAAGGATATGGAAATGCATTTTAAGCATCTTATAATATTTAAAGAAATAATAATAAAAAATAGTTTAGTAGTATCTAAATAAAAAATATCTTTATTTCAAACTAATGTTAGATTTCTTGGTCATAATATTGAAAAGGGAAATATAATTCCTATTAATAAAAGTATTGATTTTGCTAATAAATTCACCGATGAAATTATAGATAAAACTCAACTTCAAAGATTTTTAGGAAGTTTAAATTATATTTCTCCTTATTACAAAGTTCTTGTTAAAGATACACAATATTATATGATAGATTAAAGAAAACACCAAAACCCTGGTCACAACAACATACTCAAGCTGTTAGAAAAATAAAAGAAAGGGTTAAAACTTTACCCTATTTAATGTTAAGTAATCCAAATTGGGAAAAAATTGTTGAAACAGATGCTTCTGATATTGGTTATGGTGGAATTTCGAAGCAAATTAATCCATAAAATAAGCAAGAATATCTTGTATGATTTTATTCTGGAAAATGGAATAATTCTCAAACGAATTATGCTACTATAGCAAAAGAAATTCTCTCTATAGTTAAATGTGTTTTAAAATTTCAGGATAATTTATATAATCAAAAAATTATTATTAAAATTTATTGTAAATCTACAAAATTTATGTTTAATAAAGATTTTAAATATGATGTTTCTAAATAGATGTTTGCTAGATGGCAAACACAAAATAGTTTATAAAAAAAAAAAAAGATAATAATCTTCCTGACTTCCTAACTCGAGAATATATACAATAATTTTGTAGAAATATATTCTCTAGGACGAGGATCTTCCTCTTATAGAGGAAGAGGAGGTAGAGGAAAGCAACTAGAAATTCTGGTACAACATGACAAATAAAAGCTCATAGCTGCAGATTTGTCAAATGACAAAGAATACCAAGAATTTCTTGAATATAAGAAACAAAAAAAGAGAAATAACTCGACGCAAAAAACACAGAGTAATACTCAATTATCTTTTTCCTCTATAGTCGGAAATGAAGATAACGAAGAAGGTAATACTACGTTTATTATCAATAAAAAACAAGAAGTCATACTTCTTCTTGAAGAAAAAAATTTAAAATGGAAAAATGATCCATGGATCTTAATGGAAAGATACATGAAAAATGCATTATATCCATCAAGAGTTTATAAAGTGCGATTATATTATGAGTATATACTTATTAATAATGGATGCGAAATATCTCATTTCTCTATTGGGCAACAAGAAATTTATAATTTCAGTAAAATTATTATTAAGAAAGTTATATCTTTGGAAGAGTGGGGAATTTCTCTACAAAAGACAAAAGAATTTGTTTACCCTTTCAATAATAATCCAGTTAAATATAATTTCTGAGATTATTTGGATGCTTTTGATAAGTTCTTTTATATGAGAACAACAAAAGAAAAGCATTCTTGGTTTATCAAGATTTGTTCTGAGGTTTATAACCACGATATACCAATATGGTTTATTAAATGGTGGCAATATTTTGGCAAAGTGTAAATATAGTACCAGAATAATTTATAAGGAATTTTTAAAAAATTGTTCAAAATTTTACCAAGAGTTTTAGAAGATGAAGAAAAGAATTTTTGTATGGAAGGAATATCTTACTTATACTTTTTCACAGAATTTTCAATCCCATGAATTTGGAAATGGACACCTGTTGGAAAATTTAAGTAAAAGTTTTGATTGATTCCAAAACCAACTGACCCCAACCGAGTAGATGTTGTCAGATCCTAATGTTAGTATTTAGGCTCGCTGTTTGAGCAATGTTGAGATTTTATCTTTACATGCCTCCAGCTGAAGATGGCAACATAGCGTTACTCGGATAGAACTACAGATGGAAATTCGGATGTGTAACATCAGTTGTAAGAAAGACAACTGAGCGTTCAAGCCAACTGTTCTGATATAGAACATCAGTTGTAAGAAAGACAACTGAGCATTCAAGCCAACTGTTCAGATGGAAAATCAGTTGCAAGACTCGATCTGATAAATCGACAACATGAAGCTCAAGGTAGTTGAGAGTTCAACTGTTCATCTTCAGACAGAATGTCAGATGAAGGAAGCGATCAGATAGAACATCAGCTAAAGACCATTCAGATGAAGACCAAACTTCTCAACCGACTGTCTAGAATTCCAGCTGAGATTTTAGATAGGTCAGTAGGGTTTAGATCAGTAAGGTTTTGGCATCATAAAAAAGGGGGAAATTGTTGGAAAATTTAAGTAAAAGTTTTGATTGATTCCAAAACCAACTGACCCCAACCGAGTAGATGTTGTCAGATCCTAATGTTAGTATTTAGGCTCGCTGTTTGAGCAATATTGAGATTTTATCTTTACAGACCTCCAGCTGAAGACGGCAACATAGCGTTACTCGGATAGAACTACAGATGGAAATTCGGATGTGTAACATCAGTTGTAAGAAAGACAACTGAGTGTTCAAGATATAGAACATCAGATGTGAAGAAAGACAACTGAGCGTTCAAGCCAACTATTCTGATATAGAACATCAGTTGTAAGAAAGACAGATGAGCATTCAAGCCAACTGTTCAGATGGAAAATCAGTTGCAAGACTCGATCTGATAAGTCGACAACATGAAGCTCAAGGCAGCTGAGAGTTCAACTGTTCCTCTTCAGACAGAATGTCAGATGAAGGAAGCGATCAGATAGAACATCAGCTAAAGACCACTCAGATGAAGACCAAACTTCTCAACCGACCAACCAATGTTGAAAGACAAAGGTTGAAATTTGAATTTCAAATGGGAAGTCACGTGAAGGTTTGACGTTCTGTCATTACCTCATTTGGCCCAACACAAGGTTGTCTCAGAAGGAAAGAAGAAGTTCACAGTTGCCAAATCGGGAAAATCTACAGAGATGAGAGACAAGCCATCGCTTTCACAGAATAGAGATCAACGGCTCATCCAATGGCTAGTTGATTCTTTCCGCCTATAAATAGAGGCCTTCATTCATTCATCAAGACAGAAGACAGACAAGTGCGAGAGAAGAGATACACGAGCGAAAGAAGAACGATATACTTCACACAAGCTGAACTGCAATTAATCTCTAAGAACATCACTAGTTGAGAGTTCATAGAGTGTTAGAATCTGTCTTGGTGTTTTCGATCTTAGTTTGAGTCTTCATTTGTTCAAGCTTAGATCCTAGCTCACTTCGTTGTTCGAGCTAGTAGTTGGAAACCCTACCCTTATACACATCCCCTAAAAAGGTTGTTAGGATCCTACTCTTCCCGAAATTGAGTAGAAAGGTTGATAAGTACCCGTAAACTTATCTGTAAGGTTGATAAGTACCCGCAAACTTATCTTAACGGTTGCAAAGCCCGCGTAAGCTTTGTGGTTGCAGTCCTAAAGAATTTGGACTGAGTTGTGTGGACTCACAACTCTCCGTGGAAGTAGGAGTTCTCTCCGAACCACGTAAATCCTTTGTGTGTTTGTGTTTTCTGTTCAGTTACTTATTGCATATCCAACTGACCTACTAACCAGCACTCAAAACTGCATTTTTTACATTCTCAACTGATTTGGTTATTGACCGACCTTGCATCTTAGCGTGAGTTATTTTATACGAGTTATTTTTTATCCACCACATTCCGCACAACACCACTCTTACAGCAGAGTTTTCCTACTCAGTTGTGATTCCAGCTGAGTCCTCTTACTCGGTTGTGATATTTTTCAGGGGGTTGTTTTAAAATTCCTAACTGGTGTATTCCCCCCCCAATACACCAGAACTCGTATCGAGACCATCAACACCTGTATTCAGTTATATTGAAGAAAGAATCTCGTGCATTAAAAGAATTTCGCATTCGAAATTCTGGGATAAAATGGTGAGGGAAAATCCTGAAACCAAAAAGACATATGGTATAGACACTATGTGTCTAATGAAAGGAAAAAAAAAAATAGTGTGTGTGTGTTAGCCTAGTGGTAGTGAGGTTAATGCCCGGGCCAAAGGTCACGGGTTCGAGTCCTCCGTCACGCGGTATTTAAATTTCCTTGCAATATTGTTCAAAAAAAAAAAAAAAAATTTCAAAATATGAAGAGCTGGTCAAATTAGAACTGCAGAAAGAATCGCCATCTCCATTCAAGTATATCTCGAGAAGATTAAAATGCAGTCAGATTCTTTATCAAAAGAAAAATTGATTGGGACATTATTATTATTATTATTATTATTATTATTATTATTATTATTATGTTGTTGTTGTTCTTGTTGTTGTTGTTGTTGTTGTTGTTGTTGTTGTTTTTTCGTGGGAACCCCTAGCCGTTACTTTTAGTGCGCACTGGGTAAACTCCCGTCCTTGTGCAGTAGCCTGTAAACCATATAAGACAGGTAAACCACACATTTCAAGTACAAGTGTGACAGGAAGATAACAACAAAGAGGACAAGAAAGTGTGTGTGTGTTAGCCTAGTGGTAGTGAGGTTAATGCTCGGACCAAAGGTCACGGATTCGAGTTCTCCGTCACGTGGTATTTAAATTTCTTTGTAATATTGTTAAAAAAAAAAAAAAAAAAGGACAAGAAAGCTATTATGTCTATCAGTATGTTACAACAGTCACTCGAAGTCTATTCGAAAGCAACATCAACTTTATAAATTACTTACATGTGTTCGATATTTAATGTAATTGATGGAAGATACGACTTGAATATATGTATATTTCCTTTAAAGGTAAAGATATTGAATTTTTTCACTTGAGGTTTGTAGCCACAAACATAGCGTATAAGGAAATGGATTTTGAAAATGCTACTAAGCTCATAAAATAAATTGTTAACTTAAGAATCCAAAATAAAGTGGTTAAAAATGATTGATTTCACATTCCATTAGCACATAAAATGACTAATTTGTTACATATTAAAGTACACCATAGTCATTAACGGGCTGCACTAGCATCACACAGTTGAAAACGATTACGACCGTGAAATTGTTGAACGACTGGATCTTCAATTTTGCAAACGTTTTTCAGATTCCAAGCTTTTTGTCTTTTCTTCTTCTATTTCGATGTGAAAATTTATAATATCATAAAAATCTCCAAACAAAACTCGATAAACTCGTGCAAGTTATTGTCTTTCAAAGACGATGACTTTGCCATTGACAAACAAATGGTTTTGGAATTTTCATACATTGTGTGTTTGTATTTCTTTAAATAGACTGTCATTACAAACGATACTATAGTAACAACAGTATTCAATATACCAGATATTGGCTAAGGTGGAGTCTTTCTCAGCTTTGTACACAAGCAGAGGATGGTGGTTTCAAATTCCAAAGAATGTTCAACACTATACACATAGACGAGAAGTGGTTTTACCTATCAAAAGAGAATGAGAGATTCTACCTTGTAAAAGGTGAGGTTGAACCACATAGAACCTGTAAATTCAAGAGGCATATTCCAAAAATAATGTTCAATTATGGAGTTTCAAGGCCACTAATAGATTCTGCTGGAAATGTGTTGTTTGATGGAAAGTTTGGAATCTTTCCACTCATCACACAAGAACCAGTAAGAAGAAACTCAAAAAACAGAGCAAAAGGCACCATGGAGATCAAACCAATAGGAGCAATCACAAAGCCAATCACAAAAGACAACCTACTGAACCAGGTCAGTTTTTTTAACATGTTATGGCTATCAAAATCATTTTCAGATTCATCATGTAGCTAATTTACTTTACTCATGCAGATGTTACCAGTTTTTAAAGCCAAGTGGCCAACACATTTGTTAGGCAAAGACATTTATATCCAGCAAGATAATGCTAAGCCATATATAAAACGGGATGACCATGACTTTATAGCCATTGCAAATCAAGATGGATTCAATTTCCAACTAATCTGTCAACCACCAAATTCCCCAGGCACAAATGTAAATGATCTAGGGTTTTTTCGAGCTATACAATCCCTTAAGGATCCAAAACCAACCAACAATCTGGATGAGCTCCTACATTATGTAAAGACAGCATATGAAGAGTACTCAGAAGAGAAGATAAATCATATCTTTCTAACTCTACAAAGCTGCTACAAAGAGATCATGAAGGTTAAGGGAGACAACAAATACAAAATCCCTCACATGAATAAGGAAAGATTGACCAAGATGGAAGAACTACCAGAACGTATTGAAGTGGAAGAGGAACTTGTAAAGGAATGCTTAGAATTCCTAAACACTGACATAGATGAAGGGTCAACAAACTACAATCTGGATGATATGGTGGTGGGGCTGCAGCAAGTCAAAATCCAGGAATGAAGCAACACATGGACTGTTTTTTTTTTAATTAGTTTACAGGGACAAAAATTGTGATTCGTGTAATTGGAATGTTTGGAATGTAAACTGTTTTTGGGACTGGTTTCTTTGACTAATTAGTCTCAGCTATAAAGTTTGCATCATTGACTTGTATTTAACTCCTAAGCTGCCTAACTCAACCTCCGAAACTAGAGAATTCTAGTGGTGACATTATTAAGGCAGCATGGAAATACAGGGTTCAGAGAGAATTTTGCATTCAAATATGCATCATCATGTAAATATGCATTCAAATTCCCTTAGAGATCACATAAATCACAGAGATCACAATGGCATCACCAACCGTCCCCCTCAAACTCATTACAAATGCATAATTCATCACTGTTGCATAATCATTTCATTAACCATAACAGCAACATCATGAAGGCAACATCAGAATCAGGCAACATAATTAATCACAATGACATCACTAGCCGTCCCCCTCACAGTCAAGAGAGCAGAAATTCATCACCTGATTCAGAGGCTTAAGGCAACTTCCATAGCCTTCCTCTTTTTACGAAATTTTGCACATTCTTCTCCACCATCAGATCTAAAGCATGCCCCGACGATGATGGAGTTTCCGGCACCGTCATTGGAAACTCAAAAGGTGGGGTCGACGAGGGAGTTTCAAGCACCATCATCGGAGACTTACCAGTTTCAGGCATCACTCATCAAGGGAGTCGATGAGGGAGTTTCAGAATCGAAGATCCCCAATTCAGAAGAGGGAATCTCTGAATCAGCCTCCTCCACTGTGTTCTCCGACACTATGGAACCAACATCGGCGTCGCCTACCGACTTGGCCAGCGCCACAGAGTGGCATCGAATGGAGGAATCGAAGATGGTTTCAGGAACCATATCGATGAAGCTAGAGTCCATTTCAGAGTTTATATCCATCAATTGAGAGAGACATGGATTCAGATGAGAGAGATTCCCGATTCTGAAAGGAAATCGATTCAGAGAGGAAATCGATTGAGAGATAAATATGGATTCAGAGAAGAAAGATCCCCAATTCAGATGGAATATCGATTGAGAGAGGAAATCGATTCAGAGACGAAATCAATTTAGATAGAGTGGCGCAGTTTCTAGGGTTTGAGAAGAAAGATGAGTGTTAGATTCAAAGAGAATCGAGAGAGAGAAGAGTTAAACCTAATTTGGAATGGGTGGGCCGATGAAGAGGATGGGTTGTGGGTGGGTTTTGTTAGTGGGTTGGGTGGTGTATTAGTGGCTTGGACCCACACATAATTAGTGGGTTTAATTACGGTGGGATTAAATTTTAGGTTAGTTTAATTAGTGACAAAGGGTAGTAATTTAAGGGAAATAAAGAGGGTATGTTTATGTATGTCCAAAAAGCGGAGTGTGACTTTAAATCAGGGATAATTTTTGAAGACCAAATGAGAGTTTAAAATAGGGACGGAGGGAGTACCATTTTTAATTTGGTAAACACTAAACTTGACCACTTATTCATCCACACTTTGTGGTGAAAATTCTGTCTAGAATTCTACAATTTCCAACCGAACTACTTGAGAGTGTGACCATCGAAGGCCATGTTTGTTCGCCCTGCACTGGGGTAGACTAGGTTCTCTGAAACTTGATACATTTATGGGTTGCAAGATTAAGTACATGATTATACACATCAAAAATACATATTACTAAGGCGATAGAAAATGGTTCGATTGCAAGTAACTTATTCAAATTGGACAATTGAATTCTATGATTCGAATACAAAAATAGAAAGCTGGATGTAAAAATGTAATCCATCTGATACTATGATTACTATAAAACATAGATGCTTTCACTTTACATTAATTGATTATTCAACTTATGTAAAATATAAAGAAAAAAAAGAAGTTTAAGTATTTCACCTGAGGTTAGTAGCCAGCCACAAACATACATTTAAAAACAAATTATTATTATTATTATTATTATTATTATTATTATTATTATTATTATTATTATTATTATTATTATTATTATTATTATTATTATTATTATTATTATTATTATTATTATTATTATTTCATCTCAAAGATTTGGAGGTATATTCTCTCGGAAAGAAAAATAAAAATAAAAAAGGACTTGTAGGTATTAAGTAGTTTACCTCCAATTGATTAAACTGATAAAACAATGGATATCTTCTCCATCTCCTCCACCGTTCAATGCTCTCGCACTCCACCGCAATTCTCCACTTCCACTCTCGCCGGTAAACACCACCGCGCCTCCGCCAGCACTTCCACTTCCGCCGCCTCATTTGTTCGAGCTTCCAGCTCATCACAAGACAATGCTCACAAACCTGCCACCAACTCCACCGACATCCGCCGCCCCATCACCAACAAGCCTCTGAAAACCTCCACCTCTCCCTCCTCTCACTTTCCCGAAAACCCCCTCAAGAAGTTGGTTAATACACGTAGTAACCCTTCCATCACCAATTCACCATCACACGACACTATCAGTGGAAAGCTTTGGCTGTCCAGCAAACTCTCCCCTCCGCCACCTCCTCCTCCGCCGCCCTTGCCGCCGTTGCAAGAGAATGAAGTTGGTAATGAGGTTTTCGGAAATTCAGAAGAAAACGAAAAAGAAATGGAGTTCAGAGAGAAAGGCAAGATTTTTGTGGGAAATTTACCTCTATGGATAAAGAAAGTTGAAGTAGCTGAGTTTTTCAGGCAATTTGGGCCCATAAAGAATGTAATTCTGATAAAGGGTCATGATGAATTGGACAGAAATATGGGATTTGGGTTTGTGATATATAGCGGGAATAAGGCTGAAAAAGCTGCAATGAAGGCTGTGGAGTTTGATGGGGTAGAGTTTCATGGGAGGGTGTTGACGGTGAAGTTGGATAATGGACAGAGAGTGAGAGGGAAATCTGTAGAGAGGTCGAGGTGGGTGGAAAGGAAAGAAGAGGACGGGGAGGAGTACCGGTCTAAGTGGCATGAGGAGAGGGAAGGTTCCCGGAGAGAATTCAAGAAGGTTCTAGAATCTCAACCGGAGAATTGGCAGGCCGTTGTGAAAGCTTTTGAGAGGATAAAAAAGGTAAAGTGTGTCTTGTGATATCCAGTTTCTAGTAGCATATACTGGTGCATTACATAAAACATAGAAAACTTCTATCTTCAATGAACTAGTACAGTGCATTCTGTTATTTTCTGTTGTTAAGTTACAAATTGCCTCTATGCAGACAACATTCGTGCCAATATAACTTAATCATATGATTGTCCCTTATGGGAATATATTGGGTTCTTGCAAAATAGAAGAGCCATGTTGAGATAAATTTTGCTCGTAAGAGAATATATTTAGAGTTTCTCTGCGAACTAGATTCCACTAGAAGGGCCACATGAACTGTAGTTTATCATTCATAAAGAGTCCAGGAAGTAGTTAGTAGGTATCTTTATTGTGGCTGTTGGTGGGGATTTCATCTTATCGTACAATTGTCATGCCTTGTGCCGTTAAAGTTACAAGACCAACTGGCTGTGGCCTTCTCTTGTTGGATGTCACTAGAATTAAGAGATAATGAAGTGGTTATGGACCACGAGGTTGCTTGATTTTGCTGGAGTATAGTTCTTATTGAGACCTGAATGAAACTGCAGTAATGTTATATCCTGCACCTAGAGAATAGGGTAAGACAGCTTTGCATCTGCTTTGGATATATTTGTGCATAAATATCGTACTATATTAGCTGTTTATCTGGCGAGGAACTGAATAGTGTATTATAAAAATTAGTTTAATCATTGTTCTTCATCCATTTATCCACTATTAATATTGTACTTTTTGTAGCCTTCCAGAAAAGAGTTTGGATTGATGGTGAACTATTATGGAAGGCGAGGAGATATGCATCGTGCACGTGAAGCGTTTGAGAAGATGCGTGCCAGAGGAATTGAACCATCATTATATGTATATACAAAGTATATGTTATTGCATTGCGGTTTTAGTTCTTCAATAATATTTTAGGCTAGCCCAGTGGTGTTCGTAGGTTTATTTTTTGCGGTGCCATCAAACTAACATTATGAGCTAAAGCTGATAGTTATTCTATCATTATTGCAAAACGGGATCTTAGAAGCATTATATATCATGTTGACTATCTGCCAATTAAGTTGATAAATCTCATCCAAAATCTTGGTCATTTTGAACTTTCTGTGCATACTCAATAAAAGCTATACCAAGAGTAGAAAATTCATCACACCCTTTACATGATTTGATCATCAAATTGAATGTTCGTAAATTGATCGGCATATAATCGATTTGGATTGTGCAGCCTCATTCATGCTTATGCAGTAGGAAGAGACATGGAAGAAGCACTATCATGCGTGAGGAGGATGAAGGATGAGGGAATTGAGATGAGTTTGGTGACATATAGTATTGTTGTTGGAGGATTTGCAAGAATTGGGAATGTTGAGTAAGTGCAATCTGTTGCATGTAGTGCATAATAGGCATATATTAATTGTCTTATAGTGACATAATATTGTTGGATGATTTTCATGAGTTGGGAAGTTAACTAAGTAGCAATCCATTGCCTGTATTGCATCTTAAGCTTAAATAATCTTCAGTGACTTTATTGCCTAGTGTTTTGAGCAATCATTCATACCTAATTATGTGGCCCTTGTGATTGGAACCATGCTGACCACTTATCAGAAATGGATTAGACAAGTTAAATAATATTTGCATGGTCTTCCCGGAAAGGAGGAAAAATATATATATAAAAAAGTAGCGGGAGATAGATGGTTCGAATAGCGATCTGCAATCATGTAATGCGAGGCAGCATAATAGAGGGCAAGACAAACTTTGACTTCTTCTTTGCATTGTTACACCTGCTTGGAATGTAAATAATGGGGATAGTAATTTTCATTCTTTTTGTCTGCTGTAACAGAGACATAAACTCAAATTGATGCATAATCTTCACTAATAGCAATTCTCCAAAATGAAAGACTAGCTTATTGATAGTTTGGATTTTAGTTCCACAACTTCTTTCACCTTATCCTTTGTTTAGCAAGAAATTCAAATAGGTATCTTGTCATGTTAGATGCCAGTTGTCTCTTCTACTTTGACCACCTTCTCCAATATTTGTTCTTTCAGGGTTTAGCACTCTGTTAGATTTTTCTTTTGTCCAAGCAAGCGATTCATTTCTTGATTTATAAGGAGTTCTTGTTTTGCCTGGCTTCTTGACTTATCCTTAATTGCTTTATATGATATTCTTTTTGCTAATATTGTCCCTCATTGTTTGTCAGAGCTGCAGAGCTTTGGTTTGAGGAGGCGAAAGAGAGACTTACAAGCTTAAATGCCACCATTTATGGAAATATAATATATGCTCATTGGTAGGTTGATTTTGAATATTAAAAACAACTACTTTTTCCATCATCATTTTACTATAATCATAGGGAAACATGCAGTTTTGCACCTTGATTTGAATTTAATAATTTGCGCAAGACTTGTCTTGCATTACAAAATGTGGCTCGTAGGGTACTATTTTTTTTAACTTTCATTTAAGGATGAAGTCAATGACTCAAATATTATAAACTGTTATTTGTTATAGCTGCAGTTATATTTGTTAATTCTGTGGAAAGTAAAAGACTCTTTGAGTCGCTATATTTTTTCTGTAGGTCACTTTGATCTCAGGTTCTTTCAGCCAATTTGATCATTTTGTTTACCTGTCATAAATGCAGTCAAAAGTGTGACTTAATTCGTGCTGAAGCGTTGGTAAGAGAGATGGAAGAACAAGGTATAGACGCTTCAGTTGATATATACCATACCATGATGGATGGCTATGTAATGGTACAAAATGAAGAGAAATGTCTGTTGGTTTTCCGTAGACTTAAGGTAAATGCTTACTCAATTACTTTTGTCATTGATTTTAAACTTAAGAATTTTGTGTGATATTAATGTCATGAGCTGGACATGATGATGAGCTCTTAGGAGTAGCTAAGAGACCAGAATCACAGAAGGAGAGGGAAGTTAGAAAAAAAAAATAAAACGTGTTTTGCTCACATCAAGCTGAATATCAGATCTGAATTATTTATGCCCATCACACCCTACACCTTTTATACTGGAAATAACTATTAAACTTTATACCTTTGGTTGCTTCTCCGCAAATCTATTAACGTCTTTTGCGTACCCCCATTACATGGAATTTCACTTCCATCACAATCTTAGAGATACTGAATTTGGTCATTTATGTGTTTTGCGTGATAAGCTTAAGTTTTTTGTTTTCATGTTACTCTTCTATGAAGCTTTCCTTCTGTTGAATCTGATTAGGAAAGCTCCGGTTCCTACGAAATCTCAACTTTCTCTCATGGCTATTGATTGACTACATCTACATGTGATTTTGTTCAAAGGAGACACCTTTACATGTGTTGTATAAGTGGTGTTCTGAGGATCAAGATCACATAATTCCTGGGCTGCTGCTCTACTTATCATTTTTGGGATAGTCTTCAAGAATGGCATTACTCTAGTACAAAGTTTGATGCTTTACAAAGTTGTCCTATTTTTTGGGATTTGGGTGTTTGGGGGGGGGGGGGGGGTGGGGTGGGGGAGTTACAATGTTCTACTAATACTTTTGTTTCTGTTTCTGGGAAGTAGGCTGGTGGATGTTGTGCTTTATGGAAATAGAACTCTTAAGATGACTATTTTGGACTGAGGAAATAAAAAATGGCACTATTTATGCAATATGTTCCTAACATCTAATGTTTATTAGTGTTTTTCTTATAATCTCTTCAACATTGGAAAATGTAAATGCAAATGCTTGGCAAACTGTGTGAAGGGTATTTATGCTGTTGTGTATCTTTCAGTTGGGAAGTAGGCTGGTGGATGTTGTGCTTTATGGAAATAGAACTCTTAAGATGACTATTTTGGACTGAGGAAATAAAAAATGGCACTATTTATGCAATATGTTCCTAACATCTAATGTTTATTAGTGTTTTTCTTATAATCTCTTCAACATTGGAAAATGTAAATGCAAATGCTTGGCAAACTGTGTGAAGGGTATTTATGCTGTTGTGTATCTTTCAGTTGCATCAAATACTGCATGCTGATGTTTATTTTTCTTTGCTACAGGAATGTGGCTTTACGCCTTCCGTAATTACTTACGGGTGTCTCATGAACCTTTATATCAAGGTAGCTGATACTTTTAGTTGCAACTTGCAGTACTTGACTTTTTTGTTTCTTGTTTTTCTGGAATCTAATGGTACATCTTCTTTTCTCAATTTTCCTCCTCTAAAGATGGGGTTTGTTATGTATCTTCACATTTTCAGAAGCTTGCTGTACATGATATCTGATGTGTATTTATGTGCACTAACACACTCCATTATGATTTTCTGATTTGAGGTTTAAATACTTTTACTCTTATGTTTCTGCTTATAATTTTGACATTTTCAAAAGTTATCTGGACAAGTGAGATTTGCATCTTACTTGTCCTAAACCATTTGGGTCTGCTGGTTTTTGAGAAAATACCATTTAGGTCTTACTTACTCCTTATATTGGCACTTCCCTTGTTAGTATCCTTTATTACACTATCAATATGTTATGAGGGCATACTCTTTTTATTTCCTCTTCCAATCAATCTAATTGCATTTTCTTCTTCATCTGTAATGCTTTGTGAGACATCAGATTTGTGGACTGTGAACGCCCTAATTGATTGAGAAGATTGACTCTTATTTAGAGTACGTGTATTGCAATTTACGAATACTGCAGTATGTCTTGAGCATTTTAAAATATATTGTTTGTTTATATTGAAGCTGCATTGTTTTCAGATATCCAATTATCTTGATCGTCTGCAACGTCTTAGTATAACATGTTATGTATTAATCTGAAGTGGATATTGGTTGATAGTTTTCTCATGCATGAGGAAACTGATTAATGACTTTTTGGGTTGATGCGAGAAAAAGCACTCTGCATATGAATCTACTTTGATTTTCCACTCTCTATTTATTTTGAAGCTAATTACTTGCCAACAAATTTACATCAACTGGTTTGAGCTGTCCTATTTATTAAAGTTTGATTTGCTGCATCTTCACAAATTGCTCTCTTTATCGTCACAGCTGGGGAAAATTCATAAAGCCTTGGAAGTAAGTGACATGATGAAATTGGCCGGTGTAAAGCATAACATGAAGACGTATTCGATGCTGATCAATGGCTTTATTTATCTGAAAGATTGGGCAAATGCTTTTTCAATTTTTGAGGATGTAATTAGAGATGGTTTAAAGCCAGATGTCATTCTTTACAACAATATAATACGAGCATTTTGTGGAATGGGTAACATGGAACGTGCTATTCGTACTGTCGAAGAAATGAAAAAGGAGAGGCAAAGACCAACCTCGAGAACATTTATGCCCATAATTCATTCTTTTGCAAAGGCTGGAGAAATGAGAAGAGCTCTTGATGTTTTTGATATGATGAGGAAAAGTGGATGCATTCCAACTGTGCAGACGTACAATGCTCTGATACTTGGTCTCGTTGAAAAGCGTCAGGTACATTATTTGTTGGAATATCAGTTTTCTCTTTTCTTTTTCCTCACGGTTGAGTTATACCAGTCTACTTGGTTTCTAGTTTAAGCATATGAGAAAGATCGAACGTAGATACTCAGTTTCCGAATTGCTTAACTAGTTATTCTCCTTTATATTCTATAGATGGGGAAGGCTGTAGATATATTAGATGAGATGTTGCTTGCTGGCATTAGTCCCAATGAGCACACATACACAACCATTATGCATGGTTACGCATCGTTGGGCGACACCGGGAAAGCGTTCGAGTACTTTGCCAAACTTAAAAATGAAGGGCTTGAGCTTGATGTGTATACATACGAGGCCTTACTCAAGGCATGCTGTAAATCTGGTAGGATGCAAAGTGCTTTAGCAGTTACAAGAGAGATGAAAACTCAAAATATTCCCAGGAATACATTTATCTACAACATATTAATCGACGGGTATGAAATAGTTTCTACTTAGGTCCCACTTTTCGCCTTGCTTTTATCTCCTATACTACGGCACTTGTGCCTATCGACGTTGAGTGATCTCACGAATTTCTCCTTCGATGCAGATGGGCTCGCCGAGGTGATGTTTGGGAGGCTGCAGATTTGATGCAGCAAATGAGACAGGAAGGTGTACAACCAGACATCCATACTTACACGTCGTTCATAAATGCTTGTTGCAAGGCTGGAGACATGCTGGTGTGTGTATAATAAGTCAAATTGCTCTACTATATAGTCTATACTTAAAATGATACTGGCTGTTCATAATCTTGAATGAAATATGTTACAAATACTTAGAAATTATGCCTTTAAAAATAAAGGACAAAAGAATCCGGGTGGATAAATGTAAGAAGTTTAGGTTATTTAGATTGTTCATGTATGATGTCCCAAAAAATAGACTATGCATGGTATTGTTTCTTGTGTTGAAGTTCCCCTTTTGTCCCACATCGACTTGGTAAAATTCCTGCATTCTACATATAGCAAACGGGAAACTTCAACAGTTTATCGCTGTTCTTGATCATAAGGCCTTTAAGGAGTTGTGCATTCTGCATATAAGTTGATGTGGATAAAACGGGGAACTTCAACAGTTTATTGTGGTTCTTGATTACCAGCGAGGCAGTGACTCGACTATCTAGCTTAATCTAAATGACCATATCTAACTGAGCGCTTCTTTTAAACTTAGGACATTGTCATGCTAAATGAATAGGCCTATTCCGCACAATTGCTACTGCTATGTGCATGTTCTAAGCTTGTCGTCTTGTTCTCCCTCTCCCTCTTCCTCTTGTGCAGCGAGCAATGAAAACAATGAAAGAGATGGAAGCACTTGGAGTGAAGCCAAATATCAAGACCTATACAACACTTATACATGGGTGGTCCCGAGCATCTCTGCCCGAGAAGGCGTTGAAATGCTTTGAAGAGATGAAGCAGGCAGGACTTAAGCCAGACAAAGCCGTATACCATTGTCTCATGACATCATTGTTATCGAGGGCTACCATTGCTGAAGACTACATCTACAAGGGGATCCTCAACTTATGCGAGGAGATGGTGGGAAACGGGTTGATCGTGGACATGGGCACTGCAGTCCACTGGTCGAAATGCCTTCGTAAGATTGAAAGAAGTGGCGGTGGGATTACAGAAGCCCTTCAGAAGACCTTCCCACCTGATTGGAATTCTCACAAGACTCTCAATGCCATCTCCGATTTCAGTGATCCTGGGGATGGACTCAACGAGGATGAATACGACGATCGCGCTCCCCACGACAGCGACACTGACGGTGAGGACGACGCCAACTTTAACGGAAGGTTTCAGTTTTGACTCCATTGCGCATTAGGTGCTTGCTAGACTCTACAACTGGTGAAGTATACGGGTGCAGTACTGTTTGTTATTCATTTACGCATAACGCACACACACATCCGTATGTGTGTGTGTGTGCGCGCGTGATACAGGGTGTACAATATCCGGATATCTGGCAAATTTTGCTCTTCTTTGAAGCTTTGACTTGTGATGAGAGTTGGTCTAGATTTTCTTGGTTCTTGTACATAGCTTTTCTTTTTTTCCTGTTGTAATTTAAGTATTGATTCGTCTATCGGAGAGCTGTCATACTATTGTGTTTCGGTCTCGTATTTTATTTTATTAGTGTACATTATGTGTAATGTGTACTAACGAAAACGATGTACAAGTTTGAAGTTGAGGTTCCAAAGTGAAAGCCTTACCTGATTGAATTTATATTGATTGGTCGAGCGTAGCATTGCAAATTAGTTGCATAATCAAGGGTGATAGATCGATTCGTTGAATTAAGGTAGGAATTATCTTTATTGGTGGAGATTATTAATAAAGGTGACGAATTCAACTCTCTTGTAACACAAAAAGGCAGTATTTAATTTTGAAGTTGGTCGTGTTATAAAGAATGAAAGGACAACAAGACTTTTAAACTCCCCTAAAAAAAACTGAAAAAAAAAAGGATTGACTTTTAGACAATGGTTCTGATTTTGGCATCGAACTCATACAAAATTACAAATAGGAAAAAGTCTCCATCTCTTACCTTTTGGTTTACTTTAACGAGTTCTACTCAACTCTTTGTTCCGAATAAATGTTCATTCTTGTAAAAAATAAAATATATATCCAAAACAATGCGTAAAATTGTTCTTTTTTGTATCCTTATTATTGCATGAATATTGAAAGATCAAAGAATATGCACCAAATACAATGGTTAAATGAAAATTTTGGTTGATATCATTTGTTCTACTACAAATCTGAATTATGATATAGAGGGCAAATTTTATTTCAGAATATGACATTTATTAGGAAAACGGGGGACTAGTTCTTAAATCATTTAGGACGCAAATCTAGTGCAACACTCTTATTACGCCATGGGAAATTCTTATATACATGTACATGTACTACACTCATCTTTTACATGTGAATATTTTATTAATATAAATTATTATTATTAAAAAATTCATATGTGAGAAGTTGGTGTAGTACATGTACACCCATGTAAGAATTTCCCATTACAGCATTTTAAGTAAGATCTAGATAAATCAAAAAGCATTTCCTTTATTAATTCTCATAAAAACTTTCCAAGCACTACCTTTTTCAACAATCTACACAGTGTAAAAGTTTTTATCCCTTAGCGTTTAAAACAAAATCCACCCCAACCTTTCCTAAATCTGATTAATTCGATGGTTGAGTTATACGATTAAATTTGACATTTATTTGCATATTTAATTTGAAATATCGGGTCATATTTACAACAATGCACTCAAAAGATCAGACCATAAACTACAATTTTCTATTATAAATATTTGCACATAAATCATGGATGAATTGCATATTTCACGCTCTTTTGGTGCACGCCTTCAATATTTATATATGAATTTAAACTAATATATACAAACATTATGACTGGTGGGTATGTGTCACAATCACTAAATTAATTTCAAGTTTAGTACTACAACGTAATTATGTAGTTATATTAAGAAATTAACAAATCAAATGATTTAAGGTCAACTGCGCATGTGCCTCTTATTACAAGTATAACCAGCCGTAATCATTATAACTAATGGAAGATGGGGGACAAAGCATATCGGTTGCACACCTTTTTGATCCTCAAAAACCCAATTATTGTTAAGATTGTAATCTTAATGTTCCAACACCAAATCTTCAACCACACGACCATAAGATTAATTAGGATTATCTTTCTAGATTAATATGAGATGCTCGCTTTGATGGAAATTTCTTTGGACAATGATTTCAGTTTTGAGAAGCACTTGTGTGCGACTTGCCGCCTGGGCAACAACCGGATTCGGATCGGGTTGACCCGGTCAAAATAAGTTTTTTTTTTTTAATTTCAAGTTTTTTTTTCTGGCTCTGTCTTCGCTGCAATTACTAATATAAGGATAATCGTCGGGTCGTTTGCTTCAACACTGCAATTCGGATCGGATTCGGATCGTGTTGACCCAGTCAAAATAAGTTTTTCTGGCTCGTTTGCTTCAACACAATTTGGACTTTTTCGGCTCGCTCCGAGGCCTCGGCTACCCTCGCTCGAATCTTGATCAAAGAAGAAGCGGCAAACAAAAAATGGAAGAGGCAAATAAAAAAAAAGGTGAAAAAAATGTGGAATTTTTAAAAAAAAAATTGAAAAAAAACTGAAATTAAATAAATTAAAAATTAAAGAAAACTAAAATTAAAAAAAAAAAAACTGGAAAAAATAAATAAATAAATAAATACGGGTGCGTGCACAACCCGCGCCTCAAGTGGGAAGCAGGCGCGTGTCGTGCACGCGTCACGCGCGGTCGTATGTTATGCGATCGGTCGCATTTAAGTATCTGTGTTCAGTTTTTTAATGTACAATAGAAAAATTAATAAGTTCCTAGAAAATATGGTACTTTTTTACTTTTTTTGGGGGGGGGGGGAGAAAATATTGTCTTATAATATTAATAATCACGTATTAACAAATAGGTATAAGGTGCTGACATCCAGGGTCTTACCCGTTTTACTATTTTGTCTTATAATATTAATAATCACGTATTAACAAATAGGTATAAGGCAGACCCGCAGCCTATCCATAAACACAAAACAATCTTGCAATGTACAAAATGAGGTAACACCCAAAAGTGACGGCACCTTGATACGACCTTGCTTTAAGGATAGTATCGTCGCACAACTTTAAGAATGTGCCTACTCCTTTTCTCTCGACTTTCGAGTAGAAACTAATTCATATTTCATAGATGGATTAAAACCCTAGAATACAACTAATAAAGAATAATAAAATTCAGATGCGCCCTAATGGACTCATCTCGAGTTTACGGGCTGATAAACATCGCAATATCCGCTCACATTAATTAATATTAAATCAAACAATTAAATATAATTACTAAAAGTAATAATAAAATAACATACGTATCACACCTCCAAAAATGAACATAAATCGACAATGTTGGGAAAATTAGTAAAAGGTTTCAAAAGATACCAAAATTTTAACTGACCCCAATCGAGTAGATGAATGTCTTTAGTCTGTTCTTAGCCAGAGCTCACTGTTTGAGCGTAGGGATTTTATCTTTACAGTTTCAAGCAGAAGAAGTCAGCCGGACTAAAGAAGGAAGTTCTTGAAGAACTCAGCTGAGGCCCAAACTCAGCTGAGACCCAGAATCAGCTGAGGTCCAGACTCAGTTGAGACTCAGACTCAGTTGGGACATCAACCTCAACTGAAGCACAAACTCAGTTGGACAGCAGTTCAGTTGACTCTTCAACTGACCCACGCAGCTGAAGGCATACAGTTCAAGAGTGAAGAGAAGTTGTGTCGAAGTCAGACTTCGCGAAGCGAAGAAGAGAAGACTTTGAAGACGCTGAAGACGGAGGAGTTGCAGTCCAGATTTAAATATACTCGGAAGCACAAGTCAGCTGGAGAACTTACCATAAATGGGCCGACAACAGCGACGTGCAAAAAGCAAAGGTCGCAGTTACCATTTTAGGAAAGTTTTCAGAAAAGCTGGTGGAGTACCATACTTTTTTGGCAGAGATCAAACGGCTCTTTCCAACGGTTAGTTTGATCTCCCTCTATAAATAGAGGTCTTCACACCAAAGCTCAACAAGAGAACACAAGCAGAGAAAAAGCACACAGAAGTGCCGAGAGACAACATCAAGAGTCAAGCAGCAACAGTTTATCACCTCTCTTTCTCTCTCTCTCCAGACAAGAAGACCTCAATCGAAGTCCAATCGAAGTAGAGTGTTCACTTCTCCTCCTGTTCTTCCATCTAGTCTCTCAAAAATCCCTTTTCTTGATTGAGTCTAGATAATAGGTTCTTGCTTGTATTGTGTCTCTTCGGACTCTCTATCAAACGATTGAGTTCGACGCCTTTGGTCAAAGTCTCCACTTCTCCCAGTGTTGAAGGCTTCCTTGTTGGAAATCCCTCCCAAATCCAAACCTTAGGTCTGACTTTGAACCCGAAATCAAAGTCATCAGGTCCCTTCGAACCCGTAATCCAATACCATGTCCCTTGGAACTCGGAATCCAAGAACAGGTCCTTTAGAACCTGGAATCTAAGACCAGGTTGTACACTTGCCCGAAAAAATATTGTAAGGTCTTGTTCGAACCCATAATCGAACTGGTTAAGTTTGCTTGGAACCCGTAATCCAAGTGGGGCATTTGGTATATACGCTTAGGCTTATCTAGTGGATTACTTCCCCAAAAAGGAAGTCGTGGACGTAGGAGGTCAATCTCTGAACCACGTTAAAATATTGTGTACTTTACATTCTGCATTTTACATTCAGTATTTTAAATTCAGTTTACCTAACCAACTGACCCAGCATATTGCATACAAATTGCATTTATCAAACTGCACTAATTTGAGAACTTGACCTTCCCCATTTTCACAAAGGTTTCAGTTTTTGTAACGAGTCTAAACGTCACCATCTTCCGTAACGCAAAACTGATTAAAACCTCAGTTGGTGCATACAGCTGAACTTCAGGCATAGGAGTCAGTTGTGCTACCAACTGTGCTTCCAACTGTGTGATGAGCTCCAACTAAGCAACTCAGTTGTAGAGTAGCTCCAACTGACTTTTCCAGTTGTCGAGCCAACTGACCTGAGCAGTATAACTCAGTAAAAAGACTAGCAAAATAAAAATTGCTATTGGTGTATTTTCCCCCCTCCTCCATACACCGAATACTCGTTACCGGGACCATCAAACAAAACATAGCCAACATGGCTTGTTCTCGAGAAAAGGAAAAAAAACCTACGAATAATACAAGAATTAGCGCAAAAGTGACTAATCCGAGAGGACCAAATCTTGTAAACATCATGAAATACAAAACAACAAAAAACCAAGAGAGTGCATCTAGCTATAGTGGAATCTAAAGTTAGAATTTTCCAATTGATCCATCCTAACTAAGACAAGAAGTAGCAGGGGGCGGAGGCGGTGTCGAAGTAATTCACCTGCTGGACATGTCGTGTCTGACCTTAGCTAATCCAAGGCACCTTACACGTTTTGTTATTAGACTCCAACATTTGATTTTGGACATCCGCCCCATCAGCGTTCCAAAATAGGTACAATACCATTCAAGTTGCAAAATTAGATTTTTTTTTTAATCATGGATGAATGACTATTCTCACGAATAAATATTGCATCGGCTCTACCAAATCAAACGCGTGAATCTTCTCTGCCGTGTGGACGATGAATTTTTCTGGTGATAATCCTCGAAAAATAGTCTCTGTTTGCTAGCCACCGTAGCACCTTCATCCTCTCTCCCGCCATGGGGCCAGACATGTCGTTGATACGATCTTATTATATAGATTAGGATATATATTGTTTAGTTATTATTTAATATATTTGTTTAGAATTATTATTTAGTGTCTTGTTCAATAAGTAGTTATATTCTTATATATAGTGCAATGTTTAGGGATTTACATATCTAGTTAATTAATCAAATATTTCATTCTCCGATTCCATCTAATCTCTTTATTCTCTTCTATCTTTCTACTTCTCAATTTCTTGTCTCTCTTCCTAAATTCAATTCTTTCTTCTTCAATTCTATTCTTTGGAGCAAGCACATGCTATAGTTGTGCGATATTGATATGAGGGTCGTATCAATTGGTAGTTTCAGTAAGAGATTTCTTTGAAGGTATCATTATCCATTTTTTTCATTTTTTTCAAAAAAAAGAAGAAGTTATTTCATCATTTTGTTGTTGCGTGAATAGACAACACAAAATGTCAGATTTAGTTTGCCGATTGATTTTTGGGCTTAGTTATAAGTGGCGGCCATAAAGGAAAAAAAAAGGTTGGAATTGGATTGTTGATCTTTTGTAATTGCAGAGCGTTAGGGGGCAAAAAGTTTAGAAAAAAGGGGTTTTTCATTTGTAGGGTTGGGTGTGTATGCTTGTGAGATTCGATTTCAACAACATGCAAGCATTGGATGATTATCAAAATTTTCAGCACTCACTCGATAAGTTGGACGAGTTGACCACGTCCAAAGTCACTGGAAAGGAAATAAATTTGTTTTGCTTTGATAACATTGATATATTGAATTGGATCCTACAAGCTGAAGAATATTTTTAATTTTCATGATACTTATGATGAGCAAAGAGTGCGAATAGTAGCTTTCAACATGGCAATAGAAGGTGCCGAATGGTATCGCCGAATGAAGAGCAATTGTTTGTTAACTACTTGGGCTGATTTCAAAGAGAAGGTGAAAATTCACTTTGGAACTTCTAAGCATGAAGATAATCTTGTAAGCTCTTCAACGGTGGATGAATTTTCAAGCTCGAGTTCTATGCTTGTTCAATTTATAGACGAATCGCTTCCAAATTCTAATATTATGCTAGAAGAGGCCAAAACCGTAGTTGAGGACAAGATGGTTTTAAAGGGGGTTTTGGAGTGATACGACTCTATCTTTAAGATAATGGTTAATGGTTAATTTAATTTAGTTATTCTTTGATATAATTATTTAGTTTCTTGTTCAATAAGTAGTTTATATTCTTATTTATAGTATAATGTTTAGGAATTTACATATCTAGTTAATTAATCAAATATTTCATTCTCGAATTCTATCTAATCTCTTTATTCTCTTCTATCTTTCTACTTCTCAATTTCTTGTCTCTCTCCCTAATTCAATTCTTTCTTCTTCAATTTTATTTTTTGGAGCAAACACATGCTATAATTGTGCTATATTGATACCAGGGTTGTATCAATTGCGCTTTCATCAAATTTTAAAAAGAGCATAAAGAAGATGTTGGCAATGATGTTCATCAAATTTTGGCTCGAAAAATTTTGGGCACAAGATGTATGAATATTTTAAAATTCTACGCACTCAAGAAAGTTTATTGGGAGTTTATTTCTGAGCTTTACGAGCTTCACCTTAAGGACAGGGTGTTTAAGGGGGATGGAATGATATGATCTTATTATATAGATTAGGATATATATTGTTTAGTTATTATTTAATATATTTGTTTAGAATTATTATCTAGTGTCTTGTTCAATAAGTAGTTTATATTCTTATATATAGTGCAATGCTTAGGGATTTACATATCTAGTTAATTAATCAAATTTTTCATTCTCCGGTTCTATCTAATCTCTTTATTCTCTTCTATATTTCTACTTCTCAATTTCTTGCCTCTCTCCCTAAATTCAATTCTTTCTTCTTTAATTCTATATATTCTTTGGAGCAAGCACATGTTCCAGTTGTGCTATATTGATACCAGGGTCATATCAGTCGTGGCCTCCCATTTGCATTATTCTCATGTCCGAAGATGATCTTGGTGGCAGAATATTCTCCGGTTGAAGCGCATGTTCTAGTGGTTGCTTGTGAATTATGATCATTGGAGGTGAATGCTATTGCGGCTCCATTGAAGACGGTTACTTTTCAGAAACTACAAAAATCATCTTCTTCATCACTTTCTCTTGCGACGAAATTAAAAATCTAATTTTGCAACTTGAAGAGTCTAATCATTATTATGTTACTAAAAGGAAAACGATTCTAACTTTGCAAAGATTCTATGTGGCACCCTCCAAATCCCTTCATTCATATTTATCTAAATTCTCAATTTTTTTAATTTTTAAATATGAAATAGATTTACATATCTACTAAACTCTTGTGTCCCATATCAACTTTCAATGAAACTTCACCTATTCAAAACACTATAAAAATACCTAGAATCAATATGTATTTCCTCATCTTTTGCACCACCAATTTTATTTGGCCAATTTATTTATTAGTCGGCTGAATATATAACTTTATTTTTATAGTTAATTTAATTTAATTTGGTTAATATATTAGTTGATCCAATAAATAATTATTTTTTTAAAGAATCAATTTATTAGTTGGTGGAATAAATGGTTCCAAAATTATTTAGCATATCACTATTGTTTAATACATTTTAATAATCTTATTAAATTATATTTTCCATGGATTTTTTTCTATATTTGACTAATTTATTGGTTGACCGAATTAAAATTTGAAATAGTCTAATAATTAAATTAATCACTTATAAATCAAAATCGTGGTCAACAGGTCGATTTTGACCCAGAACCGTGGCAGTAGACGTGTCAATTCTCAACTGACGGGTACATCAACGTGAGTTTTTTCAATGAAACTTATTCTTATTTATTTTAAATTTTTTATTTTATGTATTTTTTTCATGTATTTTCTATAATCTATAATCATCATCCACAAATTAATTTTTACGTACGTTATTTGCAGTTGGGTTTCCAACTTTGCATAATTCACAATTGTAATTAGCGAATAATATTATATAGTTAAGGATGAGAACCAATAGTACAATCAATTTTTTTATTAAAATATTTGGTCTATATATAGAGTTTATTAATGTTTATGGACCCCCTATAGATAAAAACAATAAAGTTGTACCCCAACTTTTTTTACAATAAAAAAGGCCAACTTTGACATGATGAGACCAAAATACCCTTATTTTTCACCAACCACCCACTTCTCTCTCTTTTACTTTATTTCTCTCTCTTCTCTTTCTTCTCTCCTTTTTTTTCCTGCAGACACCACCACTCTCCCTTATTTCTCTCTCTTCTCTTTCTTCTCTCTCTTCTCTCTCTTCTTCTCTCTTCAATTTCTTCTCTCCGCCGTCGTTCCACTCCTCACCTTCTCCGCCACCACCCCGCTCCTCTCTTTCTCCGCCGCCGCCTCGTCCAAGTCGTCTTCTTCGAGAATTCTTCATTAGTTTTGCTGTTTTTTTTTCTTGTGGGTTTCGATTTTGGAGTTTTTCGGTTTTTTTTCTTCTCCAAAGTTTGTTGTCGGAAGTTTTTCTCTGATTTAAACGATGATGGAGGTACAATAGTTTGTTGCTGTGATAATCGAGCTTCTCCGTCTTCTTCTTCGTCTTCGTCGATCTTGTTTTGAACTTTTTTTTTCCGGCGCAGGTAGTTGGACGTTTTTACCCGTTTGTAGACGGCGATGGAGATACTGTATATTATCCCGATCGTTTTTATGTGATTTTATGTTGAATCTCGCTTAGATCTGAGGTTTTAGATCGTTAACATTTTTGTTCGTCGAAATTATATGATTTACAGTCAGTGATTAAGTCGTAAAGTTGTACACTCGTAGCACATGTGTACAATGTTACGATATTCGTAATATCGTACTTGTATGTCTACGATTTTATTAAACTCGTACTCGAGACTGACTATTTCATGCATGTTTTGTAGCACTTTTGGGAAATATTGTTACATATTTGGTACGAGATTACAAATTGTACGTGTGCATGTTACGATATTTTTAAAATCGTACTTAAATTGTAACGATTTTGCTTAACTCGTACATGATTGTCGATATTGTAACTGATTTGGTTTACGATATATATATATATATATATCGTAACTTATATTTCATGTAGACGAGGCATTCTTATTTAATTGTTGCTCGTGGTCACGTATAGAATCATAATATGTATGAGGGTGGAAGCAAAATAAGCGGATGTATCATGTTCGATGTAAATATGAAGACAAATCATGTATCATGTTAAGGAGAGGTATGATGTTTGATGTATTCATGTACGAATTAAGCAAAATCGTAACAAACAAAGTACGATTTTAGGAATATCGTAACAACATACAATCAACTTCACGTACAGTTTTTACAAATATCGTAACAAACTACACACATGCATTCGTATTTCGTGCCATAAATTGGACACCCTTACATAAGAGATTAACAACATCGTAACACAGCAAGTACGATATCCGCATGCAATCACCCTCACGTACGATTTTATAAATCTCGTAACAATCTACACACGTGCATTCTTATTTCGTGTCAACCTTAAACCCTCAACCCTAATCTCGTAACAAATCTTGTAACAAACTACAAACAATTCGTATTTCGTGGCATCAATTGTTCACCCCCACGTACAAGATTAATAATATCGTATCTACAGAAGTACTATTTTGCACATATGCTATCATCAAATCTCAAACAAATCTCAATTATACATGCAATCGTAACATAGCGCAAGAAGTATATGACATGATTGTACAATTTATTGGTCATCGTCATGTACGAGATTAACAACATCGTATCTACAGAACTATAATACATGCTATCCTCAAATCTCAAACAAATCTCAATTATACATGCAATCACAAACAAATTGTTTTAAACTTGTAGAAATGTGGGTAAAATTATCACTGATCTCGATACGAGAAACATGATATTGTACAAAAGATGTAATAAAGTTTCTACGATTTGATGCAAAGTCGTAGCAATCATACATACAAATAAGGTGTTTTAGATTGTACAAACATATCTCTAATACGAGTGTATGATTGAATATATCGTATTATATATTGTACGACATACATAATATCGTATTTGACGATCACGAAATATGGACATACACTGCTACGATTTTCATTTATTGTTACATTATCACTACGATAAATTGTATGCTAGTCATCACTTAAAAATCCTTGACACAAATTGTACTATATCCTAGAGCTCATCGCTTCATTACAGCCTTTGCTTCGGGTCCGAAAAAGTCGAGCACTTTGTGGATATCTCCAATTAGACCGCCGTAACCATAGCATTGGACTCTGTGATGGGGTGGTTTAGTCAACGGTGGTCGGACAAGTGTCCACGCAACCTTCAAAATAATTAGATACAAAGGTGTCAAATATGTATTCATGTACGAGTTAAGCAAAATCGTAACAAACTAAGTACGATTTTAGGAATATCGTAACAACATACACACATGCAATCACAAAAATACAAACAATACGTATTGTCGTGGCATCAATTTCTCACGCTCACGACGTACGAGATTAACAACATCATAACGGACAAAGTATGACAACATCGTAACATACGAAGTACGATATTGGGAATATCGTAACAACATACACACTTGCAATCACCCTCACGTACGATTTTACAAATCTCGTAACAAACTACACATATGCTTTCACAAAACCACAAATAATTAGAATTTTGTGCTATAAATTGGTCACCCTCACATACGAGATTAACAACATCGTAACATATCAAGTATGATATTGCGAATATCGTAACACATACATCCAATCACCCTAACTACACACATGCATTCATAGATAATTCGTATTCCGTGGCATCAATTCACATACGAGATTAACAATATTGTATCTACAGAAGTACTACTTTGCACACATTCTATCCTCAAATCTCAAACATATCTCAATTATGTAGTCAATGCCGGTCGAACAGGTGTCCACGCAACCTTGAAAACATTTGAGATACAAAGGTGTCAAATGTGTAGGACATTGACAAAATCATCACATAGCAAATACGACATTGGGAATATCATAACAACATACCCATATGCAATCACCCTCACGTACGATTTTACAAATCTCGTAACAAATTACACACATGCATTCTTCTTTTGTGCCATGAACTAGTCACCCTCATGTACGAGATTAATAATATCGTAACATAGCAATTTCGATATTGGAAATATCGTAACAACATACCCACATGCATCGTAACAATATTGATGAATATCGTATCAATAACGATGAATTTACAAGAAATCGTAACAAACGAAGTGCGATATTGGGAATATCGTAACACAAAAAGTACGATATTGGGAATATCGTAACACACAAAGTACGATATTGGGTATATCGTAACAAATTTACCAGATGCAATCATCTTCTTACATAAATCGTAACATATTACTCACATGCATTCTTATTTCGTGCCATAAATCGGTTGCGCTCATGTACGAGATTATAAAATCGTAACATACTAAGTACGATATTGGGAATATCGCAACATTATACCAACATGCAATCATTTTCACGTATGAAATTCAAAAATTCAAAAATTTTGATCAAAAAACCATAAAATTTCCAGATCTGGAAATTTTTGTTTTCTAGTTTTCTAGAGAGAGAAAACAAAAGGAGAGAGGTAGAGAGAGAAAGAGAGAGAAAGAGAAAAAAAGGGTGGTGGTGGTGGTGGTGGTAGTGGTTGGATAGAGTGGCAGAGCAGCGGCGGAGCGGTGGCAGAGCAGCGGTGGAGCGGCGGCAGTGTGAGAGAAAGGGTGGTGGTGGTGGGTGTTGGAGAAATATGCAGAGAGAAAGAGAGAGAAATGTAGAGAGAGAAAGAGATAGAGAGTGGTGGTGGTGGTGGTAGTGGTTGGATAGAGTGGCAGAGCGGTGGCGGAGCAGCGGCGGCGGTGGCTGTTGGTGGAGCGGCGGCGGTTGGCGGAGAAGAAGAGAGATGGCAGAGAAGAAGAGGTAGAGAGAGAAAGAAGGTTTTTGAAATGATTTGAAATGGAGTAAAAAAATGAAAAAGATGGAAAATAAATACCAACATGTAGTAAGGGTAGTTTTGTCCAAAAGTTTGAAAGTTGGCCTCTTTTATTGAAAATTAAGTTGGGGTTCAAAATTATACCCCTTAACTCTAAAAGAGTCTCTCTACTAGTTGACTCTAAATTATAAATGAGTTTAATAAATTATGTAACATCACCTTCATTCTTATTTACAGCCTTCAATAAAGGAAAATGACTCTTAAGCTTTTATGAAGAGAAAAAAAATAAGAGAAGGAGCGGGTGGAGAGAGAGAAGAAATATAGATAGTGCATAATACTATAGGGGTACACAAGAACGAATAGTTAATTACTTTCTAATAAAATTTGAATTACAACCGTGGTCGCGGGACAATTCCAACCTGGAACCGTGGCAGTTGACGAAACGATTCCAAACGACGATTCAACTTTTTTTCTTTAAATATGTCAAATATTTTCACAGTAAAAAAAATTCTATCACTGTTGTCTAATATATTTATAATCTTATTAAAATAATACTTCCCCATGGAATTTTTTACATGAGACGGAAATGAGTAGAAAAACATTTACTTATTAATCGAATTTGAAAGATTTACGATTATATGTTCATAATCTGTTCGATATGTTCATTATGATCTTCATCTGTTGCGATCAACAACTCGGAATGATTAAATTATAAGATAAACTAATAATTTTAGAAATTTACTCCAAAAAGATAAACCCATAAAAAATTGTATAACAATCAAACATATTGTATTTAATAATTTTAATAATTTTATTATACAATTAATTCTCATCTAAGATCGACGGGTTATATAGTAATTATACTTATTTTAAAATATTGAAGGGACCAATACCCAAAATGAAACGTTGAGGGTCTGATAGGAGCGTAAAACCCTTACGAATATATGCTCACCTACCTACTGCAAACATAAATTAATAGCATGAATTTACTTTTGTAAATGGACCGCGGCCGCACGCAAAAATTGCGCTTTAATTAATGTTTATCTACGCCACGTCATTAATTGACATATTTCATATATTGACATTATAAGCTTAAATTGACATATAATGTTAAATGATGCCACGCGATGACATATTTAATTTTGTAATTAGACTGGTGTCTCAATATTTCCTGTAGTCAGTACTATTAAATTAATTATTTTAGTAATACTTAATATACTATAAAATTTAGTATGATAATATAATGGATTAGAATTAATATTTATTTTTCAAAAAATAAAAATAAAAAGATCGGCCCTTGGTTTTGTCAGAAACAACGTTCATTATGTAGAACTTTAATGAACCTCATAATGAAAGAACCAATAATATACTAACATCATATTTTCAAATGTGGGGAATCTAAAAATTAACTCATAAAGGACTAGCTATATTATCTTCTCATCTACCTTATGTATCACATAATTAAATACATATAAATATGCGAGCCGATATGCTAGTCACCTTCTGTAAATATTATTGGGCATCACTCTTGATCTGTCCAAATTAACATTATTTTATTTGATTTTTAGTATTGTATTTTAATTTAATATCTTAAAAAATATTATTGAAATCATTAAATTAAAAAATTACATAAAAACCAATGTTCGGTTTGTTTATTTATTCATTCCTTTGAAGTTAAAGGGAAAAACAAGAAATCGAGCATTGAATTTTATGTAATTTTTCAATTGAATTAATATTGTGGCCATATAGACGATCATATATATGCCCTTTAAACATATACAGGGAAGGTGATATATTATATATACACAAATTGGTAGTTGAACCAAATTAAACATATATCTGCAACTTTATCATTATTATTACGAGTAATGTGAAATAATAGTGAAAATTGTGTATTGTACGCATGCAGAAAGGGCACATGCACTAATTTGGTTTGTTCTGACCGACCTGGGCTGGGGCTCTGCTGCAACATCGCAGCAGAAATTTTGCAATTCATCAAAATGTGAAAGTCTTACACTTTTGTAATTTTGTAATCACTATTATTTCATTACATGTTAATTTGTACGCATTTTGTCGAATTTTATGTAGTTTGGTGTTTTGTTTGACCAACGCGTCTATTCATGCAGATACGTTAATCTAACGGTCGGTTAACGGACGTTGACGTCTGAGAAGATATATGTATATCAATTCAATAGTTCGTTGTATTCATACGGGACTCGAAATATGTTCGGCTTCGATCATTTGTCCTTGTACTCCTTTTCAGAATAATAATAAATTATAGAGAATCTCATGGTGTAACTTAGCTTAGGGATCTTTCTAATTTGGTGACGTTCATCATTGGTTAATTAAAAAACTAAATGAAAAGTGATTTGGGAATATTTGTTCGAAATTAAGATTCAATATCATGCATGCAATTTAATTCCATTCTTACACGAAGTTTTGAAAACTTACAACTAATCACAACTTAAATGTTTATTCAATAAATTGTTGTTGTAGATAACATAACAATTTGAGATTTAAAAAAAAAAAAAATTGGTAGAAGAATATATAGATTCACCCTAATATATACCTTCGACCTGACAGTTTAACAAGACATCACGTATGAAATAATGAAAATTGACAAATTACTAGCTATTGTGTGATAGTAAAAGTATTTCTTTTTAAGCCAAGCCACTTCGGCCGGATTGCTTTGTTTAATTAATTAGGTTGTAGTACTAATCTATAATTTATAATTTATTGTTTCCACAAAATGTGGAACTATTTAATATAATGAAAATATAGTTATTTATGTGTTTGACTGTTCAGTTCATGTAACAATGTCACATTATCGATGAACACGTTAATAATGATGTTCACGGTAGGTTGGGGAGCGACATAGTTAGTAGTTTATTAATTTTAACACATAGAATAAAAGTAATAAGTAATAATCATAAAACTCTCTCTAGAAAATGGGTTTCTCATAAACAAGTGGGAAAACAGCGCCATTAACAATAATGAAAATGTATGATTGAGTTCATGGTACGGTAGCTATATACTATACTTTGCACATCTTTGTATTTAAATAAGAATAAATAAACCAATAAAAATAAATAAAACAATAATTAACTTTACTAGCCAATAATTTTTGAGTTCATTCAATTGATTTCTTGTTCTTTTTTTTTCATTCTTTTTGTATTTATTTAATTTGATCTTGGCATTTCTAGAGTGGATTTTCTGGCTATCTGACAATTTCATATGAAGTATTCGGTTAATGGACAGATCAATTATTGCCAGCGAATCATGTGCCCCAACTTAATCATCCAAATTAGACAATCCAAACTAATTTGTCCAGAAAAGCATGCATCTTGCTGATATTTTTCTTTTACATGTTTCTTAATATTATAATGTTCATATCGATCTCAATAATAATAATAATAATAATAATAATAATTTATTATTATTATTATTATTATTATTATCATCAAAAAATATTATTATTATCATCAAAAAAACGAAGAGGCAAAAAAAAAATATTATTATTACCTTATACTATTATATTATGATTTGAAAGAAATATATTATTAATATACATATTCTTTGTTTATATCCTTGTTAATATGTGATATCAATTTTGTTATTTCGTCCATACGTGATTTTACTCACGTTATTGTGCAACCTTTTTTTTCTTTACTTTTGCAACTTCAAATTGCCTTCAATCTTCAACAGGGCAGCTTAAAATTCTTAAATATTTTTTTGGGTCAATCAATCCGTATAAATTATTTAATCTTTTCGAGTACCAAAACTTGACACTGATTCTATTCCAACTCACGGTCCATAAAAAATGTCTACTGCATCTGCATATTTCAAAACGTAAATGTATAATGTATATTCATGATAAATCATATTAAGCTAATTTCTCTATACATATACTTGTGTGGTATACTTAACTATTTTTTGTTAATATATTCTTTTTATTCTCGACAGAAGCAAGAAGAAATCACTTTATTAATGCAAAGAAAGCAGCGATGAAAAAAATCACTTTATTAAATTTTTTATATTTATTTTTTAATTTTTCACCAAATTTCTAATTTATTCATTTAAAGAGAGCAGCGATTTGATGAAGAGTTATATATCTTTAGGATCGAACTATTCATGTTTTATTTTCTAATATAAGTTGCTTCTTTTTTCTTTTCTCGATTTTGTTTGTTACTGATAACTTTTTTTCTTTTGGATTGTGTTATATGATCGTTCAAAATTTGATTTAATGAGTTCAATTTTGAAAGAATAAAAAAAGTGAAATCTTTAGAATTTGTTCTTTTTTTACTTTAGAAAGATCAACATAATATTTATTGTATGAGATGAACGGTTTATTTATGTCTAAAGATTGCGAAGATAACTACATTTTTCTTTTGTTCTATGTTATTAGAAGTTGACAATATATGAGTATATGACATATTTGTTATTTTACATGACTAGACAATTCTAAACATTCTTATATGCCGAGATAGAAACAAAATAATTGTGTAAGTATCATAAGTTGGCAACAAGTATTTTTTTGCTTAAAGATATGGATGGAATTAAATTTGCTTTACGTTCTTCTTTCATTTTAATATAAGCATGCATTTTATGGTCTATATTGTGACGTAGTTAAAACCAACTAGAATGACATGAAGAGATTGAAATTAATTGTATGTTCTTAATTAATAAAATGATGAATTGACACATATATAAAAGATTTTGAAATTAGACAATGATATAACTTTTTTAGAATGTGTTTTCTTCATGCAACAAATGCAAAAACAGGGATAACAATCTACTTGTAGAGAATAGTTTCTTTTTCAGAGTAAGCACTTGATAAGATTTGTGTATTTTATTTTGAACTCTAAAATAAATGGCTAATTAGTGTGAGTTATGAGCTTTATTTTAAACTTTGTAATAATTATTATTTTTAACGTGCGAGTGCACGTTAATTATACTAGTAACATAAAATATATGTTTATACTTCTTAAAATAAATCAAAAAATTATCTAAATCGATTTATTTTTACATAATTGATTGAATTATGGCTAAACAACATCACTCATATTATATTATGCTATAAGAGTGTGTTCACTTGGAGGTAAAAGGAGGTAAAATGAGGTATAATATTATTTTACTCCCTTATATCTTGTTTGGTTGCGAGAAAAACTCGGGCAGGAGGTATAAACATTGTGGTACTCCCTAGAGAGTATAAATAAGTATATTATCCCTCCAACCAAACAACATATAAAATTTGTGGTCCCCACAATGAAGATAAATTTATACCTCATAATATTATCCCTTCATTTAGAAATATAAATTTATACTCCTAAGTGAACACACCATAAGGTGAGATAGATTGTTATACAAAGTTTGAACATAGATTATGATTTATATAAGAATAAATAGTTACCTTTTGGAGATAATATTAGTATTAATTGGCCATGATCATGGTGAATTATACTATGAAAAAAAGTTACATGCACATTTTTATTAGTGCAGTATAATAAAGAGGGCGGATCTTTGTTATAATGATATTCGGTCACATTGTGGCTGACCACACAAGCTAAAAATGATAATATAGGTTTTGAAAATGGAAATATACCCTAATTGAGAAGCATAAACTATAAGGGAGAAATGCGATTATTTCCATTTTTACAGTCAACTTTCTTTTTTTTAGGCGTGTGACTGGCCGCAATCACAGTGTGACTGAATAACATTACAAAAGTTAGAAATTTGTGTTTAGATAAAATATATTTGTTGGAAACTCTTATAGAGCACATGACAATATTTAATGGACAAGAAAACACACAAAGGAACGGCAATAACTGAATAAAAGCATTAAATGGAAGTCAGTTTAGGTCTCTATCAAACAAAATTAAATACTACCTCTTTTTATTACATTGGCGGGGACTAGTATGCATGTGTGTCTACATTCAAATCTTTCATACATCTATTCAATAAATCACATGATGTTTGCTTTATTTGGCCTTCAAATTCTATCATTATTTATTTTCACTATATCAACAATATAAATAATTATAAAATTCATCTAGCTTTTCGGATTGGGGGTTCATCATCAAGTCGCAATTGTATGTGACTGTTAGTTAATTTATGACTCGACATTGTAATTTAGGTGCAGCAACCCCTAATCATTAACTAATTCTAAATTTTAACCTTAATTAATTATTTTCAATTAATTCATAATTCATAGTATTTAATTAATTAGCCGCGCAAAGAGATAGCCGCCGCATAGGAATGTCGACCCATAATGTTTTAATTAGTTCGATTTAACTTTATGAATTATATTAGTATTTGGGTATTGCTATTTGTCAGTATTTGATTTTGACCGTATATATATACATTACGTATGTCCATTTCTATTTTGTGCATGCACAGTTATATATATGCATACATTTATATTGTCGTACACGGTTTAGTTATGCGAACATAAAGAGGATTGCAATCAAATCGTGATCCCATGTACACAATTTCTCTTTCAAAAATACCACACCCTTAGCATCGACTACAATGTTTGCACGACTTTGCTTTTTTAAAAATTGTGTTTGGAATATGCTTTGACTCTATCAATATAATGAAAGGGGAAAAAAAGGAACAAAATATTTTGTAAAGCTTGGCTTGTTTTATTTGCTCAAGCATACTGTTTGGCTCTGTGTTTATTTCATCTCATATATATACTATTACAATCATATTAATTAGAAAGATGGATATATATACAATGATGCACGGCAATTAAAATAGTAAACAAAAGATTAAGATAAAGTAAATACTAATTTAAAACAAAAATCCAAGTACGCTGGTTGGATATATTTGTTGTGCAATGAAATGGCATTAAATATTTGGAAGCGTAATTAAATATACACATGATAAGCCTACCATCCCCATTTCCTTTCCACCTTCCTCCCACCGATTAATCATATCATGCTCATTTTTATAATTATATTACTTACTTTCCCCAACCCAAGCTATTAATACCACATCCAAAAACAACTAACTTCACCTATCCCTCCCTCCCTTCCCAACATCAACCAACATACAAACAAACAAACTCTCTCTCTCTCTCTCTCTCTCTCTCTCTCTCTCTCTCTCTCTCTCTCTCTCTCTCTCTCTCCAAGGGCCAAGGCAAACAGTACACAATGTCCAAGAAAATGAAAATGCCATCAATCTTCTTCAAGAGCAAATTAGACAGTACTAAACAGCCATGGCAATGGCCCTCATGCAACCACCCCAAGACACATTCATTCCGAGCAAGCAACGACGACGTTTTCAAGACCGTAAACTCCGTATTCCTCGACACCTCCGACGGCCTGGAGACCCCGGAATCCTGGTTCACAAACTCCTCCTCAGACTGCGCCAGCACGACTTTCTCCACCGACGCCCATTCTGAGGACAACAACAACAACAACAACAACAACAACAACAACAACAACGAGTCTTTAGAGATGATCATCCGAGACGTGAGATCGTCGGAGAGGCTCTTCTTCGAGCCGGGCGACACGAGCTCCATCCTCATTAATAAGGAGACGGCGAGCGGAGTGGAGTTGGTGCCCTTCGAGGAGAGCGTGGCGCTGGCCTTGGAGTCGGATGATCCTTACTTGGATTTCAAGAAATCGATGCAAGAGATGGTGGAGAGCCATGGATTGGAGGAGTGGGACCGCTTGGAGGAGCTGCTCCAATGGTATTTGAAGATGAATGGAAAACATAATCATGGCTTTATAGTTGGAGCCTTCGTCGATGTTCTTGTCGGGATGCTCAACAAATATTCTTCTACATCCACACCCCTTTCTCGCTCCGATTCCACTTCATACTCATCCGCAGATTCTTCCTTTTCTTCTCCTTCTTCCCCTGTTTCTTCCACCACCAGACTTGTACTAGGTCCTCATCGGGTTGAGGAACAAGGAGATGTTATTAATATTGTACAATCTTAGCCAGCCTCTTTCCTCTTTTTTTTTTTAAAAAAAAAAAATTATGTTTCCAATATTTTGTGTGTATACTGCTATACTAGGTTTGAACAACAAGTAGGCTGTGAGATTAATCCACATGATTTTTGTTCTCTCTCTCTCTCTCTCTCTCTCTCTCTCACACACACACACACACACACACACACTCATTAATTAGTTTAGGTTTCGACTCTGGATGGTAAATTAATTTAGAGCATCGGCAGTAGTTTGTACAGCTCGATCGGATGTTATGGAGTACCGTTAATATTGCGTTGACACTTCACCATCGGCTCAATTATGAGCGAACGCAGGAAAAAAAAAATCATCGTCGGCCATATTTTCTAACTTTTGAGTTTAATATTTTGAAGATCATTTTTTTTTATGATTCAATTTAATGATGGAGACTTTTGCACAATAATACACACAAATAAGAAAAATTTGACGAATCTAAGGGTTCAAGATTTAGGGTATATGTTATCTTTATATATTTTCGAAATCTTACACCATTAATTACGCCACATATATCTTCTTATTAAAGTAATAGGAGATGTTTAATGAAGAGGCAATAGATGATTCAATTTGCCCTCCTCCCCCTTAGTGGATCCACTGCATGAAATTTGCCCCTTTTCAGTAATCTTTCTGCCTTTTTTTTTTTGTTTTATCAACTTTGGCAAATACTCAGACCGGGCGCGTGGCGGTGTAATACACGGGCGCCTATATTTTTCTATTTTTTTTTTAATTTTCGATTTTTTTTAGCTTTCAGCTTTCTGTAATTTCCGGGTTTTTTTTTCTTAATTTTTTCCCTTTTTTTTAATTTCAATTTTTTTCAAAAAAAATTTCACTTTTTTTTTGTTTGCCTCTTCGTTTTTTTATTTGACACTTCTTCTTTGATCAAGATTCGAGCAGAGGGAGACGAAAGCCTCGGAGCGAGCCAAAAAAGTCCAAATTATTGCCCGACGATTATCCTTATATTAGTAATCGGAGCGAAGGCGGAGCCGAAAAAAAAATTGAAATTAAAAAAAAAATAAAAATAACCGGGTCAACAGGTCAACCCGACCCGGATCCGGTCGCTTGCCATGCAGCAGGTCGCGTGCAAGACCTACTGATTTAACTTCGATAAGTAAAAAAATAATTCTTCAAGAACGTGATGAATTTTACTATGATTCCCTTCTTCAATTGAAACAGCCTGGAGTGACGAAATTTTCCAATTTTCATAACAGAGTGTACAAATAGGGGGACCATTGATGATTGATTGGATTATTGCCTCTGATTTTCATTTGTAGCTAAAAATATACATTACAAGTCCGAGAATATCAACTACTGAGTTCCATACTTCCTTTCCTAATGTGGTACGGTACAATACAATACAACCTCTCTTCTCTTCCCCATAACTATAATGCTGCATTCTTTCCTTCTTACATTTCTTCCTTAATTGTCACAATATGACAAAACATACTCATCACCTTTCAGTTAGATCACCAAAGGACTATTTAATCATTTTACCCCTTAACTATGAATTCGAGTAATATTATTGCGTCGAATTAGAATCATCACCTATCAAACATATTTCACTCTATACAACAATAGTTAACGTAATACTTTTGAATAATCTTTTTTTTTTTTTTTGAATAATCTTAAATGTATGTTATTCATGGATTCGTTACTTATTAGCATCAGAGCAATTATTGTACCGACCTCCTCTTCGGTATTTGGTATCTACTTTTCATGAATCTCGACCTCTGCCTTATTATCTCAGAAATGTCACGCTATTTTCATGCTAGACAACAAGACATTGTCAGTGACAAAAATTGATTTTAAATTCAAATATAAATTTATAAAAACTATACATTGTGAAAAAATGTACCTTTTTAAATTCACAAATTAATTATCACCGTGTTTTAACAGTTCCCATAAATCTGGACAAAACATCATTCGTGATTTTGTGTCAGACGCTTGACAGAATACGATAAGGTAAAAATTGTAAGAATTTGGATTTAACACGACAATATCCACACAAAAACATTGAGTAAAATAATTTCCAATTATTAACCTCATCGAGTTATCATTTATTCCGCACAAACGTAATTGTATTTCTCACATATCGAACGTGAGATATCAAGCTTCCTATTTTGAAGCAAACGAGATATTAAAGTGTCGTAGATATCCAATATAGTCTTATCACACCTAGACTATAAACAATTTAGCTTTTACTTGAATACGAAACATTGATATGATATGTGATTTTAACATCACATGCACGAAAACTTGAAGTTGAACTAAGAGCACTTACAGCGGGCTTCGTGGAGGGGGTGTCGATCCGGTGTCGATGCCGCTCGACACACCCCCCACATCGACACAAACCCTGTGTCGAAGCTGCTGTGGGGGAATCGACACCCCCTGTGTCGATGGTGGTGTCGAGTGCGAGGTCGATCGTTCGATCCCTCCCTCGACTCCGCCACGTCAAAAAATGGGGACACGTGGCGTGTCCCCATTGGTCCATTTTTTTTTTTTTTTAATTTTCTGAAAAAAAAAATAATATTAACAAAATTAAATACACTCCAACGAATACATCCCATTTTTTCACTATATATATCCCTTCATCTCATTCATTCTACACACCCAAAAATTTCTTTTTTCATCCAATACTCCGCGAATAGTTATTGTGTTTTTATTTATTTCCTAATTATTGTATTTTTTTTAGTTATTGTTTTTTTTAATTCAATAAAATTGTCAGTTATTAATTTCTGAATTTAATTAAGTTAGTTTTTATAATATTTATTACAAATAAAAAAAACAACAAAATAAAATTTATTCAATCATTAAAATCACGTTTCCCAGTGCTTAGACCTAGGTCTTACTCAACCCCATTGATGTGAAGAAATCAACCTATGTCTAACTCAACACCACCAATCATTAAAATCACGCTTCCCAGTGCTTAGACCTAGGTCTTACTAGACCCTTGCTGTAAATGCTCTAACAAACTCCATGGTGTGCACAAGGACTCGTGACACACAAGTCAGCAATTGACACACACCATCCATATAATCAAATAGAAGAAGTAAACGAACTTCTCTTGTGCAAGTTGAACATACAGCAATGAGATTTGAAAATTCTTTCCAACTAATTGACAAAACACAGCACAGCATTGATTAAATCTTGAAAAAATGGAAATACAAAGCCCTCTCGACACGTTTATAGAAAAAATAGGAACAACATTCCAATAAAAACTAAGATTCAAATACAAAACTACCCTTTAAATGTGGTATATCTACCAAAGAAAACAAAGGGAATAAAAAATCCATATGAATCGTAACTAATTTACAGATTTTTAGTTCTGAAAATTTTTTACCTAACGAGTGGGATAATTGGTAGAGAAAACTGTATATGATTCCAAATAAAACAAGAATATATTATAAATAGGACAACTTCCGTGATTCTACTTCATAAAAATTGGGATTCTAGAGATTAAATTTATCTTATATAAGTTATACTCATAGGTGGAGCAAGACTGTGTATTTGCAATCAGAGATAAGACAAGGCCTGTAATGATCTATAATCGATCCTGCAATGCTAACGAGAACCACAACTGCTATGACCTAGAGAATGAGAGGAGATGAGGTGCAACCCTTGCCTCTATCTTCATTCACAATCCAAATACTTGTCATACATACTAGCCCAGCATGCAAGGATAACATTTTCTTAGTCGATTAAGAACTATAACACGAGATAAAAGCTACTATGCATTATGTCTAGCAACATGAACAAGAAAATGGCACACAGTAATGAACCTTATGTCTTCATGATATAAAGCAATAGCTAGCAGCAATGCCAGGCACAATCAGGCTCATATAACTAGCAAGATTCGGCACTAACCATTGGTGATAGATGAAAGCAAAGATTGAAATTCAAAACAGATAACGAGATGCCAACAAGGGAACATAACAAGTACAAACACAAAGGAACACATTGAGCCGCAATGACTTACAAGCAGTCAGGTATCTATGAATCTTTCCACTCGACAGTAGCAGGCAGAATGGCACATCTTAGTCCGACTCATAAAATTCTCCTTCATCAGATGGCTCATCAAAGGATCGAATGTCAAGCTGGTAACGAAGAATTCCACCAATGCCACCAAATCCTCGGCAAAACTGTGATCCTTCCTGAGATCGATTTGTCACAAACTCGAGTGAACAGCCAAAATTTCTATATTCATTTGCGAACCACTCCAGTAATGGCATTTTGTCTTGAACCTCCAATTCTCCAGACGTTTCAGAATCCTTGAAATTGCTCAGGTCACGCTCTTGCTCCTTATTGAGGTATTTGATGACAATCTCATTGCTCACACTATTTTTTAGTGTGTAACGATTTATATCCAAGTTTTCCCACACTATCAAAGTTTCAACAGCTCCCATCTCCAAACCTTTTATTGTATCATCCACACCAAAAACATATTTTCCAGTATCTTGACTGATTTCCTCAAAGAATTTCCCTATTAAACGTTTTTCTTGTATGAACTTAACATTGGACAAAATCTCAGCAGATAGTTCAATGGCCTGATTGAAGCCATTTTCCCCTCCGTAGGACACATCTACCACATTCAGTATCTTGGCCCCAAGACGAGGATCAAACATATCAGATTGACTCAACTCAGTCTTGAAATCAGCTGACCCAGCAAGTATCAATCCTGATACATTTGGCTGACTGGTAGCAGGATTAATGTAGAACTGAGTGGCAAGCTCTGCAGTCTTTCTCACATAGTTGTGACGCTTCTCCATTCGAAGACGAGCAAATCGAAGAGCTGATTGTCCTCCTCTTCCATGTTTCTTTGGAAGGTCAACTGTGAACTTATGAAGCACTTCTCTAGTATTACCGCTTAAGGTCCCAAAAAGGGTCCCATTACCATCCATGACAATAAACCCAAACTTTTCATCCGATTCCAAGAGCTGAGTCAAGGGTTCAGTGTGAAATTTATTATCACAAAGATAAAGAGAAGCATTTATGGGCTTAAATGGTGCAAAGTCAAAGGTGACCTTCCTTTCTTTTCCATCATCAGTCATGATAGTACCAGTATAAAGCACGAGGCCATTCGGTGGGACCTTGTTATACAATTTAAGCCTCTGCTGAGCAGAGGTGATTGCACCTAGCACCGATTGACGATTCACCCTGCTTTTAATATTTGAAGCCGTTCCATACTCTTCTGCCAGCATTTTGGTGACCCGAGCGATTTGATCACCTGGGGGGATAATAAGGGATATCATGCTGGTACCATTTCCTTTAGCAGTTTCCAGAGCCTTAATCAACTTCTTTATTTTCCATATTTCGATATTCTTATCATTTTCCTGGCCGTCTGCCATCCCGACTTGTATAACCAGCTAATTCACCGAAAACCTAACAAAAGTTTATTCTTCGTAAGTATTGAAATCCAAAAAAAGAGTGGCCAATTATAAAATATTGATAATAGAAAAATATGACATAATTAGGCACATCGTGATTGTTCCCTGTAAAACAGAATCACATCAAACATGCTAAAAGACCTCAAACTTCATTTGCAAAACTGTAAAGTTTCATGGGGCAGTTAAATTGCTATATCTGACTCATTAAAATAGTATTAATCAACTTCTCAGTAGTAACCCAAGCAGAAAACCAGCCTCTTTTATCGCATAAGCAAATCAGCTTCTCACAAGGCAATGATATTGCTGTTAATTATGCCTAGCTGTGAAAGACAAATGCAGCAAAAGTGATCTATTCCTAACCTTTTATTGGGCACTTGAATAAAATGATATTTTGATCTTGATAAGATATTTCAGTTAGCTCTCTTGCAAGCTTCTACGAATAGAAAATCACGGACGGCGAAATTAGAAAACTGTAATCGCTTCAAAGGAAACTCGTAACATCAACTAGCTCAAACATAGGAATAGTCATTAATGAGGCTCTTTAAGAATTCCATTCTTGTCTTTAGTCACATATTTCTTCTCTGGTTGGTTCATCACCTTTTCCTCTCAGCATGATAGATGATGAAATATTTGTACATCTAGAGACCCAAGGATTATATCTTAACTATCATTGAATGATTACAAGACCATAAATATATATCTAACTACTAATATGATAAGAATTCAAGTCCACAGTTTATATTTTTACTCTACATGGCTACATCAAGTCATCAAACAGTATAATTCCAAAGCCACATAATGAATATAGTTGTGTCCATAGTCAATAATAGAAGTCTGAACTCTCTTGTAGGAAGCCAGAATCAACTATCTTCCCATCCAACGAATTTACTTAGTTCGACTCTTCTCTAGAAAAAACCAGAAAACTTTATCCAATAAAATCCGCCACAAATTAACCTTTTACAGATGTAAGGCATGTGAGGGCCCTCAAAATGAGATCAGTGTAAGAACTTTCAAGTAGCGATAACCATTATTACAAGCCTTAAATCTCAAACACCAACACAATAGTATACGTTATTGAAAATTGAACTGGACCGGACCGAAGGAGGCTAGACCTGTTGGATTGAAAGATACCGAACGAATATATGCACGCATATACGTATGCTTGTATTTATTCACAAAACATTCATTTCTATTGATCATATGCTCGTGAGCCCAGAATTATATGCAAACTGAAAGATCACAACACAAACCTTCAACCACAACTACAAACGCGAAAAAATACCAATCCATCTATAAAATGTACTGTTCCTTTATTCTCCATTAATAACAAAAGAATGAGAACATATGTCTACACAATTCAACATATTCCCTTCAAAATCCTCCACAATAAAGAGATCTAACAACAAATATCCATCTAATCTGATCCATCATAAGACCATAGCCGCCAAATTGTGAGGCTAAAAGATATGAATTGGTAAGGAATGAACATTTAAATCAACTCAACAAAATCGAGAAATCACAGAAGCAATAAAACAAACTCTGTGAAGTAAATCCGCCAGAGTAATGAACCAATTTCACAGAAAGAATGAACACATACCTTGGAGATTGACGATAACTGCAAAAGGGTTTCGAAGAAAGCACTTCGACCGCCTCTAAAATTTGCGATATTTTATCGGGTTAGAATTAGATATACTACTATAAAGATAAATCGAAGAAAGATAATAGAAGAAAAATGAATTACGTGACTAAGTTTCGTCGGGATTTCAATCTGGTTGACGGCTATACTCACTTAGCTCTGCTGGCGAGGGAGTGACGGCGACGAATTTGAGGGCTTGTTTGTTTGGTTTTATTGTTTTTGCTCCTATTTTCTATTTGCCAAAATATTAAATGCACCCTTGATATTTTCTCGAAATCTTATCAACCAACTCAATTTTTTTTTTTTAATAATTACTCAAAGTATTTGTAGGTGTACAAACAAGTTTCTGAACATATTAAATAACATGACTTCAAAAAAGAACATTTTAAATTACAAACATACAGGTCCTTCCATAATATTATCACTTGAAAATAAAATTTTCATTTTATAATATGGTTAATGCTCGGATCAAAGGTCATGAGTTCGAGTTCATCGTCACGCGAAATTTAAAATTTCTTATAATGTTGTTAAAAAAAAAAAAACTTATATTGTCATAGAGGCTCTTTCTCTAATTTCTTTATATATTTTATTTTATATAAATGTCAAAATCATTTCTTTGTTATTTATTATCATTACTTTTTCAGATCAAAGGATGTTCTTTATTAATGACACCAACATGGAATATCGGAAAACCTCTCTACAAAGGAGTGAGGTTGATTCCAAAATATGAAGTGTATGAACATTGAAACAACTTAATTTTACTAATTTATGAGCAATGTCGTTCATTTCACAGTAAATATATTTGACTTTTAAACGTGGATGCATAGCCAACTCGTCCTCGATTAAGTGAAAAGCAATAAAGTCGATCTTAGTTTAATTAGTATCATTCACCTCTTGAGAGACTATTGTTTCGCATGCTAATTTAATAGTACTATTTAATTCAATACAAACTTAGGGGTGTATTTAATCCTGATTTCTGTTGGACTTTGTAAGTCATTGGAGTTGGAAAGTTTATAGATTTCCATTGGAGTTTTGTATGATTTCGCGGATTTGTGTTGGAGTTTTGTTGGAGTTCGCATCGACTTCTATTGGAGTTGAGAATTCCATCATCCCAACGCTCGTTGATATCCAGCACGCGCTCGCAGCCAGTGAGCGCTGGGAGCCGCATGAATTGGGGCTAATACAATGCCCTATTTCCATCAGTGACCCCATACTTGGCCCTACTCATTCCCTCTCCGCTCCATCTACACCTCGACCGCCGCCACGCTCCACATCGCCACCACCCTGAGCCCTACCACCGCCCTACCTCCGCCGCAATCCATCACCTCCGCCCTACCTCCGGTGACATCTATTCGCCTCACAGCCATCCACCGCCTCAAAGCCTCATCCGCCTCAAAGCCTCATCCGCCTCACAGCCGTTCACCGCCTCCCCGCTCTACCGCCACCTTCCGCCACGTCCGCCACCTCCTGTTCGTCCTCTATCCACCGGTGAACACTGAACCGCCGCCGCCTTCCACCTCGATCCACCGGTGACACTGAACCACCACCGTCTCCGATCCAATTCCGACTTCAGCGGTCGCTAACCTCCAGCGTTCGCCCAAATCTTCGAGCGCTCGCGCCCATCCAGTGAACGCTGGGAATCATGCCGCGTACAAAAAATGCCGATCAGATAGAGGAAGATTACACTGTGAGGTTTGGTTGTCCGTTCAATCTAGAGACTGAATGGGAGGGAGAGGTATTCTCTAAATTCATTGAGTATGATGTTACACTCCCCCATTATGTAGATTGGGAATTGATTAGGACTCTAAAGATTGAAGCAAGAGTAATACGTTATTTAAAGAATTTAGGGCTTGAAACTTTTGCTAGGCCAAGTGTATTTGCTTCTGCTTATGATGGTTTAACTATGGAGTTTCTAACTACTATGACTTTGAGTGCGGATAAGACAAAGATTAGGGTTAGAATGAAAAACAAGAAATATGTTATAAGCTTGGCAAGAATGAAAAGTATTTTTGGATTTCCAACTGGTGGGGAAAGAGAGAGACCTTCGGGCTATAATGCTAATGTAGATTGGACTAATTTGTCTGGGTTTACAAATTGGGATGCTTCTGGTATGTCGAACGGGTTTACTACGGACCCGTCATTGGCCATTATCCATAAGTTTATCATATAATATTTCTGGGAAAGAGCAGGCAAACAACTAAGGTCAATGCAAACGAGGTCTATCTATTGAGTTGTGCAGTGAATAACACAAAGGTGTGTATGTCAAATTTCATTTGGAATGCTATGATGCAGAGTAAGAGTCGTGCTGGAGCTCATGCTTCTTGGGGTGACATTATTACGTTGTTGGCGCATAAGTTCGGTGTCCTAAGTGATGTGAAGGGCCCCCAAGATGATTACCAGGAACTTGAGGGATATATGATTGATTATAGCGAGCTTCTTCGAGCTCAACTCATTTCTGATGCATTCACTCTAGTTCCTCCGGCAAAAAGGCTATGTGTGAGGAAGTATGATGAGACCAAATTTTGTATGATTTTTTAGTTATTTTAGGTCTAGATCGAGTCGTTTTGTGTATTTTTATTTGTCTTTAATGTCTGGGAGGACACATGTTGAAGGCAGGGACGTACAGGGCAAACCATGACAAAACTGGGCAGAAATGGGCAAGAAATGACCAAATTCCGCAAAAGACATTTTGGGCATAGATACGAAGCACTTTGGGCAAGGAAATGTTGCTCGCAGCTTGGCCAAAGAAGCAGACATTCAGAACTAAAGTTGCTCGCTTCACAACCTAACCAAATCAAGTACCGTGCGAGATCAAGTCATTTGGGCAAGAAGAGATGCAAAAAGGGCAAGGCGTAAGGCAGAGCACAGAAGAAAGGCAGGAGTACACGTCTTGGGCATGGAGATCTGCGACAGTCCAACATATAAGGAAAGAGTGCGGAGCAAGAAAGAGATTAACTTACAAGGGAAGAGTGCGGACCAAGTAAAAGATCAACCTTATCCAAGTAGCCAACAAGAAAGAAATTATTTCCTTCTTTATCCATGAAGATTCGTCCATATCAAATCTGCTACATAAGGGAAATCTCTTGGTCAACAAAAGCTGCTGGAAGGATTGACAGCTGGCAGACAGCTCGCCCAAACCTAGCTGTTATCAACTTACCTAATGGGCTGAGCTTCCAAGACCCACGGATTTCACCTCTATAAATACTCCTAGATAGCAAGCCATATGTATCTTCTTAATCTTCGAATCTTTTAGTTTCTTATCTACTTTAGTCTAGGGTTTTCTATCTTTTCTTCGAAGGGGCAAACTAACTTTTGTACTTTGTTGCTGGCGATGTTGGTGTCGTCTGGTTTTATTTTAATTAATGTTCTTTTCCTATTTCGTTCGTTCTTTCTTGTTCTTTACTTTATGCCTATGTAGTTATACAAATCTGCGTTTGGGTAAGATGACGCTGCATAAGCATGAAATTGTGATGTTGATTTGGGCAAGGGAAAAGCTATATATATGTGTGTTCCCGAGGCGTTAGGCAATGATTTCAAAGTGGTCTGTTTGTGCCAAGAGTTCATGTGGCCAGTGGGCAATTAAAGGGCGGCAGATTCCTTAAAAGGGAGGTAGCTTAGACCAACATGGACCGGGAGAGGTTTGCCTCACGCTCCTTGAGGGCGGCAAATCTCAGGTTGAACTTGGGCGGAGCCGAACGAAGTACGCTGACGCTGGTGAAAAGTCGGAGCGGGATCCTCGTCTCTCATAGGACCGGAACGGGTTCGTCTAGTGCCCAAAGCATCCTGTCCATACTACACCCCATTTGTAGGATCCTCGGGGGGTAGGTTGGGCAGGTAAGGAAGATTGTTTAGGGATTCCACTCAATTCTCAGAAGTAAGGACGAGCTGGGCAGATCGTAGCTGTGGGCGTGACAGTAGGACCACGACGCGGTTTGCCTATAACCGTTGACATGCATACGTACCATATATCCTTGCATCAATGAAGACATCTTGTTTGTGCAATTGACTCAACACCTAAATCCAGGTTTGTCTTTATCTTTTATTTATGCTTTAGTTTAGATTAATTTTTCCTGTTTGGCCAAGACGAGTCTGTGCAGAACCCCTAAACCTTTGGATGACCCGTGACCAAAGAGAAGGCTACACCAACTCCTCGTGGGATCGACCCTATACTTGCTGCTAGCCGATCCTGGTAGTGGGAAATAGGAGAATTATAAATGTATTTTGTACGTGCCTAAACGACGGTCGCGTCAAAGTACGTGAACAAAGAGATCGCTGAAGGGAGACAACCACCAGTGGTACGCAATTTTGAAGTCGGCGGTCCCTCTAATGTAGGAGATGAAGGAGGTGAAGAGAAAAAGCCAATAACCTCCCCCCCCTCCCAACAATGTCGGGAGATGGCTACCAACAATTCCTAAATCATTTCGACACCACCTTTGCTTCATTCCGCCAGGACCTAAACGACTAATTTGCAGACTTCTGTCAGGATGTGCAGTCGAGGTTTGATGCGCAGAACCAACAACTTGCGATGTGGCAACAAGATGCTAATGCACGATTTAACGACCACAATCAACAAATTGCATCTTTACAAGCACAGTGGAATGCTTGATCTGCCTTCTACCCGCCACCGCAACCACCACCTCACCATGACGAGCAACCACCACCTAACCATGATGGATATTGACTTTGGTATGTTATTTGTATCATTTGTTATAATTTAAATGAATGTGTTGATGTAGATGATTTTGATGTATGCTACTGGACAGGTGAGGAGTTTGGCTTTCCAGTAGGTGCAGAAGAAGGAGTCCAGCGGTCGGTGGAGAGCAGCGGTCGCTGGTGTTGAAATTTCTAATTTCCAGTTTGAACAATTTCGTGTTTTTATTATTTGGAGAATGTAATTGAATAATTTCGTACAGTCGTTTGTGTTATCGAACAATGACGTCTGAAGATGTTTATCGAACAATATCATTTCTTTATGTTAATCTTATCTTCTAATGTTATAATTGTTGATATTGACTCAACTCAAGACACCTATGAATTGACTCGTAATTGCACGAGGTCACTCTAGTGTGATAAGCTAACCCAAGTCGTATCTCAAGGAAGGCTAAGCAGGGCAATTAATCATGCTATGCACAAAAAAACAAGAAATCCTAAACACTCTAATCAATAAGTTGGGTCTGACATCTCACTCCTCATTATCTAGACTGAAATTAAGTCTGATTACCAACTTAATAAACATAAACAAGAGCAAATAAATAAATAACCAGATTATAAACCCTCACTCTAGAAATTCTTAACTAACAATTATAAATAAATAAATAAGCAATAATTCTAACATCTAAGATATAACAATAGTAAATTATGTTAATCAAGCCGAATTAAAATAGCCAAGAAGAACAAGCATTTTGATCGTATAGAAATAAGCAATGAAAACTGAAAACTTGAAAAGCAATTACTAGATTAAACGTAATTGTAAATAAGTCTTACAAAAATCCAGTAGAACAATTGACAGAAGAGAAGTGAAAAAGATCCACCAAAACCAGGAACAATCGCTGTCTCCCGAAAAGTAGAAAAAAGATGCCCTAAACAGAGTTGCGAACAATGTTTTATATGAGTAAGTGCGCCCTCGCTCAAACTGAGAACCACCGCGCAAATAAAACATGCAACTAAAATAAGTCGAACTAAAGACGAATGAGCGACCGCTCATCAAAAACACGTAACAACTAAAAAAGAAAATTAAGCGGCGGTTCATGAGAATTGAGCGACGGCGAAGAGTTTTTTTAAGGGGTTGAGCGGCGGCTCACCATGTTGCGCGCCGGCTCAACCCTTTGGCGGCCTACGTCACTCTGCTTTTGATGTTGAGCGGTGGCTCAACCATTTCACGGCATTCTTTCGGGCTTCTTTTGATCCATTCTCCCATTTTCTCCCGCTTTTATTATTCTCATCAATATCTGCAAAACTACTTCCACATATTATCAAAACTCACCAATTAAGTCAGCAGATAGATTAACATTACCCCCAAACTTGACTCAAATACGAACAATTATGCATAAAACAAATATAATGTTTGTTTTATAGATCTTTATGGTATGGTGAAATAGCAGTAACAATAACAAATTTTATAAGCAACCCAACGATCGGTGGCTCCCAGCGCCGGCTGGGAGCCTCGAGCGATCGCTCGTCCTCACCCGGCGCTAGGGATGCATTGGATTTCATTTCTCATCGATATTGATCGGATTTCATCATGCCTATTTTCTTCATCAAACTCCAACGAAACTCCAACGAAAGTCCATAAGTTAAAAGTTCATGGAATGTTAAATACACCAAGAGTTCAGAAAACCAACATAAGTCGTAATTGAATACACCTAAATTTCAGAAGTCCAACAGAAGTCTGGATTGAATACACCCAGACTTCTGAAGTCTTTAAAATCCAATGAAAGTCAGGATTGAATACACCCCCCTTAATGAGTACTAATTTCAACTCCCATAAATCAAGAAAGAGCTTCATTAGTGCCCATAATCTTCCCCTCTTATACTTTCAATTTTTTCGGCATTAGAGTCTTTGCAAATAAAAATTGTTGCAGGTGGGGTTAAGGGTGAAAAAACGTCTTCGGTTAGTCGGCTTATAACCGATTACACCGCTAATCGACGGTGTTCGGTGCACCGCTAACCGTATATAACGGTTATTGGGTTGGTTATCGGTAGCAAAAATGGTGGGAAAAACGGTTATCGGTTATAATCGATAACCGTACAGTTAAACCGATAATAACCGAATTTTTAATTTATACTAGTATAATTAACGTGCACTCGCACGTTAAAAATAATAATTATTAGAAAGTTCAAAATAAAGCTCATAACTCACACTAATTAGCCATTTGATTTTAAAATTCAAAATAAAATACACGAATCTTATCAAGTGCTTACTCTAAAAAAGAAACTATTCTCTCCAAGTAGATTGATATCCCTATTTTTGTGTTCGTTGCATGAAGAAAACACATCCTAAAAAAGTTATACATTATTGTCTTTGTCTAATTTCAAAATCTTTTATATATGTTAATTCATCATCCTATTAATTAAGAACGTACAATTAGTTTCAATCTCTTCATGTCGTTCTTGCTGATTTTAACTACGACACAATGTAGAACAAGTATTCTTTTGCTTAAAGATATGGATGAAATTTAATTTGCTCTACGTTCTTCTTTTATTTTAATATAAGCAAAAGAATACTTGTTGCCAACTTATGATACTCACACAATTATTTTATTTTTATCTCGGTTTGTAAGAATATTTAGAATTGTCTAGTCATGTAAAATAACAAAATATGATTTCACATAATCATATATGTCAACTTCTAATAACATAGAACAAAAGAAAAATGTAGTTATCTCCGTAATCTTTAGCGTTAATCTCATACAATGAATATCATGTTGATCTTCCTAAAGTAAAAAAAAAAGAACAAATCTCAAAGATTTCACTTTTTTTGTTCTTTCAAAATTGAACTCATTAAATCAAATTTTGAACGATCATATAACACAATCCAAAAGAAAAAAGTAGGGGTGAGCATCGGTCGGTCGGTTCGACCGACCGAACCAAAACCGGCCAACCGACCAACCGATCGAAGGCTAATTGGTCCAACCGACCCGACCGAACCTGTGAGACTCAACCGAGCCGACCCGACCCGATCGGTTTCGGTCGGTTTCGGTCACAACCGAACTTGTGAAAATTACAGCTTATTTCTCCTTCAAAAAACTGCTATGATAGCAGTTTACTCATATAAAAACGTAAAACCTGCTGTCCAAAACATTAACCGTAAATAAAAACACACAAACATGAAACATTCAATACAATATCCATTACATACAAACAACATTCCAATTCCAAACTTCAAAGTTCAAACCAAAAACAAATAAACAAGTTTTAGTACATCATGTTCAACAAATAAAGAAGTTTTAGTAGATGCTCCTTCAAACTTCAACTCCTTCATCCTTAATTTAGCTTGGATTTGTAGTCTCCAATATGGGATCATCAATCTCATCTACACCAATGTCAAGACTTCGCAAAGCTACAAAAGAAAACATAACAAATGGTTAAACAATTATAATTGACAAATGAAATAAACAAATAAGAAATCAGAAAATGAAGATTGAAGACTGAAGAGGAGCGGCGGTGTCTAGGGTAATTGAAAAATTAGGGTTACTAACATAATAGGTTTCGGTCGGTTCGGCGTCCGACCGAACGGAAATCCTTAAACCGCCAACCGACCGCCATGTCTTCGGTTTAAAAATCGACCGACCGACCCTACTTCGGTTCTCGGTTTGAAACGACCAAAACCCACCGGTTCGGTCGGTTTTTTCGGTCCGGTTTATGTTTTGCTCACCCCTAGAAAAAAGGTCATCAGTAACAAACAAAATCGAGAAAAGAAAAAAAAAAGCAACTTATCTTAGAAAATGAAACATGAACAGTTTGATCCTAAAGATATATGACTCTTCATCAAATCGCTGCTCTCATTAAATTAAGAAATTGTGTTAAGAAATTTGGTGAAAAAAATTTAAAAAAAATATATAAAAATTTAATAAAGTGGTTTTCTTTTTCATCGCTGCTTTCTTTGCATTAATAAAGTGGCTTCTTCTTGCTTCTGTCGAGAATAAAAAGAATATATTAACAAAAAAATAGTTAAGTATACCACACAAGTATATGTATAGAGTAATTACGTTAATATAGTTTATCATGAATATACACTATAACGTTTACGTTTTGAAATATGCAGATGCAGTAGACCTTTTTGATGAATCATGAGTGGGAATAGAATCAGGGCCAAGTTTTGGTACCCGAAAAGATTAAATAATTTACATGGATTGATTGAGCCTAAAAAATATTTAAGAATTTTAAGTTGCCCTGTTGAAGATTGGAGGCAACTTGAAGTTACAAAAGTAAAGAAAAAAAGGCTGCACAATAACGTGAGTAAAATCACGTATGGACGAAATAACAAGACTGGTATCACATATTAACAAGGATATAAACACATGATATGTATATTAATAATATATTTCTTTCAAATCATGATATAATATAAGGTAATAATATATATTATCAATAAGGTAAGTTTGTATTTCTTATGACATATTATATATTATATCTTATATTACGCTATTGCTCTTAATTTTGATAAGTAGTAAGGATATTTTAGGCGATTCAAATTTTGTTAAAACAAGGCTCTTTTTATATAAGTATAAATATTTTAAATATGAATATTATTACTAATATATTTTACAAGTAGTATTAATACCCTCGTACCATAGTTTAACTCTTGTGCGCTGCTGTCGTATGTCATGTTTTGTGGCTGGATTTGACAGACTTATATATTGGGGATTATATGCTTTATTCCATGTTAAAATTTAGCAGATTTATGTTTTATTCTTTCTTTCTACTTTTATAAATATTTTCGGTTAAAATGGTTAACCGACGAACAAGATAACCAACGCGGTTATTGTTTAACCGAAAATGTATTGCGGTTCGATTTTTGGTTGGAAAAATCTTGTTAAACAGTTATCGGTTATTTCGGTTACCGGTTCGGTTAACATGTAACCGAACTGATTTCCAGCCCTAGGTGTGGTTACGCAAAATAATGTTGCATTGAAAAAAACTGCATCCACACCGCATCTAATTATCCAACATTGCCTGTATAATTGTGACTATCCTCTACACACCGAGTTGTTTTCCCTCCATATAGAAGGGATATCGATCTACACTCTTCTGGGCTTGTAGAAGATACATGTCCTTGTACTACATGTACAAGTAGATAGAACAATATTTCTCCATGAATTTATAGGCCTAATTTTAAATGTTCGACTCAATGCAATATTTAACCAGTTTTCTAATGCTTGAAATGCTTTTACATTGTGGCTTGACTAGTAAACTTTTTGATTGATTAATACAAGCCTGTGTGAGCTAGGGTTATACTTTGATTTTCAAGCGAAATGTTGCATAATTTTATTTAAATAAGGAAATTATTTATTTTACGAAAATTAGAGGAAAAAATTGAAAGAAAATTAATCTTTATTTTACTTTTGTGTTTTTCTTTGTTATTCTGTTTTTAAGTAGTAGCATGTTAATCTAGAGATGGGATTACATGGAAAAAGCGTGGGAAGTGGGAACTATGTATTCTTCTGGAAGACGGTCTAAAATTTTGGATTTCATGCTAAATCTTTAAAAAAAAAAAAATTAAAGAGAAGTTTGAAACCTTTTTAGTCCTTTATTCCATCAATCAATCTTTGAGATTGCTTTATTCTTTGGTCTCTTTAAGAAAGAGATGATCATAAGCTCGTTGGCCTCACCAACAACAACAACAACACACACACACACAGTTCCCAATTCCTTCAAACAGACAGACAGTCTTCTCTCTTTTCATTCTTTCTCTTGTGACTGTTATTTTGCTGCCCTTCGATCCCTTCCCTCCTCTCTCTCTCTCTCTCTCTCTCTCTCTCTTCTTTAACACATCTTTTCTTTTCCTTTTCTCTTTTTGGCAAAGTCCCGATTCAGATATATAACAAATATTTGCATGTATTAGTTACTACTCTTCACTCCGGCCATATCACTTATAATATGAGTAACAAATATATATAGTAGTAATATATTTTCTCCCAACAGGAAGTATCAACTGCTCTCTCTTTCCCAGATACGTACATATTAATGCTACTATTTCAGCTCTAAAAAAATTAATATGCTACTATTTCTATATTAATTAATCTAATTAGATATTGTCAAAATTTGTTTAAACTTTCATATATTGCATGTCGTGCTCTTCCATGCAAGTCATTACTATGTTTTCAAGAAAATTAATGAAATATCAAGCAGCCTTATATATTACACGAAACCAAGTGTAAATTCATAATTTATGCGTCAAATACTTATGTTTTGTTGTTACTTTCCACAAAAGATAGCTAGGCACTAGGCAGTCTAACTTGATATATATTTATCAATTAAACTCACCTTTATCCCTTACAAAGAGAAAAAAAGCTAGAGAGACAACTTAGCTTTGCCTCACATGGCCTCCACTTTTCACATTTTAACATTTATATTTTTTTCTTTTTTCTTTCAAAAAATACTTTAGCACCCAAAACCAACAATAACAAGAAAGGCACAAACCCAATTCCACCCTTTATCACCTTATTAAAACCATAGAGTAGTAGGAAGCCAATCCACACATTCCATAATTATAATATCATCTCTCTTCCCTTCATAAATCTCCAATCACACACACACAACAAATCAAGAAACTAAAATCAATCAAAACAGAATTAATTAAAAAAAAAAAAAATGAGAAGCGGAGGTTACACCCTTCACCATTCGCTAACAGTAGACGCGGCCGGCGTGGTGAAGCAGGCGGTGAGCCTGGCCAGGCGGCGGGGGCACGCGCAAGTTAGCCCCCTCCACGTGGCAAGCGCCATGCTGGCATCTCCCGGCGGGCTGCTGAAGAGGGCTTGCCTTCAATCCCACTCCCATCCATTGCAGTGCAAGGCCCTGGAGCTCTGCTTCAACGTGGCCCTCAACCGGCTCCCCACGTCGGCCTCCGCCCCCCTCCTGGGCCCCCTCTCCCACTCCCACGTCCCCTCCCTCTCCAACGCCCTCGTGGCCGCCTTCAAGCGGGCGCAGGCCCACCAGCGCCGCGGCTCCATCGAGAACCAGCAGCAGCCCATTTTAGCCCTCAAGGTGGAGATCGAGCAGCTCGTCATCTCCATCCTCGACGACCCCAGCGTCAGCCGAGTCATGCGCGAGGCCGGCTTCTCCAGCACTCAAGTCAAGGCCAACGTCGAGCACGCTCTCTCCCTCGACAAATGCACCTCCCAACCTCCTCCGCCTCCGCCTCCGCCTCCTCCTAATCAATCCAAACACTCAACTCAAAAGGCTTTACTACCATCCAACCTGAGCCAGTTCCGCTACAAAGCAGTGCAGAACCACCACAACGACGAAGCCGACGACGTGATGGCCGTTCTGGAGGCGATGTCGGACAAGAAGACGAAGAACACGGTGATCGTGGGCGAATGCGCTGCCACGAGCGAGCGGCTGGTGAAGAAGGTGATGGAGAAGTTCGACGCCGGGAAGAACGATGTGCCGGATGAGATGAAGTCGGTGCAGTTCATAAGCGTGCCGCTGCTGACGCTGCGGAATGTTTCCAGGGAGGAGTTCGAAGTGAAGCTGGGAGAGCTGAGGTCGCTCGTGAAATCGTACGAGGGTAGGGGAGTGGTGTTGTATCTGGGAGATCTTGATTGGGTGTCCGACTTCTGGTGTAAATACGGCGACCATGGATTGAACGTTTTCTACAGTCCGGTGGAGTATATGATAATGGAACTCAGCCGCTTAGTGTGTGGGACCGGAGACAATTACAAGCGCCTCTGGTTAATGGGAACCGCCTCTTTCCAAACTTACGCTAAATGCAAATCCGGCCGCCCCTCTTTGGAGACGCTCTGGTCCCTTCATCCTCTCACTCTACCGCTTCGAACCCTAGCTCTTGGTCTCACCCTCCACAGGTATTATTTACTTGCTTAACTAATTTGAGTTTTTTTTTTTTTTTTTTTTAATTTATTTCTGTTTTTTGTTTTAATTTGTAGTGGCATGCATGAGGAAGTGAAGAAGGAGCCTCTAGAAGATCTGGGAGTGAAGAAGCAGCTGGCTTGCTGCTGGGACTGTGCAGATAGTTTCAAGAAGGAAGCTGAAGCTGTGAGGAGTGGTGAGATCGAGCACGGCTTCGTGTCGAGCTCCTCCGCCTCAAGGCTGCCGTCGTGGCTGCAACAGTACAAGGATGAGAAGAGAAAGCAACTCAGCACTAATCAGGTTAAATTTCAACTTTTGGAATTTGTTTTAATTTTTTTATAATTATCGAGAATATAAATTATATTCTTATTCTGACATAGAATATTATACTTTTCTTGGTGTGTTAATTTTGTTAAATAGGAGGAATCAGACAAAATGAAAGAACTTTGCAACAAGTGGAACTCAATCTGCAGCTCAGTTCACAAGAAGCCACATTTTCTCGAAAAAGTATTCAACCTATCATCCTCTTCATCGCCATCCTCCTCCACCTCCGCATCATCAACTCATCATCACCACAAGTCCAAGAATATTCAGCTCAACTGGCCGGCGATCTTGGATCGCGACGGCGAAGTCTCTAAACCGGCAAAACCGGAACTCCTATCGAACCCTAATTCAAGCCCTAACTCAGCTTCATCAAGCGAAGCAAGTGATGAAGACATGAAGCTCACTCACAAATTCGATGAGCTCAATCCGGAAAACCTTAGGATTCTGACAGCTGCATTGGAGAAGAAAGTTCCATGGCAGAAGGATATCATATCGGAGATCATCACCCCCATGCTTAAATGCAGGTCGAGGAGCGACAAGAGGAAGGAAACATGGTTGTCTTTCCTAGGTCCCGATCATAATGGGAAGGAGATGATGGCCAAGGAGCTCGCTAACATTGTCTTCGGCTCTCACGACGACTTCGTGACCGTCGGCATCAGCAGTTTCTCGTCGGGAGGATTCGACTCGACGGAAGAGGTGGCGAGCGGGAACAAGAGAGCGAGAAACGAGCATGGCGGCAGCGTCTACGACAGATTTGCGGAGGCGGTTAGGGATAACCCGAGGCGTTTGTTTTACGTTGAAGATGTTGATGAAATAGAGCATGGTTGTATCAAAGGGTTTGAGCGAGCGATGACAGACGGCGGTGTTTTGGTTGGGGGCGAATTCTTGCCTCTTAAGGATGCCATTGTCGTTTTCACCTGTGATCGCTCGACTGCAACGGCGCGTCATGGCAAGAGAGAGAAAGATGAAGATGAGGACGAAGATGAGGAGCCATGTGGATCGTTGGATTTGAACGTTGCGACGGAGGATGGGATTTCGGCGTCTGGGATTAGGATTCTGGATTCGGTAGACATGCAAGTGGCATTCAGAATCCAAGTATTGTAAATTAGGGGGGAGAGAGAGAGAGAGAGATTGCAGCGCACGACATGCATGTACTGTAAACAGTACTCTCTCTCTCTAGCTCTCTCTATCTTCTTTTAACTTTTTTTTTTTTTGGTTTAATTTTCTTTTTTGGGGGTGATATTTTTGTTGTATTTGTTACTTGATGTGTTTTACCAAGTGGTAATTAATTATAGGGTAGTTGATCTTTGACATGCATATGGTGGTGAGGGTAAAGAAGATGAAATATTATTGTAATGGTGATTAACTATAAATTAAAGATGCAGCATGTTTTTGCACAGAGAATTCATTTCCTTCATTCCCTTATTATCAGTTATATATCATCGCTAGCTAGATTTCAGTTATACATGAGAAAACAGATTTTGTGTTCTGTGTTATGTGTTTCTCTTTTCTTAAACTTCATTTTCTAATTAATACACAATCTCTTGAAAGTACTTCACTACAACGTATCTATCTATTCTATACCTATTATAAAAGAGTGCATTCTTACAAAATTTGATTTACCTAATATATCTTTATTATTATATTTATTTTAAAGGTAATAGTGTAAAACTAAATTACATTAGTTATAATATTAAATTAATACTAAAGTCCTACTCCTATTATAACTCTTTTTTTATATAAATTAATAATACAGTCCTACTCCTACAATAACTCAACTTAATATATTAATTAATAATGTAGTCCTACAACTCATAAGTGAAAGAGAAAAGACACATACATTTTAATAGCTCAACTTTACTTTATCACGCTATAATTATATATTTTTGTGTAATAATTTTTAATTTAAAATTATTACTATTTGATTTGATTATGAAGTACTGAAAAGTCTACAACCATGATTATTTTGAAGAGAGTCAATAAATTAGTGGTTGATAAATTAATTTCATAGCTTTAAAGAATAATCTCATATTACACCATAAAACTAAATGGAATCGAGCATGACTGATGTAATCATATATGCTTCAACAATTGGGTTTTAATTTTACATAATTTGAACATTTGAAAATCCTTATCATAATTTCTCAATATTAAAACAAAAATAATAGTTTTAAAATTGAAAATAACATGTTGAAAATAACAGAATGAAGGAAGTGATCTTCGTCTATGATGATGCATTCTTAGGTGCTCCATTTTCTTTTCTCATTGAACTGGTATGTGTTTTTTAGGAATCGTTGGGTTATTTCTTTTAGGGGGGTGTATTCAACAGAGAATTTGGTGGAAATTTTTTTAAGGAATTGAGAATTCCTTAAGAATGTAGGGTATTGGGTGGAATTCGCGAGGAATTGGAGAATTGAATTCCGCGCGTCCCGCGATCGCAGGGTGCCAGCGCTCGCTGGAAATTAAAATTCCCAAATTAATATAACTCCCCATCGAGCCCTAATTGCTCATACAAGCCGCCCCTATCGCTATCATCCCTCCTCCCACAATCCCACCTTCGTTTTTTCTCCACCGCCGGCGCCGCCCCATCCCTCCCTCTCCTCCACCGTTAATCATCCTCCATCTCCTCTCTCTCCTCCACCGTTAATCCTCCATCCTCCATCGCCGGTCCTACCTTCGTTATTACTCCACCATTTTTTTTCTCCAAAGAGTTCCACTCCATCGACTTCCACTCCACCGTCGACTTCTAGCACCACCGCCTGCCGCCACAACAATCACCACTCGGCCGTCGCCTCCGTTCACACCAGCGCCGCTCGACTCCAGCGTCCGCGGGAAAAGAGATTCAGTGAGCATCATGCCCCACGGGATGAAGAATCCAACTCCTCCACATGAAGAGCCCATCGATTACACTGCAAGGTTAAACTCTCCATTTACTATTACGACTAAAGATGAAGCTATTATCTATCATAAGTTCAAACAACATGATGTTACGAGTCCCCATTATCTAGATTGGGATTTGATTAAGGATCTTAAGCTTGATGAAGACGTTACTAGATATTTGAAGGTGTTGGGGTTGGATCATTATGCAACAAATATTGACTATTGGGGTTATGATGCATTGTGTTATGAGTTCTTGACTACTTTTGAGGGTGGTGGGGATAAGAAGAACCCTAAAGTCAGTTTTAGATTGAAGAATAAAAAGTATTCTATCAATTTGACAACGATGAAGCAATTGTTTGGTTTTCCAATAGTTAAGGATAACCTAGCGAGGCCTCGTGGATATAATGCTAATGTTGATTGGGAGGGGTTGTCTGGGTTTGATAATTGGAATTCTACGGGTATGTCTGTTGGGTATATTTTGGATCCAGCATTGTCGATTATGCATAAATTTATTACTTATAATATTTCTGGGAAGCTTGAGGCAAACAAGGTGAATACCACCGAAGTGTATTTGTTGACATGTGCCAAGAATGGTGTGAAAGTGGGTGTTTCTGGATTCATTTGGAATGCAATGGCTCAGTGTCAAGTTCACGCTGGATCCCGTGCCTCGTTCGCTCCGATCATTACTGGGTTAGCTCATAAATATGGACTTTTGCCACGAACAATGGGAAGAATTGAGGGTTATGAAGCGGTTGAGCCTTGTTATGTCAAAGAAACTGAGCTAAAGGGAGGGCAAATCATAACGGATCGATACACTCTATATCCTCCGGCAAAAAGGCAATGTGTTGAGCACAAGGTGAACAAAGATCTTGCAAAGACTTTACGTGTTGATGGAGAAGGGCCAAGTAATCAAGGACAAGGAGATGATGAAGAAGAAGAAGATGGTGGCAATGAAGAAGAAGACGGTGGAGGTGGAGAAGACGGAGATGGTGGCGATGGAGCTTCAGGCCACCAACAAACTCCTCAGGGTTATGATTTTCAGTCCTTTGTAAATCATTTCGACACTTCAATGGCTTCATTCCGATCGGATGTGCAATCACAATTCGGCTCAATTAGGCAAGATGTGCAAGCCAGCTTCGCATTCCAAAATGAACGGTTTGAGACGTTTAGTACCGATGTCTACGCGAGATTTGACACGCAATATTCGGCAATGACATCGTTGCAAACTCAATGGAATGCTTGGAGTGCCCGCTACCCACCACCACCACCCCAAGAACCACCACCCGAAGACGAAGACGAAGACGATCAACAACAATTACCACCTTATGTATGTAGTTGGTTTATGATTGATCTTATTTGGTTTATGTTTGATTATATTTGCATATGATTATGTTTGCAAGTTGGTTATCAATTTATTATGTTATGAACTTGGATTTGTTTGCAATATGTGGAAGTTGGATTCAAAGTCATATCTGTTTGATGATAGTATTGTGAATGTGTTCGGATGTGCAGGGAGTTTCATTTCCATGAGGTGTAGAAGTTTGAGCCCCGCGGACGCTGGATCCCCGCGGGCGCTCGCCTTCAATACAGAGAGCACCTCACACTGGCGCTGGATCACAGCAGACGCGGCATTATGTCATCTTTTTATTTCTTTTGCAATGAACACTCGTTTGTATCCTAATTTGAATTTGGATTATCTTGTGTCACCTTTGTACGTAGGATTATTGTATTTGGTTTAACGTTTATCTAATGCTTATGGTATTTCATTTCTCATATTTTTAGCAAAAAATTTCAATAATTCAATGTATTAACATAGAAAATACCTCATAATCAATGTCCAAAGCCCTATGTCAAATAATACATAGGAAATGCATAATCAATCGTCATCCTCATCATCCTCATTTTCATCACCATCATAAATCGGTCTACTATCCCACATTGCATTAGCAATATTCATTCTCCATACATGTGCTTCCGCTCTTTGTTGTACTTGACTTTGAGCTTCGCCATCTTCATCATTTGCATCTTCGTCTTCCTCATGCGGTTCATCTTGAGCGTCTTCATTCTCAATCGAAAATTCATCGGATCGACACTCTCTTCTTAGAAAGTTGTGTAATCCCGCACACGCCAATACTAATTCGGCTTGTGTTTGAAATTGGAACGGAGGTGCAGTTTTAAATATTGTGAATCGAGACTTAAAAACTCCAAATATTCTCTCAATCACATTTCTTAATGAGGCATGTCGAAGATTGAAAAGCTCACTTGCATTCCTTGGATGACGGCCTTGACCGCCGAAATCCACAATAGACGAGAAAATATTTACCTACGTAATATTATCCAAATTAATTACTTATTGAGAATATCGAACAAATCAAAATCAAGTCGTCAACATCTCACCTTGAGGTACTTGGAGACCATTTCTTCTTGAAAGGGCATCATTTAAAATCTTCGAGTCATGCGCCGAGCCTTCCCACCCACTAAGCACGTACATAAATTGCAAATCAAAATTACACGCCGCCAAAACATTCTGCGATTGGATGCCATGACGGTTGCGAAAACTGCTTACATCTTGTCCTACGACCATCGCCGGTATATGAGTACCATCAATAGCTCCAATGCAATCCTACATTTATAAAGAATATATGATACTAAAAAAGTACAACAATATTGTAATGCCCCGTAAATTCCTTACATTCTTAATATTTAAAGTTAACCAAATAAATGGCTTTGCACGCCTAAGTTTATAATTTTTGAATTTTAAGGCTAACGGTCGAATCCGTTATTGAAAATAAATTACAGAAGTCAGCTGGACGACTACTGTATAAAGGGTTAGAACGTACGAAAAGTTCTTAGTTTGTAAACTAAGAACGGAAAACCGTTTAATTTTTACGTTTACAAAATCGCGATACGAATACGCCGAGAAAGTTTGTTTTTTTTTTGTTTTTCCGGACAAAACTCGGACTATGTCGTCCCGAGTTTTGGTTAAAATAAATTTTGTAAATTTATTTTCTAATTAAGATCATACGTTAGAATTTTTTTAAGTCAAATCGAATCGCGACGATTTTTGTACCGAGCAACGTTTTTCGTCGTTCGTTTTCCCGTAACGTCGGATCGCGCCGGAAAAACCCGTAAACCTTTAAAATTGCTGCATGGCAGCCGACACATCACCATATTAGTTGGAAGACATGCAATGTTGACTTGTTAAGATAATGACACCTTAATCTCACTTTACACCACTTCAACCATTTTCATCATGACAACACTAGAACAAACAATTTCATCTCTCTCTCTCTCACAACTATCGGCTGCACCACTCCTCAATTCATCTTCTTCATCTTCTTCATTCACTCCATCCACCATTGAAGACCTCTCCAAGCACAAGAAGAAAGAATACAAGTCGCAATTCATCCAACAAAACTCTATACATCCTTTGTTAATTCTCTAGGTAATGATATCCTCCACAACTCCATCCATTTAGATTTCTTTCTTTTCTTTTCCATCTTGATCGAAATTTTAGAGGTTTGATTTAGATGTTTTGATCTTAGAATGATGAAATTAGATATGTTAGATATGATAATTATGGATTAAAAATGATCAAAACCAAGAATCCTAAAACCTACGTGAATGCAGAATTTTTTGGGAAAATGGTAGGATTTTTGTTTTTCTTCTTTTGATGGTTGATTCTTGCTTAATAGATGTTTAATTAGTGTATGGAATGAAAAGGGATTGAAAGCCCTATGTGTTTGTAAGTTTTCAATTAGGATTTTGAAGTATGAATTTAGGAATTTTTATATGTTAGTTGATAATGGAATTGCAATTGATTAATGGAAAATATAAGATGTTGATTAGTGAATATATGTTGTTAATATGAGAAGAAAATCATCCCCTTAACATATGTTTAAAACCAGAAAATTATAGAGTAATTGGGGGTTTATACATGTTTGATATAAGTGATCATTTGTTAGTTGTTTTATGTTGCAAATCATGTTAGTTGATAATAGAAATTAAATGAGATTTTTCTAAAAATGTTTAGTGAAACATAAGAGGCAAAGATCACCATATAAACTGAGTTATAATGATGTTAAAATGTGTTTGCATGCATGAAAATCATTCACGTTAGACGTAGTTTAACGTCGTAAAATTTGAACAAAAACCGACAACTTTTGAAAATCGTATAAGAGACGAACATTTAGTTGTAACTAGTAATCGGGAAGTCGGATGGGAGTTCTAATATGATATTATTGTTTATAATGAAATTTAGAACATCTTTCTAGTTGACGTCATAAGCTTTCGAGTTAATCTAATATGAGCTATAGTGATAATCGAGAGCTAGTACGCGTTTGGATTTTCTTTGTTGGTTTAGTACTTGTTAGTTGAAATCCGACGTTAGAACGTCGTGCTTTTGAGCGAGTTTTGAGAAGGATTTTGTCACGTACGGAGGTACGTGATGACTTCCTTGAGAGTTCAGTTTCTAAAAAAATGAATACGAGAGCTTAGAACGAACCTAAGACGTTATACGTCGAACCTTCAAGCAATTAGGGTTTGTTCGGCAGTTTCTGCGACCCTCGCCGGAAACTGTAATATCTTCCAGCTCGTTTATCGGATTTGTGATCCGTAAATTGGAGTACGAACTAGACTTCCTAAGCTTTCTAGTGGTACAGGGCTCACCCCCTGTTTCCAAATCCTCTGTTCTGGACAGCCTCCAGAGTTACTGGACTGTGCAGTGAAAATTCAGTTTCTTGTTTTCTAAGTTGTTTAGTTCACAACTTAGCTTCTTTCAATCGTTTAAGCCGTTTTATCTAACGAACCTACTGACCTTAGAATCAAGTACAGGACCTTGAGTGATGGAAACCAGTCGAGATCTTATCTTTTATACTTTTATTAAAGAAGTAATAAACGAGAAATTTCATAAAACGTTAAATGATCTAAAACGTAAATCGCCTAAGTTGATTCTTTCCAACTTAGTTTCTTTTAATCTTGAAAGTCGTGTTAAGATACCGACTACCTTCTCTACTGACCCGAGAGTCGAGTATGAGATTTTCCGAGTTCTAGACGAGATTGGTACGAGTCTCGTTTCCCGTTTAAGTAAAACGAATCTAGTAAGCGTGCAAATGCCAAAAGAATAAAATAACTAAATCTTTCTTCGATTCTCTTTCTTCGATTATTCTTTTGCGAACCGTTTTTAAGTATATTTTAGTTTACGATGAAGGAGGAAGCCAGCTGTAAAGAAAGGACGAAAGATCCAAAGTTGGGAGCTTTTGCTTATAAGTGCTGTATTTACAAGGTGGGCTTTTATATACAAATAAAACGAGCAATGCTCGGAAAATCTTTCTTTATCGCTTTAATATCTGTGTTTTCAAAGTGATATTATGGCATGAACTGTTTTATGTTTTTATGTGAGTTCTCTTGTACCTATCTAAGTCAACATTCGTGTTTTCCAGATTTAGAGTTAGTCTATTTTAGATTAACTAACGATCGGCTCTGAGTTAGCTGCTAAGTGCTTTCCAGAGTTAGTGCACTTTGTAACCTGTGGTGTATGTGGTATCCTGTTGAGGGGTAGCCAGCCACGGTGAATTAGTTTTGGTCAAGATTGAACATAGCATACCTGAAAATACTCGGCCGAGTGATTTATGAGAAAAAGTCAGAAAATGTTTAGTAGACACGGATTCTTTCAATAAAACTCCGATGTGCTACGTTTATAAAATGCCATATTTATCTATATTTATGATTATGTTTTCGGCATCGTGCCCACTAAGTACGTTTGTACTTAGCCCTGCATTGTTTCTAAATGTGCAGGTTGAAGCGACGGGGAGCGGCGACGGTTGATGTTGAGTTAAAGTATAGGATGCATAGTTAGAACCCTTCCGCTGCCAATCTCTGTATTTTCTTTTGGAGATGTACCTTTTGAACTATACTCAGTAGTCCAAGTCTGTAAAATGTGAACTTAGTTTCCTTTTTGTACTTTTGTCGAGTAATCCTTAGGGATTTACTCTTTCTTTTATATTCAAGTCTTGTTCATCGATGTTTATCATGTATGTTTAGTCAGTTAACCCCCTTCTTCCTCGCTTCTTTAATCCAACCCCAGTCGCACCCCGGCTTCTGCCGTCCCTCTGGATTTGGGACTGTGACAAATATTATATAGATGTGATTAGGTTAATTATTTCTTCGTACCTTGAAAAAAGGGTTAAAACGTGTACTTTCTGGAATTTTTGATGGCATCCCCGTTGACGGCTTAGCCATCAAATCTGGTGCTATCTTGTTGAGTGCGCTCAAAACTTTGTGGAAGTTTTTACTTGTAGCAAAGTGCGAGCGATCGAATCTTAGACGCACATTGCCAAATCGATCGTTATGGCCCACAACGATCAAGAAAGTTGCCACCATTTCTTCAACACTAATGTATTTAGTGTCGTGTAAATCAGTTTTCTCTCTTATGATAGCACATAACCTTTTAAACGGATCCGGCGGCATCCTATACAAAACTCGAAGCTTTGAGCATCGCCAACCATCATATTTTGTATGAAACGAGTACCAATTCGACTAATTGGCCGCCGCACCAATCCACGTCCAATGCGCGTTGGGGCAATATTACATAATAAAACAATCAAACACTTTATTGCCAACAACAATACCCGGACTTGGTCGTAAAGTTCCAACTCCTCTTCTTTGTCCATTTCTTCTTGCATTGCTTCTTCCATTTCTTCATCTTCAATTTCTTCTTCAAAGCTATCACGATGGTCCATTCTGCATAAACAACGATTGTCCACAACTTACAAAATATAGATGAATTCAAAATAAACTAGAACACAACCAAATGAAAAAAGATTAATCAATATCGAAGAACACGTTCAAATTGCAAATGAACCATATTCAATTGAAGTCAAAAACCATAATAACACCATGTTCAAAATGTAAAGACAACCATATTCAATTCAAATACGAAAACAAAGTACTCAACTATTTGCAACTAGTCACCCCTACGAAGCTTGTAATCTATCCACATTGCTCGTTCCTCAACCGTCATCTTCAAGAAACTATCCTTCAATGATTTGGTATTGAGCAAGTCAAAAGCCTTCATACGGGTGTCATTCTCCAAATTTGGGATCTCTTTTATGGCATCCCATGTAGTGTAAGTTTTCTCTCTTTCTCGTTGCTCAAGTTTCTCATCCCTTTTTCGCAAGAGCTCATGAACTCCATCCAAAGTGGTGATTAGTTTTTTTATCTCATCCATGACTTCATTAGAGCCGCCACTTGCTTCAAATTGACCTCTAGTTCTTTTCTTCGGTTGCTTTCTTTTTTGAGTTGATGCATCGGGCGCGGACACTTGAGGTTTCTCCGAAGGTTGTGTGGAACCAAGTGGTGTCTCATTTTGAGAGAGATCTACGAAGACCTCGTTCCCAACATCATAAGAAAGATCTTCTATTCCTGCCTCACTAGTATCATCTTCATCTACTAATGATGTCCTTGCATCCGTAGAAGTACTACCCAACCCGATAGCGTTTCTTCCCACGGCAACACCATTTCCAAGGGCAAGCTCCATGTGCTCATAATCACGACATTCCGAATAGCGCAAGTGCCCATCGTTTGGGTGAGCCTAACATGAAAAAAAGAAAAATAAATTAATAAATTCATAATAAGCAACAACTTCGATTATGGAAATAATTGCAATAGTAGAAGCATACCTTTAAGTAATCATCCCATACTTCATCCAGAGCCGTAAACCTCTTAGTATTGGTATCATACCCAAAGCCCGAGCTAAACTTCTTAAGATTGCAATAAGACAACCAAATTTTCTTAAGCGATTTGAGGTGGCCCGTGTATTTGGCATAAGTCTTATGACATTTGAGTTTCTCGTTAAGTTGGGGAAGTATTCTCTCCTCCACCGTTTGCTTACTAAAGATTCCACTATTATCACGCCATCCGTTACGTGCGGCGTCGGCCATGAGCTCTAAGAGTAATCTACTTTGTTGCTTAGTCCATGACTCATAAGACGCCCTCTTTTTTGTATCTTGTTTTGAATCCTCCATTCTTACTTCAATAATAAACACAATATATATATACAAGCATATATCATACTTCTAACCAATAGCATCTAACAAATAATATTCCAAAAAACCAAACCAGTAGCACCTATTCTTCATCTTCAAAAATGTCAAAACCAAACCAATACCATCTAACTATTATCATACTTCATGTTCAAAAGTCTCAACAAAATCAATTAAACTCTTCAAGCAATACCTATTCACGTATCTAATAAAAAAAGCAATGCAATTTAACAGAATACAATCGTAGGGCAAGAGCAAAAAATAAAAGCGTAGCAAGAGCAAGGCAAGAGCAATGCAAAGTGTAATACCTTTGTTGTCGATAGAATCCAACGATTATGGTATTTGAAGACCTTCTTTTTTTTCTTTTCTACCGCAGGAGCGAGTTTTTGGTTTCTTAGCTCGTAAATGTTATCTTCTGGCTGGCTGTTCTCAAATATTTATGTTCGAAACGTTTCATGTTCCAGCGTCCGCTCGACAACAGCGAACGCTCAGAACAACCCAGCGAGCGCTTGCACATAGCGCCCGGCCGCAGCGCTCGCGATGTCCGAGCGCTCGCCTGGATCCTCACAGAATTGGAATTCCAGTGGGGGTGAGGTCGGAATTCATCCCCCACAATTTTGGAGTGAATTCCATGAAATTTCTTAAGAATTATAATTCCAAAGAATGTTGAATACACCAGTAATCTTGAATTCTATTTTAATTCTCTGTTGAATACACCAGGAATCTTGAATTCTATTTTAATTCCCTGTTGAATACCGCAAGAATCTTCAATTCTTTTAAATTCCACAGAATTCTTTGTTGAATACACCTCCCTTAGTTTTTTGCTATAATTTGCGGAAGGAAGCGAAAATGTAACTGAATTTATGGATAAAATGTATATATCTCTAAAATTGTAGTTTCTCTACTTGGCCTAAATTCTCCATTACTCGACAAATTCAAAATGGACTCTTGGAGATTTGTAAGCAGTTTAGCGGTTTTGATTAGTGGAGAGATTATATGCGTAACAGTTCAAAATTGAACAACACTAGCATATTAGTCTTTGATAAATATATTATCATAGATGAAAATATTTTCTTTTTTCTAACATCTACTTATAAATTAGTTTTCTTACTGAAATTATGATATTTATTTAACCACCATGGTTTATGATAGGTATTATATAGTAAATTATTTAGCTATATAGATAGAAGAACCATTTTAGATATTAATAAATATATATTTTAGAATATTACTTTAATTTAATCTTTCAAAGAACATAATATTTAGCATTTTTATTTTGTTGGTTAATTGTACATGAAAATCCAAACAAAAATATAATAATATTCCTCTTTCACTTTCAAATACAAGTTATGTATGTCACTCATCATAACAATTAATTCTCTAATATACAATTATTTTCACAAGCTATATCATATGTGAGCAGCTTTTACCATAATGTGCCTTTTTTATTCTTTTAACCACTAAGGTCGTTAATCAAATTAATTAAATTATAATAGATCTTCTTTACCAACGTCATAATTTTTTTAAAATCGTACACTAAGAAGAATATACTTCCTCTGTCCTATTCAACTTGACTCATTTTTTTGGCACGAAGATTAAGAATAATGATTAGATATAAAGAGTGTGTTTAGTATAATTGGTATAAAATATTTTATTGTTTATAATAAAGTTGAGATAGTGTTTTTCATTGTTCTCTATAAAAGGTGTGTTTAGTGTATTTAATATATAATATTTTATTATTGATCATAAAGTAATTTTTGACAAAAAAGAAAATGAGTCAAGTTGAGTGGGACGACCCAGGTTGAACGGGACGGAAGGAGTATTTTTAAATTATAAATGAATTTTCTTATTACTCTTTGAATGAATATGAGTTGGGTTTTAACGAGTATCAGCCTTTACCGGACCTTAATAAGACGAGTTTGGAAATCATCAAATGTGTTTAGAAGGTGATGGGTATAATACTGATAACCGTAAAGAGTTTGGGTTGGGTTCAAAATTAACTACAAGCATGCACAACCCAAACTCATATATGTATATAATGTAAAAATTATATTTATATAAATATAATTATTTTTAAATTTAAATATAAGTTAATTTATTGCTTTACTCTTTTCCTTGAAATACATAAAAATCTTTTATTTTGATACATTCTCAATTGTTCTCGCTGCCTTGAGTCCTTTAATTAATTTTTAATTTTCAATACTAAATAAAAATATTAGCATCAACTTATACGCAATAATTTGGAATGACAAAAGGGATTAAAACGAATAAGGTCATGATTTTCCCTCTTTTTAATTAATTTTACTTGTAAGATTAAAATATAAAGCTTTGTTGGTCATGCATGATTAGATGACGAAGTTATAGATTGATTTATGTTGAATTTTGTTAGTACATATTTATATTGTAACAAAACTTTTGTTAGTTTTTATGTATTAATTATTCCTCTATTATTTTTATTATTTATTGCTAATGTTTACTCTTTATATAGTGCTCATTTTTAACCAATAACCATTGGATCCAATAGGTTTAGGGTTGGTGTGAGTAATAAAATATTTTTTTAATCGGGTTTGGGATGAGTACTGATAGTTTAAATTTAAACAAATTTGAATTTGAAAAATAATTGATGGGAAATACCCGACCCATTATTATTTCTATTTGCACCTAATAGACAAAATTAATATATATTGTAACTTTTATTATTAGTAAATATATTTATAATAAATTAATTATCTTAAACAAGAGTTATACGTCACTCACTCTACTAGTATTTTAAAAATAATATGTGGCAAAAATACTTATCGAAAGCTAACTTTATTTTTCAACTAGAACTTCAAGTTAAAAGGGAAAAATTACCCCGCCATAATGTGTGAAAGGAAGAGTGTCTAGCTACGATCGATGAGTTGGCTGTTATATCGATCAAAAGGAAAAACAGTTGCATTGCGTGTCTTCTCAAGTTTATGACGCAAATAAAGTTATGCAACAAAATATACGAACTTATGTTATTCTTTGTTTTACACATACATGAACTTAAACAGTACCTGACACAAATAACCTAAATTTTACAGTTTTTTGTAAATTTCACATGATTTTTATTGTTGGATAAATTGATGCTGACGTGGCAATAACATGGCAAGAAATTAATATATACAACCATGTCACCATCAATTTAGCCAAAAATATAAATCATGCGAAAATTATATATAAGGACTATATTATATTATAGGTGGTGTCATATTTGTGCAAAATGAAAAACAACCCAATATTCGTTTTACGGAAAATGTCCCTGAAATTTATGGCTTCTTTTCTTTTTAAGGGGAAAAAAAAAAGTTACGGTTCGCTCTCCTTTAAAAAAGGGTAATTAATGTGATTTTTATTTTTTGAACTCTAGATCTTGAGAGGTGTAATGACTAAGATTGTGGATATGTAGACACTTAAAGATGATAGCACTATTGAAATAAGAGCTAGAATTAGATCTTTCAATCACAAAAATTAAAGAGGATCTTTAGTACTTTAAGAGTCCCGTAAAATTAATTAAAGTAGAAGATGAACCCAAAACTTTGAGTTTATAACCAGCAAAAGAGATTGTAATTAGTTCAAATGATGAAGATCATAATACATTCTCGAAACAATCAAATTAAAACACAAAGCTTGGGGCCCATCGAACTTTCTTCTTTTCCCTTTTTCTTTCTCCCTTCTAATTTAATTGTTAAAATTGAGTATTTCTTTTAGGGCGATCGATTGGGATTCATTTTGAAGTTTCGTGAAGTATGTTTTCTTTATAACAAAAGTTAATAATTAAAACTTGTATTAATGTTTAACTATAAGAAAACGTAAAAAAGTTACGGTTATTCTGGAATAATGTTTAACTATAATTATTCTGGAATTAAGATTTAGCGGGATCAAGATAAAAAAACGTGTGAAATTTTCTAGTAAGGATGTTATTATCTGTAAATTGTAATGATTATTTGTTCTTTTTGCTTCCAAAAATATATGTTATGATCAATGAAGTAGAATATCATTATATATGTGTAAGGTTAAAATGCATTATTTCTCTTGAACGTATCATTACTACACCTAGTCTCATACGACAGGTACTAGTATTAAATTATAATTAGTTTTCCAATATCTAATATTTTATTTATCCGGATGGAAAGTGTCATCAACATCTTATAATTTTCATTTTTCAGTGAGGTGAAGTCATCGTCTAAATTTCATATTATCATGAAAATATATCATTTTACTAAAGACTACATGCGCATATTAACATAATAAAAATAGTGATAATAAATACGTTAAAATTAAAATTAATGATCTGTATGGTTGCACATTCATTTGAACAAAGTCTAATATCAATCAGTTAATCAGTTATGCTGCTCATGATTTGTCCGTTTTAAATATGGCCAAATATGATAATCAGTCTTTCAGGATCATTAATTTCTGTAAATTGGATCACATTAATTAAAGAAATATGCAACTGGATTCCTCTAACCTAACACTATTCTTTAACTTTCAGGAATTATTGGTAGCCTTTTAGAAGGTTTTCTGATGATTGGTGCTTGTCTTTGTCAACAGCAGACATGGCCTCGAGCTTTGCTCCCATTATTGGTTTTATATGGAGACTGAATGATAAGATTGAATTAATATAATTAATTAATGACCTCATCATTCATCAACAAATTTATAGCAAAAGTAATTTTTTGGATGATAATTTTGTTGAATGACAAGGGAGGAGAGAGTAGCTGTAATTGTTTGTTTGTTGCATAATTTTGCCAAATAATCAAGTGGGACAAAGGGACATTATATATGACATGACTAAGAGTTTCAAGATATTTTCTATTGCTTCAATAAGGAGATGCATGTGGTGTGAGTACTAAGGGACGTTCAAGATTTATTGTGTATATAATCCTTATATATTTACTAAATCTTAAACCATTAATTATGTCATTTGTTATATCTTTATTAAAGCAATAGAAGACTCAAACCAAAGACATCCGACATCAATCACTCTCTACCGCTAGGTCAACACATGTATCACGAAAATAATACATTTTAATTGTCAATTAATCACTATTGAATTAATCAGCCCTGTTAATTTTTTAGCAGTAGTTTACTTTTTGATGCTCAAGTTATCTAAATCCATCGTGTTTGACTTGAACCATATCTATAAGATCATTATTTTAACGAAACTAGCAACGTGGGTTAGTGCGTGAAAGGATTAAATTTGTAATTAATCAATTTTGATGAGTATATTATTTTATTTTATTTTTAAAATGATATTTATAATTTTTGGCAATTACAAAAACTGAGAGCTTATACAATAAATAAAATTTCAAAAAGGTGGGTAAAGAATTTGTAGTATTAAGTAAGGGGCAAAAAAATGTGTTCTTCCTAATAAATTGTAGAAAAGAGCATGTGAGATATGTGTATAAATAAATATATGGTGTTAGAGGTATCTAAGAACAATGATTGAAGTAGGATCTTTTGTAGATATGATTAAATTATAATCACAAGTAGCCGTTCAAATAGAAAAAGCTAGCAAGATCTCCTAACATAATCTAGAAATGATTATGAATGAATAATAGTAGTATTAGAAGAAGGAGAGAGAAAAGCAAAAGGCAGCACTAAATGTGTCTTTGTACTATTTCTTTAAAGCAACCATCATGTATTATGTATTGTACACACTTTCGTAAGGCAATTCAACTTTTCTCATTCTTCTTCATACTTGCTACTTTCTTTCCTCCCTCTCTGTGTCCATATATAGGCGACGGGAAGATTAAAAAAAATTCAAATTAATTTTGGACCACTGTCACTGATCTTTCTATATTCTACTACGTACGTTTGTAATTGAAGATGTAGCATTGTAGTAGGATATCAAAATGCATTAATTAATGTCTTATATAAAAACATTAATTAATTGTATTAATAAATTTAATTTATAGGTTTCTGCTTAGGAATTTCTATCTGCAGAACTCGTCATCACTCTGTGTGTGTGTGTGTGAGTGTGTTGCTTTTGTGTGTGTGACAAAAGGGAGGGGTTGGGGGTGGGGGCGAGGGGAGTAGCATGGAGACAAAGTTTCCACACATTGATCTTTTGCAGTCTTTAATTACGAAAAGAAAAGGCAGAAATGGCTCTTTTAAATATGGTCACCATCTTATGCTTTCATAAAGCTTTTTCCTTTTCTTTCTTATTGCAAGTGATTTTTGCATGAAAGTAAGGGAATGCCTCGGATCTCCAACCCTCCTTCCATCAATTATATTATTATTATTATTATCACTCTCTCTCTCTCTCTCTCTCTCTCTCTCTCTCTCTCTCTCTCTCTCTCTCATGAAGCTAGGAATGATGAATGCCTTGGATCCCACAAATCAAATCATCATATTCCCATTATTACTGTACATTTTTATGGATAAAAGCTTAAAGAAAACGATAAAGAAACAATTGATATATGCCTGATCGAGGTAGTAGGGCTGATGACTCGGTGGTCAAAAAAGTGAATTGAAAATTTGAAACACATAAAAGGTATCAAGAATGTTTTTATCCCCTTCTTTTTCTGGGATTTTGGATAATCGTTTGTTGATACTGTTCCCAATGATTGATTGGTCATTCTAGCTTTGTTCATCAGGAGAAGGTGGGAAGTGGGGTAGAGAGAGAGAGAGAGAGAGAGAGAGAGAGAGAGAGCGAGAGAGAGGCATGTGCATCCCATAAAAACACACATAAATACAAGGGAACTCCCATGCAAAAGTGAATTAAACCAAAATTAAAAAAGAACTATTTAAACATACACTTCACTCTGTTTGGAATACTAAACAAAGATTACATTTTATATGAGAAATTGTTTTGATGTTGTACAAGATTATGTGTATATGTATCATAAAGTGTAGCCAAGGCTTATAGTAATGCAGCAGCCTTGCTTAAGAACACAATACATATATCTAATTCATATAATCAGACTAGGTAGATGGATCTTTGCCAAAGCACATTAGAGCATGAGTTGCCAGCATAGACGCTCTTCGTGTCGCCTCGATGACGTGGCCCACAAGTGGCGTCTTAACCGTTTCTCGGTCCCATAAGGGCTTCTTGTCCCACCTGTGACACACAGTCAGCCAAGTTTTGTCACACAAGACTGGAAACTTTATTTCATTCCATTATTTGATTTGGAAACGTCACAAACTATATATGCATGAATTAGTAATGTAGAATTGCTGGTTAATCTTGTTGTAATGTAATAAAGTTTTGAAGTGATGAAATTAATACTATAAATTAACATACCGATCTTCATGACGAACAACTTTGCCATCCTCTGTGTAGAGCTTGATGAGTGAAATCATGTTTATGTCTCTACCAAGGAACTTGTAATATTGTTTGTTGTCGATTAGTATCTGCATTGTATGGCCACACAATCTAAAACTTAATCATCATTATAAATTAGGAAATTAAGTTTTATGTTTTGTTTCTTACCTCTGTCTTTCCAGATGAAGTTTGGTTCTCTGTGATAGTGTAGTCCACGATTCTTGATTCGCTGAAGATCTGAAGAAAAGAAACGTTTACGAAAAACATCATTTTCAATACCCGGCCGTTTATGCGAATTGTATACCTATAATTCAAATGAAAAGGAGGGAGAGATACTACTAAAAATAGAGAAAACAATCAAACAATGATTTTTTTTAGCATGTATTTAGGTTCTCTAATAAATAGTTCATTGACACAAACTAGAGACTAGAGTAGTGTTGAAACTAACTGCAGCTGACATACATATGATATGAGGAAGGGAAGTGGCAAATGGAACCAACCTTGGCAAGAGAATAGAATGCTGATTTAATCTGCTTCACCCTGCAACAAACAAACAAGATGGATATGACTGTAAATATGGATGTAACAAAGTTCATAGCCGCATTTCAACCATTAAACTAACACCGATCTTTAATTTCCATTATCACTCTTGTTTTACTCTCTGAAAATTTCAGAGTGAAATCAAAACTATATTTTCATTTCCATATTCATTCATTCGATTCAAGTATGAAGTGATTGCTCGTAAATGTATTATATGTCGACTCAAAATCAAGAAACTCGAGATCATGAAGTGAATGGAAGCTCACCCTTGTGCACGCATAAGCGGGTCTTCAAAGGTTGCATTAGGAGCATAAATCTCAAAATCTTTAGGTGTTGCATGGGAGTATCTGAAATAATTGACACCAAACCAAACCAATGAAGAAAATCAAGTATGTCTTGGTGAACTCCATTGATTAACTACAAACTATAATATTGATCAATCTAAAACAAACACAAACTTAGAAACTTGATCAGTATTTTACATTTCAATATAAAATCACAAGAGAAGGAAAATAATTACATGGCTTGAGTCTCGTTTATAAGCTTAGCATGTGCATCAGCATTAACCAAACTATCTCAACATACCACCACTTAATTAATTATTTGATTTTACCCTCTTTTTTAATTTGATCTACTTGATAGAATGCATATGAACGAATTGAACAGCCAAAGGCTCAACTGGCAATACTACCACCACCACCACCACCACCTATCACAAGTCTTGTATTATAAAATACAGAAATTTGGGCACAACCAATCCTACATTAGCTAGGGTTGGTTGTAATTAGGGGGCAATTAAGGGTATTAGAGGCTAATTAGGAAGTAATTAAAGGATGATAATTATTATTCAATCCAAATTAGAGATTTTTATTAATTCCAAATAAGGTTAAGTAGGCACCAATTAGGATCAATTCAACATTAATTACTAATAAATAACAAAATAATAGTACTTAATAAATAATTAAATGGTGCGCCAACTGTGCGATGCACCGTACGCAAGTCTTTCCCATGCCATTATAATAATGAAAGGCAAAAACATACGCAAGTGTTCTCCATGCCATCATAATGAAAGGCAAAAACGTGCAGTGCGCACCATAGGATAGGATCCTTTACAAAGAAATCATTATTTTGATATAAGTTAATTAACATTGAATTAAATCCAACCAGAAAATCAATTAGGACTTATTAATCTCAATTAACACCTGAGTTATTTTCCAGTAATTAGATAGTAGTAGTATAATTTAATATTAATCAAACAGATAAAAAAAATTGCATAGACCATACGATGCGGTCCACATGGCACCAAAGTGTATCTCTATAGAAAAAAGTTACACATGATCCTTCTGTTTTTACACTCGGAACTTCATTACTTCAAATTTTGAGAGAGCAGGTAAAAGCATGTTTGTAATGATATTTAACAATTTGAGAAAGGCTAATATATAGTGTATATCAATCTGGAGCGGAGTATGGAGTAAGATAAGAAGACTCAAGGTTGAGTAAAATAAGCTATTTTGAATTTATTTGAATTACTCTATAAGTAGATCTATTTGTGGGGTTGGGTATTTTCCTCTCTGCTTTCAGTAGAGGAGAGTTAACAGATAATAGATTCATAACAGTTAGTTAGATTATATGATTACTATATCAGAATCATTTGATTTGATCACAGATGATGACACAACTAAAATAGAGGAGATATATATTGTATATGAATTACGATGACTTACAGATTGAGAATATGAGGGAGTATATAATCCGACGCAAATTTTGATGGTTTCTGCTCACTTCTTCCCTTACTCAGACCCCCTTCTTCCCTCACTTGATATAGAATACAAAGCAGTGGGATGATGAGTAACAACCTATCAAAACGATCAACTACCTTATAAAAATTAAACTACATACTCATACACTTATACTTTACCTTGTGGATTTTTCTTGTCCATGTGGAATTCAGAATTATTACAAGACAGTGATGCGACGACAAGGGTTCTGCAGCTTCTGGGTTTTGTTTTGTTGAGGAGAAGAGAGAGAGAGAGAGAGTGATGAGATGACAGTGGAGCCACGTGGCAAGCTCCTGGCCATTTGGAATTTGCTATGACCACTTTTTTCACTTTGCATCTTGGGATTTTGTCCTTCACTTTGCATCAAACCTTGTTCATAAATACTTATTCCAAGACTCAAAACATGGGCTGCCCTGCCCCTAAATTCAACTCATTTCATTTTCCTTAAATTAAATACTATGATTATTTTCTCAATTGTAGTAGTAATAGTATAAATCTTTCCCAGCTCAAAAGAAATATACGGGTTTCCCCAATTTTCAAGTTTATTAACATTCATTATGTTCTTCAACATACTTTGCTATAATGATCATTAAGTTTTGGATTATTTACTTCAAGATTACATTACAAGAATTACATAAATCAAGCTTCAAGTTCAGCATCAAATGCAAGAATAGCAAAATATATTCGGACAAATACACCTTACAAAATAATTCTCCACCAAACAAATGATCTATCAAATCAAACTAACTCGCTGTACAATATTACAGCACAAACAGTTGCCAATGATGACAAAAGGAAAAAGAAAATTATTTATTATTGACGCTTTACAAAACAAATGCTTTCACATCAGTCCTAATTTCTGGTGACATTTCTCTTATTACTTATGATGACAGACCAAAATGATACTTCTACATATGCCCAAGGCACATAGCTTACGCCTTATCCGGAGGTGACATCAATGCCCGAACCCAACTCAACAAAAGCCTGCTGTGGAAGTCCGGAGCTGAATCACAATCTAACGCTTAGGCTCGTTCAAGGTCTTGCCCTCGAAAAATTCACCGAGCATGTGTTCAAGATCCTCAGGTGTGTATCTGATGTATTTCTGAGGATTCTTGCCATTCTCAACCAAAGGCCTGTTCAATATCAAGAGGGCATCTTAGCATCAGCAAACTAATCACTAAGAGAGGGCGCTACTCGTATTCATAGAATATAATTTTGATATGCAGTTTATAGTGGTACTAGTTTTGATCATGTAATGGTCATGAGGTCATTATAGATTAGAGAAGAAAATATTATACTGAAGAAAGCCAACCACCCACCCAAACCGTTTAATGAAAGATCGGTAAGCTGGAAGCAGCACTTCAGCAACAGCAAGCCTCAAAGATTCCCGAAGCTCAGTGTCGGGAACTGTCCATTGAGATTGTCTTTGATGAAGTTCTTCGAATTGCATGTTGAATGTCTTTAACCTAGAGAATGCATAAAAATAATCAAGTCAAACTGACTACCAAGTGCATGATGACCAGCAACAAGTATTTACTGAAATAACTAAAAGCACCTGTCCTTGACAATTGCTCTAGAAACTCCACTACTATTTCCTCCATCAGCACTGACCGTACTACCACCTCCAGATGATGTTAGGCCTTGAACAGAGAGACACTGCAGAATCTGCAGAAGATAATGCAAATAAAGTTGTAAGTTCAGATTGCACGATTCTGTGGACAAGTTTGAGAATTCTAAGTGGATCATTGTTCAAGTAATTATAGTACAGTATACTCCCATGTGAAATATTTGGTCTTGACTACTTGTTATTAGTTTATTGACAAGTAAGCGTTTAGTAAAACTTACATGAATACTCTGCTTACAAATTTGCGACAAACTTTGAGCAATTTAAAATTATGAGTCATTTTAAACAAAAAAACAGGAGATATACCAAAACTCAAACAAGTCAAATTCTTAGATATCCAGCATTATGCAAGTGGCATACCACTATTATAACAAGGATACTTTCACGACCACAGATGAAGGCCTCAAGAATGAGCACACATGTGATGTGAAGGGTAAAGATGTAAGCACACACATACCAGATATGAGAGGGTGCAGACTCAACATTTGAATGCAAGCAGGTTCAGACAGATTTTAGAGATGAATTCAAGAGTAAATAAAGGCAAATTTCAAATCAAGTTTCTTTACACCCAATTTGTTCTATTTTGGAGAATTTTCCTGTCCCTTGCCAACTATACCAATCAAAATCAACCCATACCATCAAGCTGCCCTGTACCACCCAACCTATACGGCTACACCAATAACCCTCACAAGGGTATAGTTGTCAGAAAGTAAAAGAACATGGTGAGGGAACACTTTCAAAAAGTTAGGTACAAAACTATACCACTTCAAGAAATGGGTCTATTTGAGGGTCATGGTCACCAGACTCGCCACAAGAGTTTCATAGGTTGTTAGGAACATATAAGTTAAGTAATCACCTATCCGATAATATATCAGCTAAACTATGACATCGAATATATAGACACCATCAACAAGAATAATCGATTGCCCATCCAGAGTTTATCCCCGTGAATTGGGCTACAAAGGACGCCATAACTGGGTTTTAGATATAATCCTTTATTGGTTAACTAATCTATCTCTCACGAGGGGAGAAAGAGAAAAGAAAAGGAAAGAGTATAACCTTTGCCCAAGCAACCCTTTTATATTGATTTGCATGTTGCTGCACAACTCTCCTATGTCTCTGAACCCAATCATCCCCTAACAAATCTTTGGCTTCGGACCTACAAGTAACCAGATGAGCAACAAATTAACCAATCACAAACACCAGATAACTATGTGGCTATATCTAAATACAAGTCTGAAATTTACAAACCTGCGTACTGATCTGACCATATAGTGAATATTGTTCATCAGAAACAAATGAGTCAGAGAGGTATCTCTATATTGCTTAGATTTCCCATCCAAATTGGTTTGAAGAGCCTGCATGATTCGCATTGTGACAGCAGCAAGCTGAGAATTTGAATCATCTTTGTTTTCAAATTCTTGGAAAAGTTGCTTTAGTGTTGATTGGTAGCTGTCCAATGGTAAAAAAAATTATAAACTCAGTTTTTTGCATGAGGCAAAAAGAAAAGAAGAATAAATCTAAAGCTGAAGAAAAAGCTACAGAACTTTAACTTGCTAAATAAGGTGAGTTTACCAACAGATCAGTAATATCATAGGCTATAGTTGCAAGCAACCAACTCAATATTAAAAACTATGCAGAAAAAAACATGAATAAATTGATCCCATAACACTTCTCCATTTTCTAAACTATAATTTTTTTTTAGACAGATAAAGAATAAAAAAATAAATACTCAATCCCCTTAGACATTGTGCCAACCTAAAAAAATGTGTGCATTTTGAGGAAAGCTTTGTAATTTAAACAGTGCAGAAATTAGATCATTTTTACATAAAACATGCAAATAGTAAAGAAAGAGGTTTCTGCTTGATAGTTAATACTGTATCTCTACTATAATTGCATCATGTTATGAAGTTAAATATTCTTTCTGATAAATACAAATAGCAAGTGGTTTAACATTCACTAAACCAGGAAATTGTCAAACACAGTGTATGCTTTCAAGTTCTGCTGATTAACTGTAACAAGCATAAACAGTTGTCAAGTGCACTCATTTGAATTGTCAATCCTTCGGATTGTTAGGTAAGAAGGCACTATCTCAAAACCAAGATACAACATTGCAATAACTCATTGGAAAACTTTTTGGACAACAATAAGAGATAAAATTATTATCATGTTTCATCTGATCATGTAAATGATGAATCATAACTCAAGACAAAAATAATAAACTATCATCATCGTCAGTGCCCATTATCTCTACAAAAATAATAAACATATCTTAATAAATACAAAAGGCATACTATAACTACTATAGTAAAGATAGACGACTTACTCAAACAAGAATTTCACATAGTTTATCACATAGCTTGTCAGAGGATGGACAGTCCCATCAGCAACAGCAGTTTTAGTAGCATCCTTTTCCACTGCTTCTTCAAAGTCACCAAAGGTCTCTTGTGCTGTTTGAGCAAGTCTTTTTGTCAACCCCAAGGCAGAATCCCTAATTTCGGTGCAAGCTTTACCTCTAAAAAGTGCTGCAATCTGCCAAAACGCATCTTTCTTGTTAGCCTTGACTAATTTAAATTTTAAACAGCCTTTCAAGTTATGTAGTGTCATGAAGTGATATAAAAAACAAGAAAATTGATAGAGATATTGCCCTGTGTATGATGTGCATGTAATAATAGTGAAATCTAGATGCCAATAAATGCAAAGGATATAAACTGGGAGGGATCTTCAGATTCTCAACTGTACACTTACTGACATGTCAAATGAGTCCTACACTGATCATTTGAAAGGTTACAAGTTATGGGCATGGGAATGAGACTGAATGGAAACCAACAACTCAACAGTCCTTCTGCTTCCGCACCTCAAGGCTTTATAGCCTTCTAACAGAGTACTAGCTTCAACACAGTTGAGCAAGCCAATCATGGTAGCCAGGGACTAGACAGATCACCTTCTCACAGAGTTACTAACTACGGCATGGTTGAGCAAGTCAATCATGTTATCCAGGGAATAAAGATCATCCATGACTAAAGCTATTTTCAGGTTCTACTTTAAGATCTTCACAATATTGAGGGCAGTAACTGGCTTATTTAAGGTTGTATGTATTGCCCTTGATCATGTAGTACCACCTCCCCCCCCCCCCCAACACCATAGGGAAAAGTTACAAGCGTTTGACAATCTCCGACCCCATGAAAGATTTTGCAATAAAAAACATAACAAAACAAAACAAGAAAGAACAATAAAGAACAAACCAAACAATTTCAACTTGCATAAACACTTATATCAAAATTGATAATCATTTTCCAAAAATGTCTTCCAATTTTTGTTCTAATGAAATTGTTCCTTACCTCTGAATGAAGCTCTCTCATGATTTCATACATATCTAAAAGAACAAACAACTTTTCAGGGGATCGCTTGCTTTTGGCAATTGCATCTCCAAAGCTAAGTAGCACAGCAACACTCCCAGTAGTAACTTCAGCAAAGCACTGGTCCATGAGAGAATCAAATCCCTCAAAAATCTGATCACAAACTTTACGTTCTCCAGCAAACAGCAACTTAACCTGTATGTGGATGAATGCATTTGTTGTTAGTATTAATGCCAATGACATGCAAATGAACATCATTGATAAAAGGGCTTACAGCAATCCGCATAAAATGTATCCAATTCCCAATCTTAGCTTCTAAAACCTCCCATTGCATCTTTTGAACATCATCTTTGCTAAGCTTTTCCACTCCCAATTTGCGAAGACTTTCTTCTAAAACTACAGAACGGATTTCCCTACATAGCATAATGCATATTTATCATATTGAGAGAAACGTGAATCAGATACAGGCAAATCTAAGTTGATATTCCCAGCATGTATGTGTAGCTGTTTTGACTGTCCCAAAGAATTAGCAGACTGGATTGATGGCAAACCTACCTGGAAAAAAAGAAAAAGAAAAAAAAAAAACTTGCTTCCTAAACCAATATAAAGTCGCGTTGTATTCAACAATATCAATTATGAGGGACCCTTAGATCAATTATAACTCTAAAGTTAGTTATACTGGAAAAATTCATCTTCAGAAAAAGCTTGAAAAAAAAAAAAAAAAACAAATTACCACCACCCAGATTTCAATCAGAAAATATGAGATATTTACCTATATATTTTTTGTAACTGCAGTTGATTCCCAGCCTGTACCATCTGCAGTGCTAAATCATGCAACAAAGGTAAAATTCGAGGTGGAATTAGAGCTGGCGTAGTATATACGGAGTTTTCTGATGCATTATGTTGATCATGGTGGCTATTTGATGACGGAATCTTGCCATTAGAATGTCCAGGTGATTCTGATGGTCGCATTGAATTGGGAAGGCACTCAAAAAGTCTTTCAGGTTCAACAGGTTTGCTGAAAATTTTAAAATTTTGTATATAAATATAACACACAAATGAATTGTAAAATATATTTGTGTAAAATATAATGTCAAATATAATGAGTGCTTACGAGAAACGAGCAGCAATATACAAAATCATGAAACTGAAAAACAAGAGAATGACAGAGACCAGAAAGGAACTCTATTAAGCTATTAGCAAAGAACATAATCTCAATCATGGCAGAACATTAGCGAAGAAAAGCATGTTAATCATAAGAACTATCCTCTATGATGTGCAACAACAAAAAGGAAAAGTGGAAGTTTATGGTATGATTCTTCCAGAATATCAGCTTATTTGTCTACTTTGGAATTATATTGTTCCTGTCCATTATGCACTATAAGATATCTACTTTGATTATTATATAATTGATATAAATTTCCTGGACAAATACAGATTTGTGGATCTGATGATATCAATTCTAATGCAGATACTTCTAAATAATGTGGACAGAGCTTAGTTTACTAAAATCCAGCAAATATCACAGATTGATCCTTTCACATAGATTCGGTACAACATAAGTCAAATGGAATTATTGCACACACAATTACAAAAATGTGTCTGTGATTCTGTGGTTTGTGCCCGAACCAGACTATGCTTCAAGCAAAGGAAAAGAACATATATTTAGTCTCATAAAGGAAAAACAAACCTGTAAGACAACAAAAGTTGTTTGAACTCCTCTTCCAGCTTTGAAATAGCCTTGGCAAGTAAATTATTTGTGTGGTTGAGAACCCCATCACTACTCTTAAAACTTTTGTTGTTGCTGAAAAACTGGATGTTGTTCCTTAACTGGTCGATTGCTTGAAGATAACTCTCTAGGTCCTCATGTGGTCCCTTCAGTATTTTAGCCTCAGCCTGCAGACAGAGACACAAAAAGTATAGATTTATCAATAGCATGAGAAAGAGTGCCCCCGAGTACTAACTGAGGTTGAAAATAGCAGAAAAGGGTATGTCCAAATGTTAAAGGGGTACATTGTAAATCTTATTTCTAAGCAACAAGCTATCTCCTGCAACCAATAAATCTAGAGTAAAGACTTTTGTGCAACAACATCCTGATAACTTTCTCTCAAAAATGTATGTATACAAATATGTGCGTATCCTGATAACTGATTGGTTAAATGCTTTTATCAGATGCTGCAAAATCAAAACAATGTTGCTACAAATACAACATATAAAGTTCACGCTTAGTTCACAATAATTTAGTGCAAAAAATTGTTCTTCTATAATATTCATCCTTAGTCAGTGGGTGCATTTAAGGGGACCATTGATTTTCTTCAACATATTTTCCTTTCAATTTACTCTCAAGTCTCAACCATTGGAGTGCAGTACCCATTAACTACATATGATATAAACTTGATTTGCTTCTCAGCACTCATATTCAATTCAAATGAAATAATAATCTAAAATGCGCATCATAGAAAGATTATCAAAATCATAGCAAATGCTAGATTTAATGGCATTTATCCTCAAATCAAAATTTAATTAACATCCTAAATGTAAATAATGAACCTGCAATATTCCATTAAAACTCATTAAAACTAGAACTCGGTAGTAATGGCAACGATATCGTCAAAGCATACTAGTGCTATGCCTCCCCCAAAATACAGTATAGAATAAGCAAACATTAAAAAAATCTTAGGAATTATGTGGAACATTACCTGGCGAGAAAGATCAAACTGTGACAAGATGACCTCAGCAGCCTTCAGAGTTTTATCAATATTCTCATGAGCTCTTCGAACAGCATGTGTTCTAAGCTACAAAAAGATGTAGTGGAACGAAACTGGTAAATATCAAAAAACTAGTACAGCCAAAAGATTCAGACGTTCCAAATACTTCCAGAAAGAAAATGTTTTCCCCAAATATGTTCTTTGTAAAAATGAAGAAACAATGATGGGGCCAACAACAAACAGAGGTAAATATTCGAACTCCAAGTATCTTTTGCACAATAAAAGAAGTCAAAACAAATCAAAACATGATATAAAAGATATAAGGAAACAGTATTGAAATAAAATGTTGGATCAAAATTTGCTACAGTGCACTGGGGAGTCATTAATTCTCTATTGCAAAGTCTTTTAAACAATAATGAAGGTTAACTGAATTTCAAGTTAGTGTATATTCTCATGAATTTTGAAGGAAAAAAAAAAACAAAAGCAAACACTAAAATCTGATTGATGTCCCAATCAATAATATTCTTGAAATTATATTTAGGTTGATTTGTTTTAAGCAACTTCTGTAACTAAAGTCATATAAGCAGAGCGCCAAAACTTCAAATGCAATCGTCAGCTGTTCTTTCTTCTTAGCAATAAATGTAGTTCGAAGGTTAACTTCAAATTAGTGTTTCATATCAGTACTTGAACAGTATTTCTGAAATAATGTTGCTGTAACAAGACATAGTAAACTATTTATAGGTATCCCAGTCAGCTAGAAGAAATGTTCGATTTATTGGAAGAGAAAACATCAATATACCAAACAATAGAAACTTTAAGATGGTTGCACTTTCATTCAGGTGAAGTTTCTACAGTTTCCTTGACATACTTGGCTCACAACAATTACGTGAGAAAATTAATAGTGGAAATAACTGATCCTAGCCTACAAGTCGAAACTAAGTGCACATTGACATTGATAAAGAGGGCAAGCATAGATCTAAAAGTTAAGCTTTTAAGGCCCAACAATTCAAATGAGTAGAAAATCTAAAACTGCCAAAAGCAAGTACATTCACATTTCGAATTTGTGACTTCAAGTAGAAGAGCTTATTTGCTAAGGATCTCATCTTAATTGATCCATTTAATTCCCTCTGTGAGCATATGGCGGTTATCATTACAAAAAAATAAAAAATATTTGAGAAACCAGAAACTAGATCTTCTTTCTAGTTCATTTCGCAAATCACCAACCACATCAGAAATGGTGTTTTTCCACCGAACTGACGCATTAGGAGTAACAGACACAAAACAGGTCATAAGAATTTTGTGCACTTTCCCACTACTTCTCCAACAAACAAAAATGATCAAAACTTCCATTTACAAGTTAACTTGCCAAATTACCAATCATTAATAACACAAAAGATCGGGAGGAATAGAGAGAACGGATTCGTACTTGAGTTGGACGCATGGCGGTTTCGAGAGCGGAGAGGCGGTGGTCAAAGGAGCCCAAAATAGAGACCATGTTATCTGTGATGGACTGGCTCTTCACCAGAGCCTCTCTCATCTGTGCTGCTCTCTCACTCAGTGTATCCGCCCCTGCTGCCGCAACTCCGCCACCTCCGCCTCCGCTTCTTCTCGCCGGAATCCCCATTCTTTATTGTGTACCTGATTTCCTGTTCGGTTGAAAGAAGTCTAGAGAGAGAAAGACTAGGGAGAGAAAGCGAGTCAAAACTCAAAAAGGCAGAGGGGGAGAGAGTAATTTTTGTGTCCGGGGAAGTATTTTGAGAAACTACAAAAGAAACCCCATACTTATGCGTATTTATCTTTTTAGCCTATAGTTCCAACTTCCAGGGTGAGCAAAAAAACTTGAAAATAGAACTAAATTATAGTACTCCCTCTATTCACGAAATGATGTCCTATTTGGTGTCCGGTACAAAGATTAAGAAAATTGATAAAATTATTTTGAGTGTGTAAAAGTTAGAAAGTAGGGGTAGTAAGATAATGACAAAAAAACAGTGGTATTGACCGAAAAATAGGGATAAAGTTGTTGGGATGACAAAAAAATAGAAATAAAGTTGATGTGAGGTGGGATCATCAATGGCAAGGTGTAGTGATTTTAATAAAGTAACGAGGGTATATCGGTAAAAATAACAAAACAGGGCATCATTTGGTGAACACAAATAAGGGATGAAACAGGGCATCATTTCGTGAACGGAAGAAATATCTGTTATAAACTAGATGAACTAGAGAGATAAGAGAAATGCTAGAGAGTAGAGAGAAGAGTGTGAGAATTGTGTGTTTTCCATTTGAGGACTAAGCCTCTATTTATAGTGTTGCATGGAGCATGTTTAAGGACGTCACTTGCACGCCAAGCAATTCGAGTCTTGGCAATCAAGTAACTAATTACTTGGCCATCAAGGAACTAATGACTTGGCCACCAAGCAATCCACTTACTTGGATGTCACTCATCTAATAGATATTTACAACACTCCCCCTTGAGTGACAGATCCCTAAACAGATGTTGCCTCATTAAAACTTTGCTAGTAAAACCCAGTGGGAAAAAACCTAGTCGAAGGAAAAAGAGTACAACTGCTCCCCGTGATCTTTAGATCACTGTATATCTTTGAGTCGATGCATGTCGATCTTGTGTATCAACTTTCGGAATGTTGATGTAGGTAATGCCTTCGAGAATAAGTCCGCCAAATTGTCACTTGAGCGAATTTGTTAAACGTTGATATCACCACTCTTTTGGAGATCGTGAGTGTAGAAAAATTTGGGAGAAATGTGCTTTGTCCTATCACCTTTGATGTAACCTTCCTTGAGTTGTGCGATGCAAGCAGCATTGTCTTCATACAAAATAGTTGGGTTGGCCTTTGATGATGCTAACTCGCACAACTCTTGGATATGACTTGTTATATTTCTCAACCATACACACTCTCGACTTGTTTCATAGATTTCAATAATCTCAGAATGAGAGCATTTTTCATGAAGACCATAAGCACCCTTGCGAACACCCACTCGCGGTGCATTTTCTTCCCACCAAAACACGTTTTTACTTCATTTTTCCCATTATTTTTCGGATTTCTTCCTTTAACAACTTGTTTTCCACTACCAATACTATATATACCTCTCTAAACTCAAGCTCTAATCATCCATCCACACACAAACCCACCTCCTACACACACTAACCCACTTTTTCATACACTACATCATTTCCATCATTGTTGGAGCTTGGAGTTTGGGGAAGAAGGAGACAAGTGAACAACATTGAAGATTCAAGACTAGGATTTGATTTTTCTACTCTTATTTTCTTGTATTTAAGATGTTTTCTTCTCTTGACTTTGGTATTTTGTTGATTATGAACATGATTAGCTAAATTACTTAGTTGATTCTAGGGAATTGTTGAAACTCATAGATGATGATGGTGTTAATCTATTAATATTGTTTTGTCTTCTATTTCATGATTGTGATTCTTGGTGCTTGATTTTCATGTTAGAATGATAGGCCACTTTTCTATACATGTCAAGTGTTCGTATAAAGTCCTAGCCAATTTATATGTTCATTGAATGTAAGAACTATCAATATGCAAGCAATTGAGAACTAGTGGAGATATTTGCAAGCATAGGTACCTTTAATCTACTTGTGCCGTTTGGAGTTAGTTGATTGTCTCGAGTCCTAACCGGAGAGAGCTTTTTACTAATCTACTTTTGCATTCTCATCGAGAGGTGGAGTGTAATTACTTGTGTGAGTGTTCCTCATGTTTTGAATTAAAATTGGTTGAATAGATTAATAGGATTAGACCATCATTGTTGCTGAGTAGAAGCATTCCTTAGAATCGACCCTTTCTCTCTTGTACCTTGCATACATTTCTTTGTTTATTATTTGCTCTTCTTGTTTAATTATCAATTATTCCTTACTAATAATTCACCTCAAATTCCGATTAGTTTAAATAGAGTTGAACAACTTAGTAATAGTAATCATAAGAGTTGAAAAATAGTCTCCGTGGATACGACCTTACTTGCTACTATCTATACACACACCGTACACTTGCGGATTATTTGTGCTAATTAAAAGACGAACAAGGATCAAGTATCTTTTCACCATCTTCAATAGGTCGAAATTGATCTTTCTTTATATCAAGAGATCTAACGACCATTGGAGATGCTAATGGATGTGCATTATCCATGTAAAAGCGCTTTAACACTTTTTCTGTGTATGTGGATTGATGAATAAACATTCCTCCTCGGACACGTTCGATTTGCAATCCAAGACAAAATTTTGTCTTTCCCAAATCTTTCATCTCAAATTCTTTCTTTAAATATTCAGCAGTTTCATTGAGCTCTTCAGAAGTCCCAATTAAATTCAAATCAACTGCTTTGATTGCAAATTCATACAATTTTCTTTATGAAAACACAAGGGCATATATCATCATTCTTGTATCCTTCTTTCAAAAGATACTCACTCAGTCTATTATACCACATACGCCCAGACTTTTTCAAATTATATAACGATTTTTGCAGTTTAATTGAAAGCTTTTGGGTTGTTATTTTAATGCTTCTGGCATTTTAAATCCTTCAGGAATTTTTATGTATATGTCATTATCCAATGACCCATATAGATATGCAGTTACTACATCCATAAGGCACATATCAAGCCTTTGTGACACATCCAGACTAATCAAAAATCTGAAAGTAATCGCATCCATTATTGGAGAGTATGATTTCTCATAATCAATTCTTGGTCTTTGAGAGAAACCTTATGCTACGAGCCTTGCCCTATATCTCGTAACTTCATTTTTCTCCTTTCTCTTTCTAACAAAAATCCATCTGTATCCAACAGGGATTTCAAATGTCGGAGTTAGGACTATAGGTCCAAATACTTTCCGGTTATCACAGGAATTTAATTCCCTTTCAATAGTTCCTTTCCACATTGGCCAATCATTTCTCTGTTTACATTCAGTAACAGATTGTGGTTCAGGATACGGATCCTCATTTAAAATTTGATGAGCTATATGAAAGGCGAATATATCATCCACGATGATATTTTCTCTCTTCAGTATCTGATTAGAGGATGCATAATTTATTGAGATCTCATGATTATCAGATACTTGTAATTCTTCAGAAATTACATTACTTTTATGTGATTAATTAGTCACTTGTAATTTTTCAGGAATTACATTGCTTTGATGAGTCACTTGTAATTCTTCAGGAATTACATTAATCATTTTCGTCATTGATTGGTTTCCACCTTGCCCTTTCTTTTTCTGTGCACAGAATCTTTGAAACCAAGTGGTCGACCACGTTTTTGACGAATTTTAGACTCATTTGCTGCCAAAGCTATTTGTCCTTCGGGGACATCAATTGCATCAGGAATTTGATTTGCAACCTTTTGCAAATGAATGATTTTTTCAACTTCTTGTTCACATTGATTACTTCTGGAATCAAAATGTGACAAACTTTTCTCATTTCAAGATATATCTCTGTGCTTTTCTGGGTGTAGATTTGTTCCCCTTAATGTTGGAAATGTCATTTCATCAAAATGACAATCTGCAAACCGTGCAGTAAATAAATCACCCGTTAAAGGTTCAATATACCTTATAATCGAGGGTGAATCAAATCCAACATATATCCCAAGCCTTTGTTGGGGACCCATTTTTGTTCTTTGTGGGGGTGCAATTGGGACATAAACCGCTCAATCAAAAGTTCGTAAGTGAGAAACATCAGGTTCTCGACCAATTGCATCGGGGAGTAATCATGATTACCTGATGGTCTTATTCAAACTAATGTTCCGGCATGTAATATGACATGACCCCAAGCAGTAGTTGGGAGTTTCGACTTCATAAGTAATGATCTAGCAATCAATCGAATTCGTTTAAAATATGACTCTGCCAAGCCATTTTGAATATAGACATGAGCTACTGAATGTTCAATTTCAATTCCAATAGCCATACAATAATGTTCAAATGCTTGAGACCTGAACTCACTAGCATTATCAAGACGAATTCTCTTAATAGAATTGTTTGGGAATAAGCTCTTAGCTTTATAATTTGGGCAAATAGTCTAGCAAATGTTGCATTTCTCGTAGAAAGCAAACGTACATGTGACCATCTAGAAGAAGCATCAATCCATACAGTATCGAAATGGTCTACATGGTGGATGTATAGGTCCACAAATATCTCCTTGAATTCTTTCCAAGAAAGATGGAGATTCCACATTAACCTTCGTATATGAAGGTCTAATAACTAACTTGCCTTGCGCACAAGCATCACATGGGAATTCATTTGTCATAAGAATCCTTTGATTCTTCATATTGTGCCCATATGAATTATTAATTATTCGGCGCATCATAGTAGCTCCAGGATGTCCAAATCTGTCATGCCAAAGCATTAAGCTTTTTGTGTCAGTGAACTTCAGGTTCATGACATGGTTTGTCTCAATTGTCTTTATGAATGTATAATACATTCCAGAAGGTAACGTTGGCAATTTTTCTTTTGTCAGCTTATCGCCAGACGCAAAAGAATTTATACAAAGATATTCATTGTCACCTTTTGCTATAATCTCGATGTGGTATCCATTACCGCGGATATCCTTGAAACTTAGTAAGTTCCTCTTAGACTTACTAGAATACAGGGCATTTTTAATATCTAATTTAGTATCATTTGGCAAAATGATACAAGCTCTTCCGGAGCCTTCAATGATGTTTGATGCACCTGATATCGTGTTAACATTATCCTCAGCTAATATTAACTTAATAAAATACTTCTTCTTTTGAAGAATGGTGTGTGTGGTGGCACTATCAGCAAGAAAAATATCACAAGATTCCTTTGAATGTCTGAAAATATTTTAAAAGAAGATCAATTATTTTGAAAAATAAATAAGCAATTGATTTTAACGAAAAATAATGACTGAAATAAGCAAAATATTTTTATTAACTTGAAATTCATGATAAAAGACTAAACACTGTCCATATTATTGTTTTCTGACACACCACCACCACCAACAAACACATCTATATTGTCTATTATTGGATCAACAAAGAAGTCGGAGACATCTAAATGAGTAGTATCAATTGAACTGTCAAAGTCAACGGCATTGGTTTCCTTCTTATCTTTTCCCTTGATTGGATCTTGATATAGATTCACAAGGTGTTTTGTCGTACGACAGGTACGTGCCCAATGTCCAGTCATGCCACATCTATGACATGCACTTTCCCTTTTAAATGAATTATGCTCGTAGGATGATCTCTACCTTTTTGTTGCTAGAGGTTGCATCATTTGGTTTACCGCATCCACGACCTCGACCATATCCACATCCTCTCCCACGCCCTCTTCCACGTTGGTTCCCACGACCATTTTCATGGTGGAAAGTTGCATTGGCTTCAAGCAATGCAGCGGAACCAGTGGGGCGGAGTTCATTATTTTTCATGAGCAATTCATTATTTTGCTCGGCAACCAACAAGCAAGATATTAATTCAAAGTACTTTTTCAAACCTCGCTCTCTATATTGTTGTTGTTGGGAAATTTATTAAAGTTTTGATTGATTCCAAAACCAACTGACCCCAACCGAGTAAATGTTGCCAGATCCTAATGTTAGTAGTTAGGCTCGCTGTTTGAGCAATGTTAAGATTTTATCTTTACAGGACTCCAGCTGAAGACGGCAACAAGGCTTCACTCGGATAGAACAGGAAGATGCCAAAGTCAACTAAGGAAGATGCAAGAGAACATCAGTTGTAAGTAAGACAACTGAGCGTTCGGAGCCAACTGATCAGAAACAAGAAAGACAACTGAGCGTTCAATTTCAGAACATCAGTTGTAGGACTCGAACCAAGAAAATCAACAGCATGAAGTTCAGGTCAGCTGAGAGTTCAACTGTTAGCATTCAGATAGAACATCAGCTGAAGAACAAGTCAGATGAAGATCGAAACTCTCAACCGACCATCCTTTGTTGAAAGACTAATGTTGAGATTTGAAATTCAAACAAGGAAGCCACGTGAAGGTTTGACTCTCTGTCATTACCTCATTTGGCCCAACACAAGGCTGTCTCAGATGGAAAGCAGAAGCACTCAGTTGCCAAATCCGGAAAAGTCTGCAGAGATGAGAGACAAGCCATCGCTTTCAAAGAACAGAGATCAACAGCTCCTCCAACGGCTAGTTGATTCTCTCCGCCTATAAATAGAGGCCTTCATTCATTCACCACGAAATACACAAGACAGACAAGTGCGAGAAGAGACCAAAGAGCGAAAGAAAGAACCAAATACTTCATAAGAGCTAAACTGCATTCAAACTCTAAGAACATCATTAGTTGAGAGTTCTAGAGTATTAGATTCTGTCTTAGTGTCTTTTGATCCAACCTTGAGAACATCACTAGTTGAGAGTTCGTAGAGTGTTAGATCATAGCTCACTTCTTGTTCGAGCTATTAGTTGGAACCCCACCCCTTTCACATATCCTCTCAAAAGGATTGTTAGGACCCTACTCTTCCCGGAATTGAGTAGATATGTTGATTAGTACCCGTAAACTAATCTGTAAGGTTGATAAGTACCCGTAAACTTATCTCAACGGTTGCAAAGGGGTGGACTAAAATACCGAAATATCGGTATACCGACCGAACCAAACCGAAAAATACCGTATTTTACCGAATTTATGGTATAACGTATTTTCGGTATGGTATGATACCGTACCGAAAGGTTTTGGTATGATAACGGTATATGAATTTTAAATACCGCGGTATACCGTACCGAACCGAAACTTTGGTATACCTAAATTTTTAATAAATACCGATATTTGATACATACTGAAATCGCGGTATATGCCAAAAATTCTAAACAATTATATATAAATTGATATATTTATATAACTATATATGTATATATATTAAATTATTAATGAATTATTCATTATATTAATTCATTAATATTTTCGGTATACCGTACTTTTACGGTATACCGAAAATAAGAGGGTATACCGAAAATAAGGTACGATAACGGTATGCCTTTTGAACCATACCGAAATTTCGGTATACCGAAAAGTTTGGTATGGTATCAATAACAAAATTATGCATAGCGAAACTTTCGGTATGGTATCGGTATGACCAAAAAATCCCGGTATGGTATACCGAACCACTTCTAGCAAAGCCCGCGTAAGCTTTGTGGTTTGTCCAGAAGAACTTGGACTGAGTTGTGTGGACTCACAACTCCCCGTGGACGTAGGAGTTATCTCCGAACCACGTAAATCTTTGTGTGTTGTGTTTATTATTCAGTTATCTTATTGCATATTCAACTGACCAACTAACCATCATACAAACTGCATTTTTCCATATCAACTGTCTTGGTTATTGACCAACCTTGCACTTAAGCGTGAGTTGATTTTTATACGAGTTAATTTCCACCACATTCCGCACAGCACTTCACTTCCAGCTGAGTGTTTCTTACTCGGTTGTGATTCCAACACAGTTGCATTACTCGGTTGTGTTATTTTTAGGGGATTGTTTTTAAAAGTTTTATCTGGTGTATTCCCCCCCCCCCCCATACACCAGAACTCGTATCGGGACCATCAGTTGTTGTAACAACACATTAGAGGCGCGAAAAGTGAAGAATGTTTTCTCAAGCATATCAGCATCAGTGATATTTTCTCCACATAGTTTCAACTTTGAAACTGATGGTCCCGAAACGAGTTACTGGTGTATGGGGGGGGGGGGGGAATACACCAGTTAGGATTTAAAAACTTAAACCTGAAAAATCACTTCAACTGAGTAAAAGATGACTCAGTTGGAATTTCACAGCTGAGTAAGCGACCTCAGCTGGAAGAGTGAGGCTGTGCGGAATGTGGTGGAAAAATAAACTCGTTAAAAGCAACTCACGCAAAACAGTTCGGTTGGTCAAGAACCAAAACAGCTCGGTTGAAAAAGTGCAAATGCGGTTTGTATGTCGGTTAGATTGATCAGATAAATATGCCAAAGCAACTGAATAAAAACAAACACAGACACACAGGATTTAATGTGGTTCGGAGATAATCCTCCTACGTCCACGGGGAGATGTGAATCCACACACCTCAGTCCAAGTTCTTCTGGACAGAACCACTCAGCTTACGCGGGCTGAGCAATCGTTAAGGATAAGTTTGCGGGTACTTATCGACCTTACAGCTTAGTTTTCGGGCACTAAACAGCCTATGTTAAGTTTGCGGGTACTTGATGACCTGACTACTCAATTACAGGAAGAGTAAGGTCTTAGCACACTTTTTAGGGTGTGAGAGTGGGTGGGATTTCCAACTACAGCTCGATCACGAATGAGAGCTGGATCTATGGCTTGAACGAATAAACACTCAAACTAAGATCTAAGACAGATTTTCACTCTATGAACCCTCAGCTACTAATGTTCTATCACTCTTGAACTCTCAGCTGCTGATGTTCTTAGAATAGGATTTTAGCAGATTTTTCTTTCGCTTGATTCTCTTGTGATTGCACTTTTCTCTCTTGCTTCAGTCTGTCTCGTGTATCTCTCTCGAATGAGAGAATGCCTCTATTTATAGGCGGAGAGAATCAACTAGCCGTTGGAAGAGCAGTTGATCTCTGATCGTTTGATAGCGATGGCTTGTCTCTCATCTCTGCAGACTTTCCCGATATGGCATCTGTGCTCTTCTGCATTCCATCTGAGACATCCTTGTGTTGGGCCAGATGGGATAATGACTGAACGGTCAAACCCTCATGTGACTTCCATTTGAAATTCAAATCTTAACCTTTCTGACAGTCAACCTCGGTTCGTCGGTTGAAAGTCTTGATCTTCATCTGAGTGGTCTTCAGCTGATGTTCTGAACTGTTGGACTCTCAGCTGACTTTGAACTTCAAGCAGTTAATCTTCTTGTTCGAGTTCTACAACTGAAGTTCCGAAACTGAACACTCAGTTGTCTTCCTTGTATTTACACAGTTGGGTTTGAACCCTCAGATGTCTTTTCCTTTTCATCTGATGTTCTCTTCCTTTCTACTGTTTCTCATCTGATGAACGCTCAGTTGGTTTCCTTCCCAACTGATGTTCTAAAGACTTCCCCCTTTTTCCATCTGAACATATGAACTCTCAGTTGTCCTTCATCATAATTGATGTTCTGTCTGAGTGATGCCTTGTTGCCATCTTTAGCTGGAGACCTGTAAAGATAAAATCTTAACTTTGCTCCAACAGCGAGCCTAATTTCTAACATTAGGTTCTGGCAACATCTACTAGGTTGGGGTCAGTCGGTTTTGGAATTCATCAAAACTCATACTAATAAATTTCCCAACAGAAACAATTCTGAATAATTCAGAATTATAAGTACTCACAGACTTAAAGTCTTGCAGTCTAAAATGCATCCACTCATAACGAGCTTTAGGAAGGATAACCGTCCTTTGATGATCAAACCTTTCTTTTAGGTTTGTCCACAATTCTTTTAGATCTTTGACACTCAGATATTCAATCTTTAGATCATCATGAAGATGATGACGAAGGAAAATTAATGCCTTAGCGCGATTCCTGTTCGGATGTGTTATTTCCTTCTTTTATTGTCTCCTCCAGACCCTTTGAGATCAGGTGTACATCAACGTCAAGAGCCCATGACATATAATTCTTGCTCGAGATATCAAGAGTAATGAACTCAAGTTTGGCTATATTTGTCATCCATGCAACTCTGCACAAAAGAATTAAGGATAAATACATTATCCAAATATTTGCTCTTCGGGGCTTGTAATATTCTTCAGGTATATTACTTGAGCTATTTTCATAGTATCGTATAATATTCTTTAGGAATATTACTTGTGCTATTTTCATAGCATCAATCAGATTTGAGTGTAATATTCTTCAAGAATATTATTTGTGCTACTCAAATAACATCAATAAATTTTCAAGATCATTCGTGTTTCCTCATCAAATCACGATTCGAGATTAAAAACGAAGCATATATAAATGAAAAGTAATTGAGATTTTCAAACTAAAAATAAATTTGTACCTCGTTGGAAAGACACGATTATTTCCTATAACATACCTTCAATTTAATTGGTTAGAATCTTGTGGCTAAAGATCGTGCTTCAACTATCGAAGGGGGGATCGAGTGAGGTAGGGACTCGTGTTTCTACGATTTTGAAAAACTTCTAGCAGTGAATGAGAGGATCGAGAGAGGTAGAGCTTCATGCTAATAACATGTTATGAACTAGAGATAGAGAGATAAGAGAAATGCTAGAGAGTAGAGAGAAGAGTGTGAGAATTGTGTGTTTTCCATTTGAGGACTGAGCCTCTATTTATAGTGATACATGGAGCATGTTTAGGGACGTTACTTGCACGCCAAGCAACTCGAGTCTTGGCAATCAAGTAACTAATTACTTGGCCATCAAGGAACTAATGACTTGGCCACCAAGCAATCCACTTACATGGATGTCACTCAGCAGTTACCTTTCCCAATTTCCTCCAAAATCCACAGCACATGCTCTCAACAAGTCTTCTAGAGTTTGGATGGTCCTCTCCGTTTGCCCGTCTGTTTGCGGATGGTATGTCGTGCTACAGTGGCGGAACTACGTTACTCAATGGTGGGGCAATTGCCCCACCTCAATTTAGCCTAATTATACCTCATGCCATGAAGAAACTCACCCATGTATTAAAACTTGCCCCACCAAAAATAAAATAAAATAAGGGCATATAACTTAGAAGGATAAAGAGATAAAATTTAATTATATAAAAATGTCACAGCCCCAAATCCCGAGGGACGGCAGAAGCCGGGGTGCGACTGGCATTGGATTAAAGAAGCGGGGAAGAAGGGGGCTGACTAACTAAACATACATAAAAGACATCATACATTCAATGAACAAGACTTGACTATTATAAAGGAAGAGTTAATCACAAAGGATTACTCGACAAAAGGTACTCGAAAGTATCTAAGTTAAAGATTACAAACTTAATCTACAGTGATTTAATAATATACATATTCTCAAAAGACTTAGAGTTTTGCAGCGGAAAGTAGGTCCTAGCTAAAGCAATCCTAACTTCTCAACTCGACTCAACTTCAACCACCGCCGCTCTCGTCGCTTCAACCTGCACATTTAGAAAACATATGCAGGGCTAAGTACGAAAGTACTTAATGGGCACGATGCCGAAAATATAACATAAGTATAGATAATCTGGCATTTCATAATTGTAGCACATCGGGGTTTTATTTGAAATTAGCCCGTGTCTACTAAACATTTTCTGACTCATTTTCACAATTTACTCGGCCGAGCATTTTCTGGTATGTCACGTTCAATCTTGACCAATTCTCATTCACCGTGGCTGGTTACCCCTCAACAGGATACCACATACACCACAGGTTACAAAGTGCACTAACTCTGGAAAGCACTTAATAGCTAACTCAGAGCCGATCGTTAGTTAACCTTTTTTTGATTAACTCATAAATCTGGAAAACACGAATGTTAACTCAGATAGGTACAAGAGAACTCACATAAAACGTAAAACAGTTCATGCCATAATTATCACTTTGAAAACACAGATATCAAAGCGATAAAGAAAGGTTTTCGAGCATTGCTCGTTTTAATTTTATATATAAAAGCCCACCTTAGTGTTTACAGAACTAAGTACAAGCTTTCGTTCTCCTGATCTTCCGTCCTTTCCTTACTGCTGGCTTCCTCCTTCATCGTAAAATAATAACACTTTAAAAAAAACGGACGCAAAAGATAATCGAACATAGAAATTCGAATTAGGTTTTAGTCGTTTCATTTCTTTAGGCATTTGCACGCTACTAGTTTCATTTTAATTAAACGGGAACGAGACTTGAACAAATCTCGTTTAGAACTTGAAAGGTCTCATACTCGACTCTTAGGTCAGTAGAGAAGGTATTCGTTAACTTATTACGGCTTAAACGATCGAAAGAAAATAAGTTGCGAAGAAAACAACTTAGTAAAACAACTTCTGAAATTTCACTGCGCAAAGCAGTAGTTCTGGGGACTTCCCAGAACAGGGGAATTGGAAACAGGGGATGAGCCCTGTACCGTTAGAAAGCTTGGAAATTCTAGTTTACGCTCCAATTTACGGATCTCAAATCCGATAAACGAGCTAAAAGATATTACAGTTTCCGGGAAGGGTCGCAAAACTAGCGCGGCTAACCCTAGTTGCTCGATAGAATCGACGTATAACTTCCTAAGTTCGTTCTAAGTTCTCGTACTCGATTTCTCACGAAACTTCACTCTCAAGGCAGTCAACACGTACTCCCGTACGTGAAGGACTCCTTTTCAAAACTCGGTTATAACCACGACGATCAAACCTCGTCGTTTCAACTACCATTTACTAAACCAAAATCAACTTAACAAATTCTCGTTTCTAGTTCTCGACTATAACTACAACTCATATTATAATATTCCGAATGCTCATGTCGTCAACTACAAAGTCGTGCCTTAGTCCATAATAATCATTATTATCTAATTAGAATCCTTACTCGACTTCTCGATTATTAATTACGACCACTTGTTCGTCTCTTACGAGATTTCAAAAGTTATCGGAATTCGTTCATTTTCTACGTCATCAATCATCATCTAACGAGATTCACTATTATATACATCATCACTCCATATCATTACTTAAACTCAACTTAAATCGAGTTCTTAGTCTCTTACGATTTCATTAACATTTTTAGAAAATTCCAATTAAATTCATAACATCAACTAATATCATTAGAAACATAAATTCATCAACATATCATCAACTAGATTAACTACATGAAAACTCCCCAATTCCACATAATTTTCGGTATTGACATAAAATTAAAGGGAGTGATTTTCTTCATCAAATAACAACATTAATCCATTTATCATGCTACTATATCATCAATTAAACAATTACAAGTCTTATTACACATTAAATTGAAAATCCCTAACTCAAACCCTAGCTACAATTTCGGTCCTCACTTAAATTCATAGGGGTTTCGATTTCTTTTTGTTCTAATCACTAATTGAACACCTCCTAAGCATGATTATACCATCAATTGAAGAATCCAATTTATCCTACAACAACCCCTAATTTTCAGTATTCACTAGGAAATAGGGTTCTTGATTTTCTTTCAATTTTAATCATAGATCCATAACTAATACACCTAATTACACTAATTAGAGATCAAAACATCTAATTCATCCATCCTAATTTTCGATCCAACTTGAAAATTAAAAGAAAAAGGAATCCAATTGGATAGATGTGTGGAGGAGATGAATACCTTGAACTTTACTAAAGGAAGAAATAGAATTCGACGGTTGGATGATGACTTGTGGAATTTCTTGTCCAAGAACTTGAGCTTCTTCAATGGATGATGGGAGAAAATGGAAGTATGGTAAATGTATGTGTGTGTTCGGTTTTGGGAGGGGAAGGAATAAGGAAGATGACAACTTAATTTAACAAATATCTCATACTTAGATGTAAAGTATAAAGTAAATATCTATATGGTGAATCATTATGATAAATACTATATAAAATGAAATATCTAGCTTAGTGAGAGAGGGAAGTCGGTCAAGAGGGGGAGAAAAAGAGAAATTACGCGATTTTCCGGCGCGATACGACGCTACGGAAATCGAATGACGAAAAACGTAGCTCGGCACAAAATCGTCAAAATCCGATTCGACCAAAAATTCTAACATATTTAACTTATTCGGAAAGTAATATTTAAAAACTTAATTCTGACAAAAACTCGGGACGACACAGTCCGAGTTTCGTCCGGAAAATCAAAAAAACGAACTTTCTCGGGCGAGTTCGTATCGCGATTTCGTGAATGTAAAAATCAGACGGTTTTCCGTTCTGAGTTCCAGAACTAAAAAGTTTTTGTACGCGATAACTCTAAATACAGTAGTCATCTAACTGACTTCCGTAATTTATTTTCGGAAACGGTTTTCACCGTTGGTTTTAGAATTCGGAATCGTAAACTTAGGCGTGCAAAGCCATTTTTATTAATAACTTTAAATTTTCAAGACTGTATGAAAATTTTGGAGTATTACAAAAAAGTATTTGACCTTGTCTTCCTTTACTTAAAAAAAAAAAGTAAACAATAGAGAGGACGAGAGAGAAAATATCAAAATATAATTCAATTTCAATCATCTTCTTCATCGCTTTCCTTTCCATTTGTAAAATTGAGATTTTAAGAATCTTCAATCTTTTATCCGAGGTAAATCAATCTTCAATCTTTTAATGGCTGGGATGATTTATTGAATGAAGTGGTGAAGTTCTTTAATAGTCATGATATTGAGCTTCCCAACATGGATGATGTTCGTGTTCTCAAAGATAGATCAAACCGTAACTGTAGGGAATTATTGTAAAAATAATAATTATATAATGTTTTATTTAAAAAAAATGTTGTCCTAAATACTTTGCCCCCCTACCTTAAGGGGCTTGGCTCCGCCACTCTGGAACACCATGTAGTCTCACAATCTCTTGAATGTAAATTTCAGTTAATCGTCCATGCTATATGTCATCTTTATTGGTAGAAAGTGAGCAGTCTTAGTAAGTCGGTCGATGATAACCCAAATTGCATGATTACCCTTGATTCTTTTCGGCAAACCCACCACAAAATCCATAGTGATCTTTTCCCACTTCCATTCCGAAATATTAAGTGGCTTTACCAAACCAATCGGCCGCTGATGTTCCGTCTTCACTAGTTGACATGTCATGCACCTTTCAACGTAGTAACCAATGGACTTCTTCATAGTTCTCCACCAAAAAATCTTTTCAAGTCTTGGTACATCTTGGTTCCTCCCGGATAGATATAATAAGGCGTTTTGTGAGCTTCCTTCATGATTCTCCTCCTCAATTCCTCATTTTTCGGCACATAAATTCTTCCTTCAAAAGTTAATGTAACACCCTAATCTAATTAAGGCATTAAAAATAATATTTAAAAGAATATTTAATATTTTAAAGAATATTTACAGCGGAAATATGAATATTTTTTTCCTTAAATAAAGAATAATAACTAACTTGGTTGAAAGAAGACAAAATATTTTATTTAACCAAAAGATGGCGAAAATTCCAACATATTCACATGCAACAAGTACGGAAAGAAATAAAGTAAATGCAGAATATAGAATTCTAATGTCTTAGGAAAATAAAATAAAATTTCTATTTATTTTGACTCGTCATTCGACATGTCCACGCCTCCGACTTCAATTACCTGAAAAATTTTAAGTTTTGGGATAAGTATAAGCGAATATACTTAGCGTGGGCAGTTATACCAGATATTGTCCAAATTTAATAAAACAGACGCACGTAATGAATATTAAAGTCAAATAATACGCAACAAAGAGTGAGAGCAACTTAATGGACAACTCAACACGGTCCACTCAACACTAAATGTCAACGTACAGAGCGTCAATAAGTAAGAGCAAAGTCAATGGACAACTCAACAGGTCCTGCTCGACAAATGATATCAAATGTATTGTACGCAAGTGAGAGCAAGTCAATGGACAACTTAACATGGTCCGCTCAACACTTAAAGTCAAATAATCACATCCGGCAAATCACATCGTATTAAAAAGGACAAAGCAAGTCAACGGTATAAAGTTTAAGTAAAGATCCCACACCTTAATTTGAGCACAAACGATCCAACAAATCAAGTAGCAGACGAGGGTCCTAGTTGCGCCGAGCCTAATAAAACATAATGTATTAATACTAGGGTCGAAATTCTACTTAGACCATAGCTATATAATCTGCGCTAAAAATAAAATCAACTACTTAGTAAAACTGTATTGACTCCAAACCAATTAGAAATCGATTTATTATGATTCCTTATTTAAACATTAGAAAATTAAACTAATATCAACTAAAAACTATAAGGTCATCCTATATTTCTACTTAACCATACGCATGCATGCACACTCTCGATAATTAATTTTTTTTTTCTTTTTTTTTCTAACTACTAGGAAACAAAATAACTTTTAATCAAATCTTATGTATATTTTTTTATTTGATCAAAACATCACACCAGGAACAACCAACAAAAGTAATATCTTAATTATTAAATAGGTTATGCTATTCATCATCTAGACAAGAACGTATACATATGTATATATATATATAATATATTAGAAGAATCCTTAGCAGTTAAATTCAAATTCCCTTTTCTGCAAAGCAGCACACGCATGCACACACATACTATTTATAGGAAAAATAATCATTTTTTCCAAGTTTTCTTCCACCGAAAAACATCAAATTTCATCTTAACCATCACAGCGAAACATCTACTCTAAATTACTACTGTTTGAAGGAAAGCAAAACAAAATTTATACTATACAATAACTACGCATGTTTCTACAAACAGAAACAACCAAAGAGTGTTGTGGAACTAACTTTTCGAAAAGTGGATTTCATGGTAAAAAAGGACGACTAAACTAATCTACGAAAGAAAACTCACCGATGAAAACTATAAATGAATTTCTTAAGGAATGGCGGTTGCGGGAATAGAATTCCTCCCAGTAGTTGCTGATATCGATCGAAAAGTAATGGGGAAAAGGAGCTTTTGAGAGTTTTAATTTATGGTAGAAACCCTTTTTTTCTTTATCGAGGTGCAGCCGCTGGATTAGAGGAAATAGGGTATATAGTGGTTTGGAAAGAGTTTAAATTGGAATAGGAGTCTAAAGTGATAAACACAATTCTTTTGAAATTTAAATTTTAATTATCCTCTTATTATTATTATTATCATTATTATTATTATTATTATTATTATTAGGAAAATAAAAATAAAAATAATATCTTATGAAACTTAAATTCGTCTAGGGCACGACTTAGACTACATCATAGCTCGATTAATAAATTTCACATTTAAGAAATTAAAAGGAAATACGAAATTTCGTAATTAAAATAATGTAAATAAAAGGGATTTGGAAACGGGTCGTTACAGTTAAAGCTCCTTTTGCATTAACGGAGAAACCTTTGATGTCGCCTTTCAAAGCACGCTTCTTTAACTTGCCCAAAAATTCATCACTCTCTTGTGCCTACCTAATTTAATCTCGTAATGTTGGCTGACCCGTTGGAGCTGCTAATACTGACGTTGTGTCCCCCGCAGCTGGCACCACATCGATCCTCAAGTTAGAGAATTCTTGAATCATTAGGGAAGTGTGAATAGCTGACAATCCCCCCTTTCCTGCTAAGAGCATCCGCTATGACATTCGCCTTGCCTGGATGGTAGTGGATCATACAGTCATAGTCCTTCACTAGCTCAAGCCACCTTCTTTGCCTCATATTAAGTTTTGGGGTGAGTACTTTTGACTCGGTGGGGTGCATTTATCCATATTATATAATTCGCAACAATAATAAACATGGAAACCCTCACATATAAAATAACATCATAGCCCGAAGGCCATAACCTCGTAACCTTGAATAGTCTGTAGGCTTAATCTTGTATAACCTCGAATAGCCCGTAGGTTAACATCGAATAGCCCGTAGGTGTAACCTCGTGTACCTCGATTAGCCCAGAGGCTATGCTGTATATCACATGAATATATATTGTGCAAAACATATAATAAAGATAAATGATAATTGAAACGTTAAAAACCCCACCTTAACCTTTTCGACTCAAATGGAAACTCGCAAATTAATTAGTTAAGTCCCACGTGCCAATCTTATAAATGAATATGTATCATGATGCATGCTTTTTAATGAAAACAAAAACTAACAAATTAAAATCCAGTTAATGAACCTAGGAATTCTTTAATAAGCATATTGAGGCATACACACATGTAATAAGAGAAAAGCTCATCAATTATCGAAGAATTTCACACTCTGACAACCCATAATCACATCTCCTAGGAATTCTTTAATAAGCATACTGACGCATACACACATGTAATAAGAGAAAAGCTCATCAATTATCGAAGAATTTCACACTCTGACAACCCATAATTACATCTCATATCTATCCTAATTATCTACGCATGCTCAATGCTACTGCAAAATAAATAATCACAATCATTATTACATAACACAACGTGTGACTTGTCTCAAATTCAATATACTGTTATTAACATATATAGCAATCTACACATTTATACAATTATTGTTGCATATATGTAATATATACATGCATCTCACCAGTACATATAAACTCAAATAACATCAGGAAACCATTTTATTAGTTAATTGCATGCTTACTTGCACTATTTTTATTCATTAATTATAACAAAACACTTAAATTCAAATGCTATCTTACACTATATTAAACACCTACTCGATTACTGCTCATACCTAAAAATCAGAATCACTAGGTTACCAATTAACACAAACACCAAGATATAACAATATTACCTAATTACCACAAAAATCACTGACAACATAAATTATGAGTGTGAACCAAATCCTAAGAGTCTAAGACTCTATGTGAAAAAAGAGTGTACGAGCACACGTTTCAGATGTACAAGTGGAAACAAACTACGTAGCACAAAGAAAGAAAAGTTTGTAGTTTATAGTTTATTGCTTTAACATACGATTAAATAAATAAGAAGAACTCATTGAACACAAAGAAGAATTGAAACAAATTTTGACTTAAAGCGAACTAAGAAAACGAGAAGGAAAAAGAGGAAATGCCGCAACTACGATCTTAATTTGAGTGATCTGTGTGTGTGCGAAGAGTAGTAATCAAATAACCTCTATTTATACTACTAATCACGTAGAAAGGATAACTGAAGAAAATATTGAGCCTTATCTCCATATCTAGAATTCACACTACTAAAATAATAATTTCTATTAAGAAATAAATGTTCTTAAGGATTTACCGTCTATTCCTAAATATCCCAAAAATATAACATATAAAAAAAATTATGTCTTGTTCTATTCGTATAAATAATAACAAATAAAATAGTTATAGTGAATAATATAGCAAGGCACCCTTCGACATGCATTAGTCTCATTTTTTTTTTCAAATATATAGTTAGAGCCATGCAGAAACAAATAAGTGAATAAATACTCATGCTCATGCTTACGAAAATACTTCTAGGCGCGACTTATAAGACTTAAATAATTAATTGCATAAAACAAAATGAAAATCATAACTTAAACCTTTTAATAACACATAAATTCGGGGTGCTACAGTATCATTACCCCAAATGTGTTACGAAATTCAAATTTCGTAACTTCATAACCACATCTCACACAACAGAATTAGTTACGAATTACGAAATTTGTTACACTTGTTACGAAATTGGTAACATTTGTTACGAAATACGAAATTCGTAATAGCATAATTAACACTGTTATTAAATCTCACAAAAAAACCCAATAATCATAAAAATGACGATATGAATTACGAAATTCATAACAGGGATACAAAATATCCAATACGAAAATCTAAATTCGTAACAAAGTTATAATCTTATTATGAAAATCACATTTCGCATCATTTATTTTTGCTTTTCGTATCATTACTCCAATACGAAAATCTAAACTTGTAACAGAATATTCAATACGAAATTCCAATTTTTGTAGCATGTGTAACAAATGTGAGGAAAAAATAGGCGATAATAACAAGATTCGTATGAGAAAAAAAGACGATAATAACAAGATTATTGCTTATTCCCTTTTTCTTTTTGTTCTTCTTCTTCGACGATTCTTCTTCTCTTCATTTCTCTTCTTTCCTCTTCTTCCTTCTCTCTCTTTCTACAGCGACGCCAACATTCAACTCGCCGGCGTCATTGTTGCTTCCAGATTTGTTGAGTTCGTTGTCGGAGTCAGATATGTGGTGTTGCTCACCGAAATCAGAGGCGGCGACTTCATCGTCTATGTTGGATTGCTCATCACGTTCGCTGTCGGAAGCCATATAAGATGTCGGAGATGAAGGATGAGGCGGCGGAGAATGGGTGGAGGCACGGCGGAAAATTGGGGGGGTGGAGAGTTGCAGAGAGAATTTTGTTGAGAGAGAGAAAGTGGGTTACGGTTTTTGATATCAAAATGGTAAATAAAAGAGTAAATGTGGTTAAAAAACCATTTTTAAAAGAAAAAAGATAAATTCTAAACATTAAATTTTAAAAGATAAATACTAACTCGGTGCTTACCAAACTACCCCTTCTTCATTATTTTTTAATTCATACGTGTATTACATTTTTGTTCTCTCACTTCTTAATTTTCTTTTTCTCTCCTACCGCGGCTCATATTTCCAGGGTTTCGACATTGCTCTCCATCTCACCGTCGTTACAACGCTGCTGTGAAAAGTCGATCTATTTTCGACGCCGAAAACCATAGATATCTTTTTGCTCATCTTTTTTTTGGCTATCTTCAATATCGGTTTCTCATTTGTCTTCATTCAACGTCATTTTCTTATCGTCGTTGTCACAGCACCGTCGACCGTCTTGTGTTGTTACAACATTGTCGTCTTCCATTGTTGCGCTTCTTATTCCAAACCTTAGATCTGTGTCGCCGAACAATATTCAAATCTGTCTTGTCACCGTCGCAACAATTAGATCAGCGCCTCCGTCGCTGCAACATTCAGATCTGTCCCGCAGCCAATCCAAACAAAAACCACTCAGCGCTGCTCATTTCGAGCTGTCGTCGAGGCTATCGGAGATGGAGGTAATGCAAGGATCTTGTGAGTTGAGATTCAGATATAGTTTCTGTAGAATCTTCGATTGATTTGTTGTTTATATGCTAATGACGACCTTCAGTAGATTTGGAGTGGAAGTTTTTGGATATTGTTCGGTTTTTTTGGAGTTCTAAGTTATAAGTTGTGGAAATTTTTTGTGTGTTCTCGTCATTTCTTTTAGTTTGGGCAATTGTTTTCTGCTTTTGTGCTTTTTGGTAAGTCGGAGGAATTGGCAGAGAAGGTGTGGCGGTGCGAGATCTTGGATGGGAACGAGTTAAGCTAAAAGCATGAAATTATATGTATTCGTGTATGTTGTCGTGTATGGAATATATTACCGTGTATTTTATCGTGTATGTATTCGTGTATGGAATAAGTTGTCGTGTATGTATTCGTGTATGAATTCGTGTATGTATTCATGAATGTTGTCATGTATTCATGTATTCATGTATGTTGTCATGTATGTACGTGTATTCATGTATGTTCTCATGTATGTAATTGTGTACGTATATTCATGTATGTTCTCATGTATGTACTTGTGTATGAAGTGGATGGATAAAGATATATAAGGGCATGAAAATCATTTTACAAGAATTTTGGTTAATATTTATCTTTTAAAAATTAATGGTTAAAATTTATCTTTACTTTATTTTTATTTTTTTTGGTAAAAAGTTATTTTATTCCACCAAATGACAAATAAAGTACATCTTGCTCAAACTACCAAGCTCATGCAATCCTATCTATGAAATCAAGAATGAAGCATTCTAAACAACTTAGGATCTGCTCTACATCTCAACACAGCAGATATTTGACAACTTCGAATAATAGCTTGAATTTCTGCTGCAAAGCCTTGAAATTTCCTTCTGCTTCTTTCTTTCCATATCTCATACATCACCACAGTCACCAATACCCTATACATTCTTTGCCTTGAACTCTTTGTTCTACATTGCGTGGCAAGAAGCATATTCTCAGCCTCCTACATTCTTCTACAGTACCGTAGTCCTCTCCATGCAGACACTGATTTCCATACTTGAGCAGAATACTAACAAAGAAAAAATAAATGGTTATGGTCTTCCTTTCCTTGAGCACATAAACAACATGTATCATCCACTACCACTCCAAACTTTATTATCACAAGTCACCAATTTTCCCAAAAGGGCCAGCCACATAATGAACACACATTTTGGTGGAGCAATATTATCACATACCATTCTAAACCAATCTACTCTTGCAGTAGTTCCTTTGAGTTTCCAGTAGAGCTGTCTAATGGTAAAGTGATTGCTATTCAACATTGTTTCTCCTGGATCAGCTACTATCACCGTATCTCTAACTTGTAAAATCTTCTTCACCACCCATGATGTTTGAGAAGGAATGCTCATGGTGAGAAGATTTTGTTGTTTTATGTAATAACCATGAATCTATTGCACCAAAATCTTTTCATTTTTTTGAGCAATTCTCCAAAGTAATTTACAGATTGCTACCTTGTTCCACAATTGAAGGTTTGGGAGATTTAGACCACCTGCTTTCTTGGGCAGACTCATCTGTTCCCAGCTCACAAGAGCTCTTCGGCTCATCTCCACTTTTCCAGTCCAAAGAAATATCCTACAAGCAGTCTGTACAACTTTTAGAATTTTCTGAGGAAGCAAGAAGATCTAGCTCCAATAGGATTGAATTTCAAATAACACTGATTTAATTAACTGAACTCTTCCTGCATAAGACAAGCATTTAGAAAAACAACATTCAATTCTATCAAGGATCTTCCTTAAGAGGGGTTGGCATTGCAAGAGTGATAATTTTTTGGTAGATAAAGGAACTCCAAGGTATTTGAAAGGTAAATCTCCTTTCACCAACCCAAACTCACCAAGTATCTGTTCCTCTACTGCACTAGAAACCCCACCAAAATAAATATTACTTTTAGTCTGGTTGGCTTTCAAGCCTGATGCTTCTGAAAATTTTTGGAAGGCTTTCATAAGTTCCCTCACAGAATTACTATCTCCCTTAGCAAACGAAAGCAGATCATCTACAAAGCAGACTTCTACCAAATGGAACTTCTTGCAACGAGGATGATATCTGAAAGTTGAATTTGTTTTAAGTGGAAGTAGACATCGATGCAAATATTCCATACATACCACAAACAAGTATGGAGATATAGGATCCCCCTGCCATAAACCCCTTCTAGCTTCAAAAGATTCAGTGATATCTCCATTTACAAATATAGCATAAGAGACTGAGGTCACACAAGCCATTATCCATGCAAAAAATTGAAAAGGAAACCCTAACTCCAACAGTAAATACCTCAGAAATGGCCATTCCACTGTGTCATATGCTTTTTGAATGTCAATTTTAAGCATACACCTTGGTGATATACTTCTCCTGGAATAACCTTTGATAACTTCATGGCTGAGCAGAATGTTATAAAAAATTACTCTACCCTTTACAAATGCCGATTGATTTTCACTAATAATCCCATCAACAACCAGTTGCATCCGATTAGCCAAAACTTTTGAGATAATCTTGTAAAGGACACTACAACAAGCTATCGGCCTAAAATCTTTAATAGAACATGCATTCTCTTTCTTAGGCAGTAGAGAGATGAGAGCAATGTTTATGGTTTTAGGAAGAAAACCTGTATGGAAGAAGCTTTTCACTGCTACAACTACCTCCCCTCCAATCACTGGCCACATTGTTTTAAAAAAATGGACATTGAATCCATCAATTCCAGGAGCTTTGTAAGAGTCCATGTTGAAATGCTTGAGATATTTCCTGGTCAGTTACTATCCTGCACAAAAAGACTTGATTATCATGAGATAATGTAGGTCCTTGCGCCACAATTTGCTTATCAATCATAGGCAAGCTATCTGCAACACATCCCATAAGACTCATGTAAAATTGCTTCACTTCAGCTTTGATATGAGCTTGTGTTGTGCATCTATCTCCATTGGCAGAAGCTTAATAACATTACAACTTTGCCTAGCTCGAGCAAAGGCATGGAAAAATTTGGTATAAGAATCACCAAGAGAAATCCAGTCTGCCCGTACTTTTTGTTGCCAAATGCTTTCCTCTATTTTACTCCATTTCTCTATCTCCTCAAGGGTATTTTTTTCTTTCTGGATAAAATCCTCATTCAGCTTATCATGCACCAGACTATTTTGGATTTGGTTCAGCTCATCTCTGAGAATTCTGAGTTTATCAGGAATGTTTTGATAGTGACTGGTATTAAGATGTTTGAATGGCTTTTTCAGTTCCTTGAGCTTGTACCAAACATTTAACAACAGATTGTTATGCTTATGGCTACCCCAAACTTCTCTTATAATCCCTTATAATCAGCATGATTAGCTATAGCATTAATGAATCTAAAATGAGAGTTTCTGGTTACCACCATATCATCAATACTAAGAAGGAGAGGGCAATGATCTGATATATTCTTCATTACAGAAGGTGTGACACCATGAAGCATTAGCAAGGCATCTGACTATCAAAGAGTAGATCTTTGCTTCTCCAGTCTGATTATTGCACCATGTGTATTCATTACCTACCATTCTTAGAACTGTAAGCCCATTCTCTCTTATACAATTCCCAAAATCTCTAGTCTCAACTTCTGTGATAGGGTTCCCCTAGAATCTATCTTCCACATTAAGAACAGAGTTGAAATCTCCACCAATTAATAAAGGACTATCAACTCTATTACTGACTGAGGTGATAAATTGCCAAAGAGGTCTCCTCTGATCCATAGAATTACAGGCATAGACAACTAATAGATGAAACTTATTCCCATTAACCATATCTTGAACTTCACACATTATTCCTTGCTCATGATTTTCCAGCCAATGCACATTGACATGTCTTGGATTCCAGCCAATCCATATCCTTCCATTTTGGGCATGTGTATAATTATTTAGGAAATCCCAGTTCATATTCAGTTTATCAACTATTTTTTGGAATTTTTCTCTCTTTACTCTAGTCTCCAACAAGGCTACTAAATCTATCTTCTTCTGTAGCAGAAACTGCTTTATTTCTTTTATTTTGAAGGGCTTATTGCAGCCCCTCACATTCCATAGTATCAGTTTCATGAGGCTAGAGAGGGGATTGGGGTCCCTGCCCCATGCTTTGCCATCTGGAGGTTTATCTCCTGCATCAAGAACTAGAAAAGTATTTCCAATTCTCACAGTGTGTGAGCACTCTCCTATTATCCCCGGACTAGCTGTTTTTTTGGGACTGTCCAGACTTCTTTATCACTCTCCTTCTCTTGGGTAGCTCTTCTTTATCACTCTCCCTTTCTTGTGGTAGCTCTAGCTTTTTCTCTGCCTCTTTTGCTTTAGGAATCCATTGAGGTTATGGGTAGGAGGTGGTTTAGGCTTTGGTTTTGCTTGGCAGTCATGGTCAACAGTTTGACAGATCTTACAAAACGGTGGCACCCAATCATAGATTACCTTTTGTTCGACTCGTTTACCTTGCTTCCATTCTATCCAGATCTTATATTGCAGAGGTCTAGTTACATCAATCTCCACTAGAAGACTTGCATATGATATCCTCTTTTGGTTGGTTGTACACTCATCTGCGCATAGAGGTTTGCCCAGGATACTCCCAATTCTGCTTAAGGAATGCATCCCCCAACAATTCAGTGGAAGGTTAGGAAGTTGGATCCATAATGGAACAACTTTCAAAACCTCCTTTTCAAAGCAGAATCCGGCCTCCCATGCCTTTACAATGACCGGCCGATTTGCAATTGTGTGAGGTCCATCGTATAATACCAGATTTCTCTCCTCAAGTGACGAGAATCGCACAACAAAGTAGCCTTCTACATGATAAAATATCTCTGGTTCTAACACATTGCATTGCTTCACAAGATAAGTGCTAAGATATTTTATCGTTGGTGTTTCACCTATCACATACAGTATTATAGCATTTGCCCATTTCTTAGCTTCAAAATTAACAACATCTGGTTCAAGGCAAGTAACAGGGATTCCATTTTTCAGAGTTGGGGCTATGAATTCAAGTGACATACCTTTACTATTTGGACGAGTTGTTCCAATCTGTTCTGGAATCAGAATCTCCTCCGTTTCCGATTTGCCCAAGCTTTCCAATTCAGCTCCCTCAAGTTCTTCAATTTCCACATTTACTGTTTCATTGATCTTCTCCTTCCCTACAACAGAGGTTGTCGCCATGGTTAGTGAGGGTTCCTTCTATGTCATTCTTGTACCACAGATTCAACTGATGTCGATGCTTCTATCACCTTTTTCTTCGGACGTCCCCTTCCGGCCATTTTTCCGATAAGGCGTATTTTAACCAAAAGCAGCTAACTTACGCCGAGAGCATTCTTGGCCAAGAAGTTATCTTTACTTTATTAAAATGGTTATTTTAACTTTTCGCCCTAAATAAAATGGATTTTATGTTTTTGGATGAGTAAGGGTAAAATCGTAAAAAAATCATGAAATTGGCTAAAATTTTACAATATTAAGTTGCATGACATAATTTGTAGTCTAAGGGGTCAATATGGCTACATTCCTACTCCTCTCTTAATTCATTCTGTATTTCTATTTGAAACTTAAAAATCGAACTTGAAAATTAAAATGCATACTTGATATTACTTCTGTTAAAATTCTTTGTTGACAGAAGAAGGAAAGAGATGCTTGATAAAGACAAGGAAAATGGAGAGAAATTTTGGAAGTAATTTTATGTATTGACTACGTCTGAAAATACTTTAAAATACAATTGGAGCCTATTTATACAAACTTATCTAATAACTACTGTAAATCTGTATTTGTAATACTCTTCCTCAAGTTGTGACCAATATAAATTGTAAACATCTTGTGAAATATGAAGAAAAATACAAACTAAGACCGTTCGCAACATGGATCTTTTGGGCATGATCGCTGCTGCTGCGTTCTCCACGTGACGATCGCATATCGTTGGCGATTGGGGCGATCACATATGAGATTTTTTGCATGCTGTGATCACTCCCTTTATCATTGGTGATCGAGACGCCGTTGGTGATCGCGTCATTTATATCTTTTTTTATTTAATTTCAACCCTATAAATACACTTATTTTCATTTATTTTTTCACACCAATTCCAAATTCCTCTCATTCTCTCCCAAATTTCTCTCAATTCTCTCTATAATCTCTCTCTCAATTCTCCCCACTCTCCAAGCAACTCCACATGCATACTTCGAAGCGGAGACGGAAGCTTTGGCCTGAGCTTGGCTACATGCTACCCACAACCCAGACAACGACGCGTTCTGACCCCAAGTGAAGGATCACTACAACGCAAATCGGCCTGATTTCTCCGTGCCGAGGAACGATACCCAATTGCGTCACTACTGGGCCCGAGTGAATAATGCATGCAATATTTTTAACGGAAGAAAACCATCGAGGGTGCTCCAGCCAACACTTCCCCGGAGACGATCATCGCATCGGCGAACAACGAATACGCCTCTGTTTGGGGCGAGCCGTTCAAGCACTTGGAGATATGGAGGATCCTCAAGGACAAGCCTAACGTCTTCCAATAGGATTTTCTTTTTGGTGTTTCTTTGTATTTCTCCGTTTTAATCATTGTAGTTCGTCGTTTTTAATCAATAAAATTAATGTTTAATTTATTATTTATTTAAATTCTTACATTTGAAAAAAATTCGGTGATCATCGTTGCAACTACTTTTTGAGCAATTACAAGAGCCCACAAAAAAGTTGAGCGATTGCGATTTCGGCGATCGCTATTGCCATGGTCTTAAAACTGTTAAAAAACATCTAATAACTAAACTTAATTCTTAATTGACAGAAGAAGAAAAATAAACTTGCATAAGAATAGGGCAAAACAAAGAGAGAATTTGAAGGATATTTTATGTACAATAATTCTATCCGAACACACCGTAATTGGTCAAATGCGTAAAAAAAGGAAAATTAATTATAAAAATAGAAATAATCACATTTTTCATGAGGGTCTAGATTCCACCAATTTGGGTATATTTTCTTTTTTCAAAATTTATTTTACTTTTTTTAACTAGTGTGGATGGTCAAAGTGTGTCCAAATGACATTACCTTTTATGTATTAACTACATTGTGTAAAAGTTGTATCTGAAAACACAATAGATACCTACATATACTAAACTAACAATTATATCTATATTTCTCGTTATTTCCCTTTTCAATTTTTACAAAATCCAAACCCCCTAATCCATAAATAGTCGAGAAAATCCAACTCAATTATTTTAAAATTTATCAAAACCAATACATTTTCCAATGTACTTTTAAATTAGGATGCGTTTGTTTTGATTGTTAAATTTATCATGTGAAAAATGAGGAATAAGAAAACTTCCGCCCTTTAAATTCCTCCTCTCTTTTCCATAGACAAAAAATTTACCGGCTTTTCTTCCTTCTTTCATGACAATGATGGAAAAGAAGGAAGAAAAGATGATGAATTTCTTGTCTACGCAGAAGATGAAAATGGAGTGAGGGATTTAAAGAGCGAGATTTTTTTTTTTTTTTTTTGTTCCTCTCTTTTTTTCATGATTAATTTAACAATCAAAATAAACAGTTATAAATTATAATGCTATAAAAAGTGACTGATTTTTTCTCCTTTTTTCTCTAAAAAGGAGATATAAATATGGAAACATGCTTGTCTAACAATAACATGTACGTATTTTTCATTTTAACTACGGACTATATAGAGTCTATTCATAAAAATATATAGGGGTTGGATAAATAAGTAAAAATGAAGTTCGAGGGGTGGAATGACAATATGAAAGAGTGGTGAATGATGAGATGGCCTTAGTTAGTTGCAGATGGTTTTGGTTTGGACAGATAACAAGTCATCTCGCGGACAGGGTGGTATTATGTCAGCGTCCTAATTTAATTGTTTTATTCTTAATCTTATTTATTTCATGCATATTTTACTATAAAATCACTTGAAACAAAATTCATTTAATAGATCCCTTAAATGTTGACAAATACTTTCTCATTCCCAATTACAAGGTCTTGCGTTCTTTTCAGGAATGTCTTAATAGCAAAGTCAATTCCAAAAATGGAAATAATTAACTCTTAAAAAATTATAGGACCTACCAAATTTCATCAAATTGAATTTGTTATGCAATCTATTGGACTCTTAAAAAACTATAGGATCCCCTTTTCTTTTTTTCTAAGGGGCACCAACTATTTTTTGGTGGGCCAAGATAATAACAACCAATTGAATTTGTTATGCAATAGGAAAATTAAGACGAGCGCGTGCTTGGCAGTAGTAGTATGATACTATTATGATCGTCTGATTATTTGACATTAATTAATGGAAAATACTAATTATCATTTTCTTTTAATGATATTAATTATGTTTCAAATTTATCTACGGCTTAATTTTCGACCACCTAGTATAGAGACTTGACAGACGAGACGAAGTCTACTATACATCATTATCAAAATAGATTTTTGGCCTGTTGAGTCGGCACTCAACCACCAACAATTGAATTGTAGGATAAATATGAAAAAAAATTGTATGATTTAGGGTCTGATTGTAATTTTCATACGATAAGATAGTATTTATGAAAAATTAAATGTAATTGAATAAAATTATCCTTTTTTTCCTCTTAATTTCTTGATGTCCTTTAGCTTTATAAATAATCGCGGTTCTCTATGTGCATAATTCCACCTTTATTAAGCACAAATAATTGAATTAGTTGACAGCCTTTAATGAGAGAATCATGCATAAAGGTTGCATTGTAACAATTACGTAATGTTTTAACTGTGAAATATATTCAATTTCACTTTTTCTAAATTAGTTATATCCACTTGTTGGAAAATAAATTAGTTATGTCCATGTTTGGTATGAAGAGACCAATTTACCCTTGATGTTGTATTGTTTATATTATATCTCTTACACATTAGGTACGATTTGACTTGTTTCATACTTTTACTCTCATTAACCGAAAATGATTGTGATGTTAGGGTATGGAAGTTAGCAAAAGTGATCAATAATTAGATAATTAGTGTTGCAATGATTAGTTTGTTTAGGGTTTACTGAAAACAGATTTTCCGATACTATATGTAAACCATAAAAAACAACCAAAATTATATGAAATAAAAACAAAAAAATATTTAAACATTACAAAAATAACCAAAATTATATGAATTGCTAAATCTATTTAAACCCGCTCGGCTAAATGTATAATATTGAAAAATCCCACTCGAGATTATTGAAGATCCCACTCGAGCGGGATCTTCTAAATTTCGAGCGGGATCATTCCATGTTGAAGGATAAATATTATTTCGAATAAATTCTTAATTAATTACGCAATTTTTAATAAATTAATTATATAATAATATTGAATACGTAATAACTAATTAACTTATTAAAATAAAAACAGTAAAATATGTATAATATATAAAATTAAATATAATTATATCAATTTGACAACTTTTGAGAAATCCCGCTCGGTTAATTCATATATATTGGAAGATCCCACTCGAGATTATTGAAGATCCCACTAGAGCGGGATCTTCTAATTTTCGAGCGGGATCTTCTAGCGGGATCATTCCAAGGTGAAGGATAAATATTATTTCGAATAAATTTGTAATTAATTACACAATTTTTAATTATATTAATTATATAATAATATTGAATACGTAATAACTAATTAAATTATTAAAATGAAATTACTAAAATATATAATATATAACATTAAATATAATTATAGCAATCTGACAACTCAACTTAAATCCCGCTCGGTTAGTTCATAAATTTTGGAAGATCCCATTCGAGGTTTTTGAAGATCCCACTCGAGCGGGATCTTCGAATTCTCGAGCGGGATCTTCTGTTTCGTAAATCTAAATATTATTAGAAACTAATTATTAATTAATTACTCTATTTTTAATTAAATTAATAATATAATAAAATTGACTAACTATTAAGTGATTTAAATTAAAATGAAAATATATGTAAACTATATTAGAATAAGCAATTAAAATGAAAATATATGTAAACTATAGCAATTAAATTGAACAATAATCCCGCTCCTGTGTTCTAACAAGAAATGAAGATCCCACTCGATATTATTGAAGATCCCACTCGAGTGGGATCTTCATTTTTGTTAAGTTTGTACGAGCGGGATATATAATTATTTTGGAACTAATAACATTATTTAATTTTTTATATAGTTTACATATTTTTTGGATTGTATTGGTATATTAATTCGTAGATTTTAATAATGTGTATACAGTATGTGATAATAATTGTACTATACAACTGAGTGTGATAGTAATCGACACTGGTGGATGTGAAAATTCATCTGTAAATATTCACGTGAATGGTATTTCACCATTGATGTAACAATTTTACTTTCACGTGAATTTGTACAATTTCACTCACCCAATTGATTGAATGAATGAATAAATTCATTCTATAAAAGTGGTAGCAGAGATGAATCTTCAAACACCACAACCATCAAAATATTTTGTACTCCTCGTAAAAAATTATCACAATATGGAAGAATGGAAATATTTCAACATCAAATATGGTGGAGAATGACACGATTGTGAGTATGTGGGCGGTTCAGAATCGGTCACTCAAGTTCTTGCTGCCACTCCAGCTCTTATCAATTTGAAATATAACATCGATGTGCTGATGCGTCGAAATTCGATGAGCACTCGGTACGAGATTTATTATTTATCTCATGCTCGAAGTGGTCGCACTGTGAAGATTCTCTTGAGCACAGATCAACAATTTGCTCAATTGTGCATGGAGTCCCGTCCAACCGTATATCTCATCCACAGCCAAATAGATGTGTATGTTCCATATTTCGAAGAACCTGGGGCGTCATCCTTTCAATACGACCAAGGGCAGCCGTCGTCATTTCAATACGACCAAGGGCAGTCGTCATCATTTCAATACAACCAAGGGCACACGTATTCTGATGAAATGGAGCGTATCCAACAACAAATCAATTCCCAGGATTTCTTTTCCAACTTATATCCTAGTGGGTATAATTACGAAGCGACGTCCACGTATCACGTACCTGTTGTTCCGAATTGTCATTTTCCAGACAACGAAGATGATGAACCACAATGCACTGTCGAGTTGGATTCAGACGAAGAAGATGTTGACAGTGCTGATCTCCAAACTGATAGTGAAGCATCTGAAGACTGGACTGAGGAAGGTTTACGCGATTTTACTATGGTGGAGCACAGTGCATGGATTCGTCCCAGTGCAACGACGGACGCGTGCGATCTAACCAACTGGTTAGTTCCGGTGATTCCGCCCGATGCAACGATTTCTCTCATAGCACGTGATCCTGACCTGACAGATGATGATGAGTTGCGTGTTGGTGCTGTTTTCCACAGCAAAAAAGAGATAAATATTGTAGTCGGAACGTGGCACATGGAGAGAGGACTTGAATTCAAAACTCCGAAATCAGATTATATTAGAATGAAGTTCTTATGCAAGTATCCGAATTGTCCATTTGAGGTGGAAAATGATATATTTACTACTATTATGTTAAATTTCATCACATTTTAAAAATGCATGTGTTATTTGATTAAAAAAAATCGTAACTAAATATATATAACTTTAATTTCACAAACAAATATATTTTGGACTGCAAAATTAAAATTCCACTCGTTTAGGTTTAGATCCCGCTCGGTCTCCTTGAATATTATTTGAGATCCCGCTCGAGTGGGATCTCTATACAACTCGAGCGGGATCTTTTTCTATTCATTTTATATAATTTATTGAAGTGGAAAATGAATTATTTACTACTATTATGTTAAATTTCATCACATTTAAAACAATAAAATGCATGGATTATGTGATGAAAAAAATCTAAAATTACTAAATCAAACTAAATCATAACATAAATATAGTCTAAAGCTCGAAATTCATTACAATAAATATTGTTCCAATTCTAAAAAAAAAGAAAAGTGGTACAAAGCTCTTAAGCTGGTCGACAAAGTTCATATATAACACATGCCATCCTTAGTCTATATGTTGTAGTGCGAGCTTGCCCCCATGGTATGGATGGACGCCCAGTAATCATTCTTTCAACTTGCATCAGTGCAAATGGAGCGCAACTGTGACTGTCTCTTTGCTTAAATTGATGATCAATGTTAGCCACTACCAATTGCAATGGATCATGGATAGCGGTGCGCCCAATACGATTATGTTTCCAATAGAAGGCATGGCTAAGCACTACAGGCCATAAAACTAGCAGTGGCTTCAACCTATCAAATCGCATTTGTTGCACTGCTGGATCAAGATTGTAGTACATGGAGTCGTACAGGGTCGCCGTCCATGACAACATGTCGATACTAACCACCACGAAGTGTGTACTTACACAACACACTAGTATGACCTTCACAAAATGGACATGGAAGCATAACTCAATTAAATCTACTACATTATAACAAATAGTTTTCAACAAATTACCCAAAAATCTAAATTCACTTACTTGTGTTGCATCAAACATTGAGGTATGTGACGCTCCAGCGTCTTCTCTTCCGTGGATGGTAAATAGTATGCTTGGGGCAGGCTGGTACTGCAAGTCACTGGTTCTTCCCAAATCCCAGTCATGTTCGAGCGAACCCTGTTTCATCAATAATATTAAAACCAATTTATCACTCAAGACAGTGTTGTTGAAATTAATAGTAAAAAGCTACTTACGAAGACACTCGTCTCTAAGATGACTGTGTTCCTAAAATTCACACCAGGCTTCATCCCATCATCTGCCTTCAATCGCAGGCGCAGATTCAATAAGTACAAATCAACGGCCTACAAAAGATGGTTAGATATTATATTAAATTAGTAACAGAAATTAATGATAGCCATCTAACAGAGTACAAATTTACTTACCCCGGCAAGGACATCAATTTTTGGATTTAAAAGCTCCATAAACCATGCGTGATCAAGTTCTACACCACTATCTTCAATAATCATCTTGCCACTCGATGGACCGTTGCAAAATTTTTGGAATTCTTCAACCAGGTCATCTGCCAGTGGGATCGGTGCAACTTCGGCTTGAAATGGCGTAGAAACTGAGGCTGCAAGCTTTTTCTTTCTAACCCCTTTCCGTTTAGGCTGTTTAACGGCCGCCTCTTCTGGTTGATGGCGATCAAGTGGGACAGCAGGGATAGCACTGATTGGCACTTCTTGTGAATGTTGCATTTGGGAACGATCTTGAGCGAGTGATTGTTGAAACGAGCTTCCAATAATCTACAAGGACAAAGTATTAGAATAATTCAAACATAATTAAAAAAACTGATTTGATAATAAAATCTTTACATTACCTCTCCCAAGTGACTCCACATATCCATCTGATGACCACTTCCGAACATGGAATGCCGAGGCGGATCATGATGCGTACTACCGAACTGTCCTTGCGGCCGATATGCCGTACCAAATTCAGGCATAGAAAATCGGGCCGAAGTGAATGGCTCAGTAGTGTATGGGATGGAAATGGGCGGGGTAGTACAGGGCACAGTGAATGGTTCAGTACTGTATGGGATGGAAGTAGAGGGCAAAGAGGATGGTTCATAAGTGTATGGGATGGAACTGGGCGCCGTAGTAAAAGGCACGGTGGTGGTGAGTGGAAGATGGGCTCCTGCCGAGGCCGAGTTGTAGGTTCATATGCAGGTGAACGTCGGGATGTTCCACATCGCATTTGATCCATCAAGTCCCCAAACCACTTGGCAAACCGAGGTACCCATCTCTTGTCCATCTTGTCCAGGAGCCGATCCTCAGATTTTTCCATTTCCTCTCTCATCCAACGACGATCATTGTATCGGCGGTGGTGCTCGCCCCCACTACTGGAAGATGATGATGCAACTTGTTGGGATGCAACTTTTGCAGTTTTGCGAGTACGCTTCCCCTTATCTTGTGGCTGAATTTGAGGCTCCTCGTCTGAATTGTCGGCCTCAACATAGCTAGCACCCGCTCCATGTGATCGTCTGGGCCTTGAAGCTTCATGTGTCGGGTTAGCCTTTTCAGCAAAAATTGCTTCCGTACGGGGACGAGAAGGAAACTGGTCACCATCCCTTAGCGGATTGCTGGGCGGGACAAAACCAATATTGAGAGCATTTGGATATTGAGTCGACTGCCAGTAAAACGTCATCGACTCGTCGTCAGAAACAGCAATCGGTGTCAAATTGGGCTCCTGTACAAAAACAAAATGGATATTAGATATGGCGTATTGTATAAGAACAGCAAAGTATTAAGAGATAAAAAAATTAATTTATTACCAGTTGAGAAAAAAGTGGTCCAAGATCTGTTGTAGGTCTGCTTCTAAACCTCCATTTAAGGCATCTGGGAGCCCCGGTCGGGTCATCAAGTCTTGCAGCGGCTTCCGCTAAATCTGGCATGACTTCTAGAGACCACACATGAAATGCCCACACTGCACCATAGAAGTGATATTTCTTTGTATTCTGCACATTGGTGATGTAGTGCTTCAAATTCAAGTATGAATATGCTCTCCATAGAAAATTATTGAACAGATTCAAATCATCAACCAATTTCCAAATCCACTGCGGAACCAATTTCTTCATGTCTCTACCGAGTATTACCGTGTACGCCACTATAACATGAGCCGCGTCGAGGTACAAATCAATACATACATCACCATTTCGATCGGCAATGGGCGCTCGCGTGTTCTTAAATCGCTCCAGTAAGGCATTCCCAGTGATAGGCATACCGTTACAGAACCGTCGATAAACCTCCACATCCGATAAATCGTGGTCATCTGCCGGATTAAAGCTTGACTCGCCAAAGCTCAAACCAGTCACCAAAGCATATTTTTCAATAGAAAATCGGAGGTTTACGCCGTTGATATGGAACCACATCTCGTGAGGCTGAGAACATGGATAGTTGATCTCACGTGACAGTACGTGATGCACAGCCATCCCGCATTTCTGCCCAGGCTCCCAATAGACAAAATGCCCGAAGCATCCATTTATAAATCTCTCGACCAACTCTTGACCACCGACCTCATACAAAACCCTTCTGACATCTTCCAAAACACCAATCCTATAATACGTGCTAATAGTAGAACTACGGTTGATAGAGTCGGGCCTCTTGTATGTAAACTATGCACAAAATCAAAATAACAATTCATTACAAATAAAATAAAAAATAATTCGATACATAATCCAAAAAAAAATTACACAACTTCTTATAATAATCCACAAATAAAAATTGATTACATTTAAATACGCATATTTTTTTAATCCAATTATTCGACTAAAATAATTTAAAATTAAAGCAAATTGACAATTTTCTACGCAAATGGAAACTATTTTTTTTAACCATCAAATTATTCGACTAAAATAATAATTATTATATATTGTTCATTTTAAATTAATTTCATCCAAGAAAAACAAAGATCCCGCTCGGACATGGGTCCCACAGAAAATTCCGCCCGAGCGGGATATACAACCCACCGAGCGGGATCTTCTTCACGGCGAGCGGGATTTCATATACGAGTGGGATTTCATATAATTATATTAATATGGGATAAACTACACTACAAACCTAAAACATATGATTTTAATTTTGTACGCACAAAATCGAAACGCAAAAAATAAACAACAAATCAATCAACAATTAATTCAACAAATAATTCAACTAATAATTTAACTAATAATTTAACTAATAATTCAACAATTATTAATTAATATAAAAAAATCGGCTAACCTCTAAAGACATTTTGACGGTGGAGTGGAGGTGAGGAACGAAGATCCCGCTCGCCGCCGCTTGTTTTCTCTTTATTTGGAAGTAGAGGTGGGAGGTTTTTTGACGGTGAACAACGGAAGATTTTTGCACGGTGAAGGGTGGAGGCGGTGGAGTAAGATGAATTGTATATAGGGCGGGATTTATTAAGGTATTTAATGTCGTGCGTGATGGGCGGGATTTGTGATAGAATTGAAGATATATATAGATGATATATATTGGCGTGATGGGCGGGATTTGATGATAGCAAATTTAAGATATATATAGATGATATATATCGAATATTGAGTAATACAAAGATATGAGACAAAAATTTGAGTCAACCCATATTCTTCAACCAGTGCATGTGATGCAATGTCATATCTCACAAGCATGCGCGAATATTTTGAAAAATTTGAGTTAATACCTTATACGATTAAAAAATTCATAACATAATATATATATAATAATTTTGAAAACAAAAAATATATATTTTTACGAATTCTAAATCTCGCTCGTGAAAACCTAGATCCCGCCCGGAAATATTGGAATTATTTTGAGATCCCGCTCGAGTGGGATCTACATAACTTGAGCGGGATCTATATTTTTTGAATTTATATAATTTATTTGAGTTGAAAAATATTTTTTTTATTACTATAAAATTAAATTTAATAAAATTTAAAAAATAATACCTTATACGATAAAAAAAAAATTATAACTTAATATATATATATATAATATTAAAAATAAATATATTTTTTTTATGTCTTCTACATCCCACTCGTGAAAAATTAGATCCCGCCCGCAAATGATGGATGTATTTTGAGATCCCGCTCGAGTGGGATCTACATAACTCGAGCGGGATCTATGTTTTTTAAATTTATATAATTTATTTGCGTTGGAAAATGTTCTTTTTATCACTAGAACATTAAATTTAATGAAATTTATAAAATTAATACCTTATACGATTAAAAAAATCATAACTTAAAATATATAAAATAAATTTCACAAAATAATATATTTCTGTCCACTTATTTTTAATCTCACTCGTCAAACACTAAATCCCGCTCACATATTATTGAATTATTTTCAGATCCCGCTCGAGTGGGATCTACATAACTCGAGCGGGATCATTTTTGTTCAAATTTATTTAATTGTTAAAATATACTTTGTTCTTACTATACTGCTATCATTATCAATTAAATAAAAAATTAATATCAAATTACATTAAATACCTAACGAAAAAAAAATAATAATATCAGGGTTTTAACTCTTTAACCTGAACATGTGGGCGGGATTAGGGTTTTAACTCTACTCTCACCTACCTCTCCAATCTAACCTAATTAATTTATAAAGTAGCAACAGAATCTTTGTCTTTCCAATTCCCCATGCAACACACGGTTGAAGTGATGTTTTTTTTGTCATGTTTTAATTATTTTAAGGGTATTTAGGTCAAATTGGATATAACTAATTTGGTTTTCAATAAGTGGATATAACTAATTTCAATATATACTAAGTGGATATAACTAATTTTTACTCATTACGTAATTATGATATGGTAAAATCAATCTGTCGTCCATTCAATTTTTCGATCTTCTTTACTCATACTTATAGCGACGGCAGATTCTCACTTCCCCTTCCCCACAACATATTAGAAAACTGCGATTCTTGTATTTATATTTGATACTTCCTCCGTTTTCTTTAAACGTTCTATTTTGATTTTTTTTTTGTTGTCAGATAAGTATTCTATTTCATAATTTTGAAAAATTAATGCAAATTTTGAAGAAAAAAAAGTAGATTCAAAACTTTTCATTTGACCTTAATTATAAAGGCTAATTATTTAAATTTTTTAGGCAATAATTATAAATAAAAATAATAATTTATTAATTTCTTTGGTAGGTGCGTTTTTTTGATATGGAGTACACTTATGTAAAAACACAGAGGGAGTAGGAGTTATGAATTTGCAACATTATCAAAATATGTAGTTTAATATTTCATCTTCAAAGTATATATACTTTTATTACTCATATGATAATAACATAGAATGGAAAAGGGGCATATTAGGTATTTTGATATGTGCGCCATGGGCAGCAAAAGTGGAGCAGCAAGTAGAGCATCCAACCGCCACCGTGATGATGGCTTTATGCCGATCTTTCGTCCATTTCCACTCCCCATTTCAACGTAACAACACGGCTACACCTCTCTTCCATAACTGCCCCGCTAGACTCCCGAAATTTACATCCATTTCCCTCCCACCTCCACTTTCTTCTCTCTCATCCTCCCCATCATCATCATCAATGGACAGCCCTCCAGAAGGTTACAGAAGAAATGTCGGGATTTGTCTCATTAACCCCTCCAAAAAAGTGGGCTCCTTTTCTAATTTATTTGTTAATCGGATTTTGTTGGTTCCGGGTTTATGATTATACGCGTGTTTGTGTTTTTTGTTAGATTTTTGCTGCTTCAAGACTTGATATACCAGATGCTTGGCAAATGCCCCAGGTTATTTTTACTAATTAATATTTTTGATTTTCTCCTTGTCCAAGTAAATTGATTGAATTTCGATCGAAGTTCCGGTTGTGATGAAAAATGTCAACTTCAAAATCTGCTCTGATATAGTTGAGTTCGTTATTGGTTTCTATTCTGCCTATAGAAGGGGTATAATTGGTATATTAATGTGTGTAATATCCACTCTCTGAAGATAAACAATCACGCACATACCGATGTTTATGCATGTAAAAAATCATCAAAGAATAATTAATCCACCTGCTGATCCTGCATATTCTAGTGTCTTTCGGAAAGTATAAATATTTGAATCTGCACCAACATATCTGCATTTGTTTTAGTTGAATATTTACCCTGTTGTAGATATTAAGTTTGAGTAGTGCACGGTGGTTGTCTTTAGGTGAGAAACAATTAAAGTTCGAGTATTGCATGGTGGTTGTCTTAAGGTATCTCACCTAAAGCCCATACTATTGTGCCACTGCCAATCCAGAGACGGTTGTGTTCACATTGTAAATGCAAGGTTAAGTTTAGTTGGAATTATGAAATTTAAGTTTTTGAGGAATCTTGACATGGTATGAGTTTGCTTGATAGTCACTTCTCGATGTCAGCTTGCTCGGGTGTGTAGGAGCATCTCTAGTTTAAAACGACTAATTTGTGTTTTTGCACAATATTAGGGAACTAACATGTGCTGATGATTTTTGTAGGGTGGAATTGATGAAAGTGAGGATCCTAGATATGCTGCCATCAGGGAACTGAGAGAAGAAACTGGAGTTACGTCAGCTGATATTGTTGCCGAGGTATGCATTACAAAGTTGACTCCTTTTCCAGTTATTTGTTGTATCTTGTATGCTTTCAGTGGGTATTAGGTTTCAGAAGTCCCAAATATCTAGCTCTCTATGTGAAGGGGACAAAATATGTCTCCTTTTCTACATAAATCGACTACCTATGCTTCTGCTGACTTAATATCATATTTTTGAAAGTTTCTACTATAACAGCACAGACTTTCGATAATGTATTTTTTGTTATGTCAGTCTAACAATTGATCTACTGCAGGCACCGTCTTGGTTGACGTATGATTTCCCACCAGACGTGAGGGCAAAGCTCAAGCAGCAATGGGGTTCAGACTGGAAGGGTCAAGCACAGAAATGGTAGCCCTCGCTTATTCCTCATTTCTTCACAACTATGTAATGATGTTGCTATCATAATGATTGTAGGCTGAATATCCGTCCTTCTAGACATTCCTATGAAGTAGACTAAGTTCTGTACCAGGGTCCAGAGAAATGCATCATCTATTTATATGGTTCTTGTTGATCCTTGGTGCGATGGGCGTTATGCTCATTAACATTGGTGACACATTGATGATTTCTGTTATTGACAGACAAGATGATAATATATGCACAGCAACTATTATGTATTTAGCAACATGTCTCTTTGATGTTAGTGAATAATGTTTTTCAATTTTAATGTTAAGAAATTTATACCGTGTTGGGGACACTGTTTGGCACCTGATAGGCAAGAATTATATAGAAAGCCATTAATAATAATACAGACAGCTCCTAAATCTGCATATGCACTCTAATCTTCTAGGCTCTTATCCTTATGAAGTTACTGAGACGTTTGCTAGCTGTTTTTTTTTTTTTTTTTTTGAAGAAGATAGAGCTGTAGTTTGTTCTATGTTATTTAATTGTTGCATACACTGGCTAGTATGGACCGTCTAACACAATTATATCGTATGTATCAGAAATTCTTGTTTGTCTGACATAATGCCTGTAACTGAAGGTTTCTGTTGAAATTCAATGGGAAGGATGAGGAGGTCAACCTTTTGGGTGATGGAACTGAAAAGCCCGAGTTTGGACAATGGTCGTGGATGTCTCCGCAGGAGATAGTCAACCATGTGAGTTTACTTTTAAATCCAAAACTGCGGTTTAAATACTTAATCATCCAGTCACAACTGAACATTCTCGTATCTTTCTCTGCAGGCGGTTGATTTCAAGAAGCCTGTGTATGAACAAGTCATGAAAGCTTTCTCTCCGTATCTCGAGTAGATTATCGGGTTTATGCCATTTTCCCAAACCCAGTTTTTCCACAGCAAATCGTCTATGTATTAAACTGATGTCTTTAGATGCTACTGCTCCCAGCAATAACACTAGGCAAAATCGAACTTGGGAACAGATTAATTCTATTGAACTTACTATTTCTGGTTCTGGAATACAATGCTATCAGTTGTTATATAACCTCATAAGCTGTTATAATTTACTCTGTTTAAGGTATTGTTGATTTGCAGCACAGAAATGAAGGAACTTATTCAAGAAACATAAGTAAGATACCCAGACATAGCCCTCTCTGCCTTTGGTTCTTCACCATTTGAGCTTTCGTGGGAAATACTGCATTGCATTACATCACATCACAACATAAGAAAAGGGAGGGAAAAAAAAAATCTCATCCATAAATGAGAAATTATGTTTAGAGTTTGACCTTGTGAATAAGGGAGATGTAGTATGGCTTCACCTTGTCCACATCAATTTTAAACTTGCTTTTGCTGTAGAGATCATATTTGCTGCAGAAAACAGTGCAAATCTGTGTGAATTCTCAGAGCAAAAGAGGCTGGAAAAACAAAATGAAAAGGTTAGTAAATTCTCCCCAACTTGAATATTTGAAGCCATTTGAGATTCTCAGCATCTTCTTCGTTCATCAGATACTTATATGCTCCTGACTTGTGCAATGCTGAACCACAGATGAATTCATGAGTCGAGCTCGGATACGATCATATCAAATCAAATCCCTTCATCACACAAATACTCACCGTAAAACGAGTGATACCGAATGATGAAGAGTGCAGCTGATGGTAGCTTAGTCTTGTTTTCCTTAGCCACCTGCAACATCCGTCATCATTAGGAGTCGAACATGATAAAGGTTATGGTTCGACTGAAGGAAGATGGTGGTACCAGGTACATGTAGTCATCATGCCCCCATGACATCAAAACATTGTCCAATCCACAACCCTCTGAATAAACTCCAAGCTTGGTGTTATAAGCTGGGATGTTGTAATCAGGGTTGTCCTTGAAATGCTGCATTAATTTTTTGAGATTTTGTGTTTTAACTTTTTCCATAGAAATTGCAGTTTCAAAGGTGGAAGACTGACCTCGTAGTGAACTATCGATGGATCAAAGGCACAGCCAAGAGGAAACGTGTCGCCTGCAATCATGCAGATGATGAGTACGTAGACGAGCAACGACAAAGAGAAGATCATAAATGAGTTTGATGAGTCTCACCAACCACAGCCCATTGTGGCAGACTTCCAAAGCTAGGCAAAAGAAGAACCTTCCCAAGATCTTGAACAATAATAATGTTAGATAGTTAGATACATATAGATTTATATAGACATGTAGTTGGTGATACTTAGAATAAATAATGTAAAGACAAATAACCATGGATAAGAGCAGTCAAATGCAGCCAGTCTTGATTGGGATAATCTTTCCTAATGGCCTCAGCAGATTGAAGCAAATGCAGAATCTGAGGCTCATCTAAATCAGGATCACTCTCATCCACCACTTCATTTAGGAGTTCACAGCAGTCCCAGATGCTCATTTCGACACGATTCAACGACTTGTACTCCTCCCTCATATGCTTCACCTGCATCAATAATCAACATATGTGGTCAGGAAATTAGGATTATGTGTGAAATTTGATGGTTTTGCATTTCCTTACAAAGTCATATGTCTGGTTGATGTGGCTGAGGCGATAGAGTTCCTCAACTATCTCTCTTCTTTCGCTCTCACCTTCATAATCCCTTCAAATCACACACCAAAGAGGATGTATGTATCTTAATACTTACTACAGTCGATCGTGAAAAGATCATCAAGAGAGAGAGAGAGAGAGAGAGAGAGAGACCTGAAAGAATGACCATACGAATTGTTGTCGGGCACTACAAACCCTTCATCAGCTTGAGGAACGGACTTGAGATCCTTAACGTCGACCACTTTTCATACAAAAACATTAACTTATTCGTTACGATGAAAAACAGAACAATGAAGAAACAAACAAACCTAGTAACAACAACAATGATGCATATCTTTCATATACATATATATACCAAAGTGGTGATGGTCAAAGACGGCAGTCATGTTTGAGATTTGAACAAAATGGAGGTGATAAATATTATTGTTATGAATAAAAGGGCCAAACATGCAAGGGTTTTATAACGAAGAAAAGGGGTAAAATTAAGCAAAGCAGAAGTTTCATTCTAATTTGAATTTAACTTGCAAAATTTTTACGTGATCAAGATTTCAGTTATTTAAATATTCATATTATGGGTGACATCAATTTAATAATTACTTAAATTCAAATTCTTTTATATTACTCAGCTAATTTGTCGTATTTTAAACTTATTGAACCGTTATCCATCATAATGACGGCCTATGCGCCTTCATTAGATCGATAAATATTGATGTGTTGCATTAATCCCCCAAACAAAAAGTGTTACAATTGTTATGTGATGCGACGAGTAGAGATTGCGTGCCTCATTGATTATTAACAAAAATAATAGTGCTGAAATATCTTTATTATAGAATGTCATTTCCCCCCTCCTTTTCCGGATCAGAGACGTGTTTATATTGTTAAACAATTGGACTATGGGCAAAAAAGAAGATTTAATGATCATCCTAATTTCTTTCCTGGTCATAAACAAAAGAAAAACAACAGCAACCAAGAAAAGTGTAAAATTGCCACCACTCATCCTCGCTCAATGCATTGACAACCAATAGATCTCTCACCTTCTCTCTCTCTCTTACACACAATGCGCGAAATCAATTTGGCATAAAAATGAACGAACGAATGTAAAGTTAGCGTATTAGTTCATTTATGCATATAAATTCATTTGTATATTCAATGTGAATCATGTGGTCAATGACAATTCCATAACAATTGATAGTTTTTATACACTTTTATATAATTGGACGTACAATTCAATGTACGTGAGACGTACATAAAATTATATATATGCTTTTACAGAAAATTTAAAAGAAAAAAAAAAGAAAAATCATATGATTCTAAAGGAATTTTTTTTTTGAAAAGAAAAATTATTAATAGAATTATGAAACATTAGAGTTAACAATCTCAAGCCGGGAAATCATTAGTCCAACTAGCGGACTAGAATTAGATACAACAGTATTTATTTTATATCATGATAGATGCAATATATCCATATTAAATTATTATATTATTCGTAAAAATTAAAATAAGTAAGAATGTTATAGATAAATCAAAATTCAGAAAAATGCACACTTCTATAATAGTACTAATAATAAATAATTAATAAATAAATTAAAATAATACTATATCATAATATATTATTGTCCTTAAACTTAGATATATTAGTAAAAACAAAATTATAAACCATACTATTAATAGGCATATAGATGTATTGTATTTTCAACAAAATGAATTGTTTCTTTCTGAGCGACTATGACTGATGTCATATTTCTATACTAAATATAGCAAAGCATCTACAACAATGCTCTTTTCTTCTCAAATAATCTGTTGATGCTTTCTCTCTCTCATCCAACCAGATTATTTTTTCGAATCTGTTAGCACTTTAAGTATTTCTCCACTAATAATAACAGGCATCTACAATATAATACCCTTTTCTTCTCTCATAATTTGTTGTTCTTCTCTCACAAAGCTTTTTTTATTTCTATAATTTGTTTATGATGATCCTAAAAAATGATCTTTCTCAGATGCCCAATTACGATCCTATAATATTTCTTTCTTCACCCATGGAAAACATTTCATCACAAAATTGAAAAATGAGATCTTCTCCACTAATGAAAATGGAGAAGAAAAAAAAAAAATGGAAGAGACAAAACCAAGATGCAAATTTTTTCTTAATCTTAATTAGTAAAAACCACACAACTAACTGCATGATAACTCTATAAAAGAGAGAATAAACCAAGAGACTTACATAAACCATATCTTGAAACATTTCCCTCTGCATTCCTTGATCTGCATTCAACTTTGAGGAAAATCTCTCTGTTTCCCCACATCTGAGTTGAACAAGTACTCTTGGAAAAGGAATGATATAAACCAAGTTTGAAAGGCAAAGGGCAAAAATTAGTTGCCATTTCAACAAAGGGAAAAGAAGGCTTTTTTTTTTTGGTGCAGCTACTTACTGAGTTCTTACTAACTTATGCCCTCCACTCCATATATGATATGTCACTCTACTGCATATCATTCATACGTACCAAATGTACGATTTGAGTATCGCGTATCAAGTATACTTGATACGCAAACGTGCCATACTCTTCCCGTCGCCATCAAAATAATGCTTCCGCTACGTACTGCATTAAGGTTCTGACTTCTGTCCAAAAACAACCTAAAAGTTAGGCTTAGTTATATTGTCTTGGTGTTTAGTTAGATCAGCTAAGAATGAAGATTATTCCAAAATAGATAGTAAAGTTAACTGAATACTATAATGTCTAACTGCCTAATTGAAAATTTACAATTTGCACATTCTTCGTTTGAATTTTAATTTGAGTACGCATATATAATCAGAGAAATCAATGTTTTTTGTTTTTTTTTTTGGAATACTGAAATCAATGTTGATAGCGAGCAATGGGTCCCCATTATCAATATGGCCCAGGAAAATATCTTCCAAACTAGGCAAATGAATTAATTAAATGTATAAATTCCAACCACAAACAATGACTATGAGAGCACATCTGTTGAATTGCTTTTCCGCATCGGATTTTGTGCCTAGCTTAAATGGGCACTATATAACAACTGTACCTCAACAAATAATTCACTACCATTATAATTTCAAATAAAAAACAATTCAAATTTCACATTCTTGATTCTTGATCAGCAATCTTATACATATCACTGTGGCTTTCAAAGTAAATATCACAAACTAATGCATCCATTCTGTAAGCTTTTCCATCACTAGATCAATAAATGAAAGATAAATTTGATTTTTCTGATCTTAAATAGGAGCAAGTTTCTTGTGACAAAAGTTCCCCTAACTACACACACAGCTTAAGATACTTCATTTGCAGCATCTCATACAAAAAAATTAGTATACATAACCAATACATGATTCACAAAATAGGCAGACAGATGCATTTGAAGTTTTCAATTTTCAAGCTGGCTAAATTCAAGAAAAGTATCAAAAACTCATTCATAACAACTTCCACTACTCTACACAGGTTGAACAAAGTTGGCAACAATTTCCTGCAAATGATGAACAACTTCCTCTGCAACAATCTCAGGGGAGAATCTCTCCATCATATCAAGCCTAGCTCGCACTCCTTTCGCTCTAGCTTCACTGGCATTGCTCATCACACGCCTCATCAAGAATCGCAGCTTATCAACAGATGGCTCCGCCCACAAATGCCCCTTAAAAGGTCCATCCCCGACCTCACTCAGTCCATCAAAAGGCAACGGATAGCTATTCTCATCCGTCAAGAACTCAGTCGGGCCGGACCAGTTGGTAGTGATCACCGGCAATGACATTGCCATCGCCTCCACCACCGGCCGCCCCCACCCCTCGCCTCTAGATGCCAGAACGAATGCATTAGCCACCTTATACAGCCTCGGCATATCAACCTGAGCTACATGCCCTTCAATCACATATACCGGAGCCAAACTTTTATTCAAATTCAATTCCTCCACGTACTTAACAATCTTGTTATGATAATCACTCTCTGTGTGAAATGCATTCGTCAAGATACACAACGCAACGCTATCGCCACCCGAAAACTCCTCCAAATAAGACCTCAACAACACATCCCACCCTTTTCTATACTCCCATTTGAACACACTCAAGAAAACAAACTCTGCTTTAGAAACCAACTTCTCTGATCCCAGCACAACCCTGCTCACTGCATCTAACTCCAAAGGCTCAACCTTTAGCGGATCAAAGAAGGCCGAATCGACGGGCTGAATGATCTTCCTAACTTTCAGTGGATCAACCCCACTCTGCCTAAATGTAGTAACATGGAAATCAGTAGGAACCCACACATAATCCATTCTATTACACCTGCCCACATGTTCATCATTAACCCTATCAGTCTCAAACATAGTCCTTCCGACCACAGCCTTAAACTGACCGTAGCCGGTCGGCGGGCAGGGGAGGGTTTCATACAGAGGCGGATACCAAGCCCCGGGCTCACTGTGGCAAACCACAATGGTTTGATTCAATGCGCATTTGGTTTGGTAAAGATCAATGGCAAGATTCCTCATTTCAAAGGGCAAACCAACCCAGAATTCCATATCTTGAAGATCGGCGTTGTGGTCGATGCTCAATCTGAAAAATGGGGTTTTTTGATTGTGGATGTAAGCGTTGAGTGCCAAGATGTAGGACCAGGCTTCGGAGCTGTAACCGCCGCCGGAGAGGAAAGGGGCCATCCATAGTAGACAATAAGGGGGTGCGTGGATTTCTTTTTTTCCAATGGTGGGGATGAAATTGGGGAATTTGAAGATTTGTTTGAAGAAATTGGGGAGGGGGAAAAAGGTTGATTTTAGAGGGGATGGCGTGAAGCGGGAATTTTGGGTAAATAGGGTGAATGAAATGGCTAGGAACAGTATCGAGATCGAGATTAATTGAAGGCGGATTTTAGGAGGCTGTGGGTTTTGGGGCTGTTGATTATCATCTGAATCCATTTTTACAGTATAAACAAGAAAGGTTATAGTAGTATTATAAATAACATCATGAATTTACATCATACATGTATCAATGTGAGTAGGGAGAGAGAGAGGGAGAGGAAGAGGGAGAGGGGGTATTGGCGTATTGCAACTTGCATAACTCTTGGTCGGCGGTAACGGAAGAGGAAGAAACGACGATTGGCTTTCTTCCAGTTGTTGTCACGAATCCCATTTTCTTCGTTTTTCTCTATCATTCTTACAAAATTATCATCCCCTATATTTTCCTTCCTTAATATAAAGGTAAGGGTTAATTGCCGCTAAATCCCTTAACTTTTAGCAAATTTGTATTTTACACCTCAACTTAAAATTCTGGCTATAAAAACCTAGAACTTAAGATTCTTCTCGATTTGTGCCGCCGGAGCAAAAACCCCCAATTTCGTGCCTAGCTGGCAAGTCGGAATAATAACGTGGCAAATTTCGATGGCGACTCAAACGACGTCGCTTTAACTTAATTAGAAACGACGTCGCAACGGTCAGAAAAACATCAAACGATGTCGTTTTTGGCCTTGCCTTGCCTTTAATCGAGAACAGATTAGGGTTTCTCTCATTTTCTCACACTGAAATCGTGATTGTGTCTTGGAGAATCCAAAGTTCAAAAATGGAAAACGAAGCTGTGCCCAACGAAGCTGTGCCCCAACGATTTTGTGTCCACAATGTTCCCGCTGCAGTATACACGTCTATGACGGAGAGGAATACGGCACGTCGCTTTTACTGCTGCCGTCGAAGGGAGGTTGGAAGAATCCAATCTGTTCAGTGAGATTTGTTCTCATTCACACTTCACTTTAATTCATTTTCTTTGTTTGTTTCAGTATGATGATTGCCGCTTCTGGGAGTGGATTGATCCCGAGTTAACACCATAGTACAAGATTGCATTTTACCGGATGAAGCTTGCAAATGATAGGAATGTTGAGCGACTGAATGCTCAAATGTTAATGGAGAATTTGCATGTTGACAGATTGAGGCTGAAGGAGAATGAGTGTGAAGCATTGAAGAGAAAACTAGAGAAAGCTCGTGCTTCTATTGAGGAGCTAGAGTTAGAAATCAAGAAAAACGAGGCTGAAATCAAGAAAAATGATCGGAGGATGAAGGTGATTGCTTGCATCTTTGTAGCTATCATTCTTGCCCTCATGTCAATGAAGTAATTCGAGTGAAGCTGGATGGGAGAGATGATGTAATGTGTGTAGAAATATGTGTAGAATCTTGGGGTTTGATTTGGGGTTTGAGCTTGTATGTGTAAATTTGAACTCATCTTTTGTAATCCAGATTCTGAAGTAATGAACTCATCTTTTGTAATCTTTTGTAATCTAGATTCTCAAGTAATGAATTCATCTTTTGCTATGATAATTGTTCTTTAATTGTCATGATGTGTAATGATATTCACTGTAAATCAAGAAATCAATAAGATGATATTCACTGTAAACTTGAAGCAATAACATGATATTCACTGTAAACTTGAAGCAATAAGATGATCTATGTAAAATGGTGAAGCAATAAAGAGTTGTAAACACTTGAATTGATGTCATATTTCATAGCAAAATAGATGTCATAACACACTTGTCAATTGATTTAAAACAAAACAAAATAGATGACATCAATCAGTTGATCCAAACAAGACATTACTTTAGTCATTACAAAACAAGACATTAGTTTAGTCATTACAAAACAAGACATAGAGTTTGATCCAACATTGCACTAGATAAACTGCATCACTTGGCTTCTCCATTGAGTGGGTTTTGAATCACTTGGCTACTTGAGCTGCCTTGATTAGCAGTCCCAACAACTTCACCAGCAGAAGATGATTCACCAACAGTTCTTCTTGGTCCTCTAAATCTGGTAAAGTGTGACGTTCCCCCATTTGAATGTGTTCGCTACAAGAATATATGAAAATTTAGACAGTAAAAATGCAAAGAAAAGTAATACATAGAGCTTGACTTACATGCAAGCTAGTGTTGGCAGAATTTTCATTTATGAAAATTTCATTTGCCCTCCTCCTTTGGACCCTTTGTGCTGCTTCTTTCCCCTTTGGAGCCTTGCTTGCTGGTTCTTTCCCCTTCCTTGATATTTTTTTGGCTGGTCTTTCTGCCTCTGCAGCTGCACTTTCTGCCTGTTTGGCTTTGGCTGGTCTTCCTCTTTTCCTCTAGACACATTAACATCATAAATTAGTTAGCAAATAAGAGAATCTGAAGTTATGATTTTAAATAGAATACCTTCTCTTCAACAGGCTTTTCCACTTGAGCATTTTTGCAACTTTTTTTGTTGTGACCTTTCTGGCCACATTTGTTGCATGTCATCACAGTCCCATGCTTGCTTAGCTTACCTGTTACCTGGAGCCTTCTCCTCAGGCCCTCTTATTCTCTTCTTCTTAGGTCTTCCAGGCTGAGCTCTAATTCCAGGAGGTTTTACAGTGAACCCTTCTACTTTAGGCCACATCCTTTCACCATTGATGGGCTCCAACCCAAATAAAAATTTGAGGAGTAAAAATTTTCTTTTCTAAATAAATAGAAATGAGTAAAATGACTAAAATGCCCTTATATGTTTTTACGTGAGATTATCCGTTCTATTTCTTGAAATGATAATGTGATGTATATATTGAGTTTGCTTATATGAGAATGAGTATGAGTATGATTTTCAGAAAAACTCCAAAGATTTTTGATTGAAAGAGAATAATATTGATAACCGGAAATTTCTATGCGCTGAAGAACTTAGAATAGAGTTGAATTAGATCTTTGAACCTAGAATTTCTTCTAAGGTCATTTAGATAAGAAAGAAACTTATCCGAGATAATTTGAGAAGAGTTACGAGGATTTAATCTTTAAAGGATTAATAAGCAGATTAATAAGCCGACTAATTTCTTTTAAGATTTAAAAGACTAAATGATCGGAATCATTAATCTTTTTAATGAGATGTGAATTAAGTTTGAGATGTTTTAGTGTCGGAAACGAGACGAGGAGAGATTAGACCCGTTTATAGCATAAATGAATTAATACGGATCGTTTTATCCGGAAAACCTTTACGACCGGGTAATTAATACCCGTAACGAAACAACGAGACAAGTGTCGCTCTCTCTCTCTCCCTCTCACCGCCACCTCACACTATCTCTCTCCCTAATCTCTCTCCAACCTACTACATAGAGCTCATTATGATGTCTTACCAAAATCTTAGCAAAAGATTACATGCAAGATCACATCACATCAACCAACCATCACACCAATTTCCAATACAAACATCATCATACTTTATTCTCTTTGTTGGAAAAATAAGAAAGCAAATGCATGCATCCATTTCTCTCTCTCTCTCGATATCTCTCTATGTGCAAAGAGAAGAAATTTCATTTCATTCATCTACCATCTAACACCAAAAGAAAGAAAAACTCTCCATCTCTCTCCCTACTCTCTCCCTCTCGGCAATACACACACCACACACATACACTTGAATTTCTTCCATGCAAGCTTAGTATTCAAGCTCAAAATCCATGGAGATAAAGTGAAGATCATCATTCTCCATCTAGTTCATCTATACCTTCAAGAAAAAGGTAAAAATTCATCAAGTTCTTGAGTTAAAATCCCATAATCATCCCCATTTTTCTTCATGTTTGGCTCTTAAGCCCAAAAAAAAAGTGGATGATTAATTTTGTGTTGCATTTTCTTTGAGGATTCAAGAGGAGTTCTTCCTTACATCCAAGCTCAAGTTTGAAGCCCTATTTTCCCTTCAATTCGATTCCAAGAAGCCAAGGAGATGAGATCCAATTTTAATTTTCAAAGTATGATAATCCATTTGATTAATTGTATATATGTATATCTCTAAGCTCTAAGAGAAAGAAAACATGCATGCATGATATTTATTTTATATTTGGGCAAACTTAGGTTATCGATGTGAGAATTAAGTGTGAAGAAATCGATAGGAGAATCGAACACTAGGATTTAATCGGTGAATTAAGAGAAGAAAAAGAAATTAAAAACCCTAAAATCTAGTTAATGCCGAAAATATTAGAGAAAAATAAGAAAATGTGGATTTCTTGAGTTATTGTTATTTGATGCATGATTTATGATTTTTATCATGTTGTGAATGAGTATATATGCATAAAAAATTGAGAAATAAAATGCCCTAAAAATCCCATAAATGCCGTGAGTTTTGGATGAAAAAGGAGAAATTATTTTGTTGATTTTGTTGATGATTTAAGTGATGTTTTGATCATGAAATAATTATATGATATGTTGATTTAATCTTGTATAATGTTAAGTACAAGAAAATTGAATTGCATGTGAAGATATTAAAGAAAATAATTTGTGATAATATAGAAGATTTGATGTTTTGATGATTCATGTGTGTTAAAGTATTAGTTTGAATCCTAGATGGAAATAAGATCTTTTGTAACAAAAGAATGAAGTTTAAAAGCTTTAAAAGTGTTAAGAATTGAAAAATGCATAAAAAGATATATCTAGTAAGTGTTCTTATATTAAAACTTGAAGATTTGAATTTTTTTAAACTAAATCAAAAAGAGATTTTATAATTAAACTAATAAGATAAACTAGTGTTTATAAAAATTAATTGAAGAATAAAGGAAATTGTTAAATAAGAAATTTAGTCTTAAGTTAAGAACAAAGAAGAAAAGGAATTTAGTAAGTAAATAAACAAGAGTCGAGAAAATCGAGTTAAAAAGAAAAGAGAATAAATTAATAAGGAAATAAAAAGAAATTTTAATCGAGTCGAGGAAAAGATGTTAGATGAGTTAAGTTAAATACTCGTTTAGTTTAATAAAAAAAAATAATGGAATGAGATATCGAGTAATGATTTTGGAAGAAATTAATTAGAGTCAATTAATTAAGTTATTTTTCAAACCATGTAAATTGAGAATAAACCGAGGAGAAATACTGAGTTAATGATTAGAAGAATAATAGTCGAGTTAAGAAATAAGAATTGAAATAGAAATGGAAAAGAAATTCTTATTTCATAAGTGATTAATAAAAATTAAAGAGAAATTTTATTAATTGAGTAAAAATTTATAAAATGCTATAAGATAACGGATTTGGAAAAACATTGTTTATAAGTCAAGAAAAGATAAATTATATTGTTTGAGTTTTATAAAAAGGAATTCTTATTTGAGTTAAGTTCTAAAATGTAATTGAATAAATGATAATGTGTCTTGAAATGTGTTTGAATTATTTGGATTTGTCGTGCAATTGAATTAAATGTTTGAGTGAATATTATTATTTGTGATGTGAAGAATTACTGAGTTTAATTGTATGCAAATAATTAAGCTTTTGAGTTGTTAATTAAATCGAGAATTGATTAAGTTTTGAAAAGAAAGCTCGAGTAATAGAAATTAGATAGACGTCGTTTCATAATTAAAGCGTGAAGTGCTAAGACATTGGTTAGTAATATTAACCAATCATCGAGTAGAGTTAATGGTTAAAGACGAGAATGCGAGATCTTTTAGAAAAGATAAAGCGTAGAGAGAAGCGACTCAAGTAGAAGTCCTTCAGTCGAGACCGATGCCTTTTATCCGTCTTGCGTAGTATCTTATATTCTTATCGATGTCAATCTGTGAAGGATCAAGCCGAACGGATCGATAAGCGAGGACGAATAGCCCTTAAACCGCCTAGCTAGAATCTTCGGAAGTCAGGTGGGCTTTTCTAAACCAAAACTATCGATGAAAGTTATTATGCTATTGAGTATTATTATATGATTTTAAATATGATTGACTTGTCGTTTTTACTGAGTTTGGTATGCGTTATCATCTGTTTATCTGAGATGTTATTATCCTGTGAAATGCGGGAAACCCACGTGTGGTATGTTGAATGTTGAGGTGACTGTGAGCCTTGCTTCGGCTAGGCCGTTCACAGTGTTCGAGAAGGAGGCCTACTTCTCGGCACAGTGAGATTGTTTGTGACAGATGATGCATACTATTAATATATGTTATGTTTTGACTGCACAGTCTATTTAAAAGAAAATATTTTAGCATGCACAAGTAAAACTGTTTTAAGTTGTTTAAGTACTTGTGATGTTTCGGCAAGGCAAGTTCAATTGATATAGCTTTTAAAAGCATCTTTTTCCAAATATTTTGGCTTGTGTTCACTGAGTACAAAGTACTCAGCCCTGCGTGTATTTCTAAACGTGCAGGTTGACTAGATGGTGATGGCATGGAACGCTTGGTGGTGTGGTGTTTTTGGTTGAGTCGAGTCGAATGTCGGACTGGCACGTGCGAATGTTGGGTTTTGATGCAAGTTTCCGCTGCAACTCTTTGAAATGATGTCTGTTGAATTATATATGTTGGGAAATTTAGTAAAGTTTTGATTGATTCCAAAACCAACTGACCCCAACCGAGTAGATATTGCCATATCCTAATGTTAGTATTTAGGCTTGCTGTTTGAGCAATGTTCAGATTTTATCTTTACAGGACTCCAGCTGAAGACGGCAACATGGCTATACTTGGATAGAACTACAGATGGAAATTCGGATGTGGAACATCAGATGTAAGAAAGACAACTGAGCGTTCAAGCCAACTGTTCGGATGTGGAACATCAGATGTAAGAAAGACAACTGAGCATTCAAGCCAACCGTACGGATATAGAACATCGGATGAAAGAAAACATCTGAGTAATCAACTGTTCATCAGATGTGACAATCCACCTGATCAGATGGAACATCAGTTGCAGGACTCAATCTGATAAATCGACAACATGAAGTTCAAGGCAGCTGAGAGTTCAACTGTTTCTCTTCAGACAAAATGTCAGATGAAGGTAGCGATCAGATGGAACATCAGCTGAAGACCACTCGGATGAAGATCAAACGTCTCAACCGACTAACCAATGTTGAAAGACAAAGGTTGAAATTTGAATTTCAAATAGGAAGTCACGTGAAGGTTTGACGTTCTGTCATTACCTCATTTGGCCCAACACAAGGTTGTCTCAGAAGGAAAGCAGAAGTTCACAGTTGCCAAATAGGGAAAATCTGCAGAGATGAGAGACAAGCCATCGCTTTCACAGAATAGAGATCAACGGCTCTTCCAACGGCTAGTTGATCCTCACCACCTATAAATAGAGGCATTCATTCATTCATCAAGACAGAAGACACAAGAGATAGAAGAGACAGAAGAGCGAAAGAACGACGATATACTACGCACAAGCTAAACTGCAATTATTCTCTTTCTAAGAACATCACCAGCTGAGAGTTCATAGAGAGTTAGAATCTGTCTTGGTGTTTTCTATCTTAGTTTGAGTCTTCATTTGTTCAAGCTTAGATCCTAGCTCACTTTTTTGTTAGAGCTAGTAGTTGGAAAACCCACCCTTATACACATCCCCTAAAAAAGTTGTTAGGACCCTGCTCTTCCCGAAATTGAGTAGAAAGGTTGATAAGTACCCGAAAACTTATTTGTACGGTTGCAAAGCCCGCGTAAGCTTTGTGGTAGCTGTCCTAAAGAATTTGGACTGAGTTGTGTGAACTCACAACTCCCCGTGGACGTAGGAGTTCTCTCCGAACCACGTAATTCCTTTGTGCTTTTGTGTTTTCTGTTCAGTTACTTCCTGCATATCTAACTGTCCAACTAACCAGCACTCAAAACTGCATCTTTTCATTTCAACTGATTTGGTTGTTGACCGACCTTGCATCTGAGCGTGAGTTGTTTTATACGAGTTGTTTTTGTATCCACCACATTCCGCACAGCACCACTCTTCCAGCTGAGTTTTCTTACTCAGTTGTGATTCCAGCTGAGTCTTCTTACTCAGTTGTGGTATTTTTCGGGGGTTGTTTTTAAAATTCCTATCTGGTGTATTCCCCCCCCCCCCCCCATACACCAGAACTCGTATCGGGACCATCAATATACTCTGATACTTATGTTTTTGATTCCGAGCGATGTGCTCGATGGTTTTCGAATGCTTGTTGAATTCTTAATCTGGTTGACTTGAAAAACTTATTGTATCTTAGTTGAAATGTGAATTCGAAATGCTCGGTTATTGCTTCATTATGCTTTGAAAGCCTTATTCGATTGTATTGCTCTTCATTGATGTTTTCCCCGAGCATGTTCCCCGTATTTGAGTTGATGATTAGTTGGTTAGGTTGTGTTGTTGTTTGTAAGTTGCATCTCGAGAGTCGGGGTGTGACATACAGCATGGGCACATGGGATACCTTATAGTTGCCAACTCCTACAACTGCAAGTCCGCCCATCTTTGTTCACAGAAAACATGTCACCTCCACAATGAACTTCAAACTTCCCAAATAAAGCAGGAACTAGCCTACAGTGAATGATGTCTCTCTTATTCTCCTCTAGATTTATCCTGATCCTTGGACAAATTCTATCTTGCACCTTTGCAAGCTCTTTCACCTTTTTCACCTGTCTTTTCATCAATGATAATCTAATGTCTTCAAGCATTTGAATAACATGCTTCCCTCTTGCATTTGTGATCCATCCATTGAAGCATTCAGTGATGTTATTCTCTATAACATCACAACATGTATCAGAAGAGATGAAAGCCTTACAGAACCTTGATGTGTCTCTGCATATGAAATTCTGAAAAGCAGCTGGGTCCTCAAGCTTCAAAGCTTCAAGTGCAAATCTGTACTCTGCCACATATGTGCTAATAACAACTCTCCAAAAGGCATTTTGCAAAGTATGAGACCTGAAATGTTTTTTGAAATTCCCATATATGTGCCTTGCACAATTCCTGTGTTCCACAAATGGAGCCAATCTGCTAACAGCATTTTGAAGTCCCTATCACAAAAACAAATGAAAATTTCAGAAGAATTCAATGAGAAATATAATGAGCAAAAAAACAGAAAATTCAAACTTACTTTCTGTTGGTCACTCATGAATATCCAAGGCTTTTCATTTGTTATTCCCAGATCAAACATCAGCAAATTGATAAACCAACTCCAACATTCTTCATTTTCCACTTCTACTAGAGCCCAAGCAACATGAAACATCTGATTGTTTCCATCCTTTGCAATAGCACACATTAAGATCCCACCCATGAAAGTCTTAAGATGACAAGCATCAAGACCAATAAATGGTCTGCAACTTGCCAGAAAACCTTTCCTAAGTGCACTAAAGCCAATGTATAAAGCCTTACAGACATGGTCATCACCCACAAGCAGCTCAAACCTGCCGAGTCCATCAACCCTTCTCAACTCAGCTAGATACCTCCTCATGGAACCATAGTGTGCCTCCACTGTACCTCTCACAATTTCCTGTGCAATGTACTTTGCTTTGTACAGCCTATCTTTAGGTACATGACACCCAAACCTGAGCAGTATATCATCCCTCAAATCTGCCACTGTAATATTGTATCTGACCCTAAGCACATTTAAGTATCTGTTTGCAATCCACTTAGAGGATACCAGCTTGTTACTCATAGCTTTGGGGCACTCATGGTCACCATAGTACCTTTTTATCAAAAAAATTCCAGTTGCAGCCACTACACTAGCATTAATTCTCCACGGACAAGGTAGTGTGCAAAAAGCTTCACACTTCACTTTAGTTACTTTCCTAAACCTGATGAACCTAGCATTTTCTATAGTCCAAGTTTTCAGAGCATCTCTACACTGAAAACCATCCTCAAAGTGCATTCCAAGCATTATTTCCATATTTTGGTGATCACATTTAGAATTATAGATAATCCTATGCTTCCTACGCCTCACAGTAGGATCCTTCTCATCTGTTTCAGAACTCTGATATGGCCCATCAGAGTTTTCATATTCAGATATATATGGCTCACCTAGGTCCAGCTGATCAATATTAGGAAACTCATCATCATATCTGTAAAAAAATACTCTTGGCTTTTTCATCTCTTAGGTTCCTTTTAGCTTGTGCAAATTCATCATCAGTGATGAACCCTAAATCATCTAGACTCACATAAGACCCCTCTTCATCAGACATGAAGGCAAAATCAGAGTCAACATCAGTATCATCAGAGTTGTTCTCCACTTCCACTTGTTTTTCTCTCCCCTTCTTACCATCTACCTCTACAGATTGCACTTGATCACCCTTCTCACCCCCAATTTCTTTTCTAGCAGATACAGTTAGTGCTGCCTCATCTACAATCTCATCATATAATTTCCCATCCTCAATAAAAACATTGATGATCCTACATCTGCCCCCAATAAATTCTAACATTTCCATCACCCCACTATCATCCTCAATAGCCCTGTAATCATGAGTTTGGGGAATTCTATACCAAAACCCCGCCCAACTAACATAACCTAACTGCTCAAATTCATCCACTAAGTCAAAATATCCAAACTTATCCCTATCAAAACCCCATTTATTTAGTAACTGTCCCCCAACATATTCAAGAACACCATTTACATCCATAAAAGTGTCATCATAATTCAAATACAAGGTAAACATATCACTGCAAAAATGGCAAAATATAAATTTTCAGCAAATTCGAAAGCACCCAGTATCAATCAATTTCAATTTTAGAAACCCTAATCGAATTAGGGCTAAAACCCTAAACCATAGACAACAAAGTAAACCAGAAAACCACTTCAGGAAAACCACTAATACTTTAAAAATGCCAAACAAAAGGGACCTACCTTTTACCCATAATGTCGAGCACAAATGGAAACGAAATGGGACCACCACGACCACAATGTCGACAACGCCAGGACCACAATGTCGATAACGTTGCTGTGGAGATAATTTAAATCGATTAAATTACTGTAAATCAATAAACAAATACTCTTTACCTACAATATTCTAAGATGAAGATAAGAATCTTACCTCTTTATCGATGAACTCTTCACTTGCAGACAAGTATAAGAGTTGGAGAATAAATTGGGGATCGATCGCGAAGGAAAAGAGTACTTTGTTATGTGTTAAAACATCACCAAATAATACGACGTCGTTTTCTTTAGTTCACCACGACGTCGTTTTTCCCGTTTTTGCCACGTTCATGCCAGATTTATGCCACGTCAATAAAATTGGCCAAGTCAGCAGATTCTGTGGTCGGACCACTCATCGGAGCCCAAATCGAGAAGAATCTTAAATTCTAGATTTTTATAGCCAGAATCTTAAGTTGAGGTGCAAAATACGAATTTGCTAAAAGTTAAGGGATTTCGCGGCAATTAACCCTAAAGGTAATCACCGTATAATTAAAATTTTAATGCAGGGCTATTGGAGCTTCTCCGACCGGGAAGATTCCATCTCCACGTGAATTCTACAATTCAACTATCTGACTTAAAAAATAAATAAAAAATTGTGGTACTTATTATTATTATTATTATTATTATTATTATTATTATTATTATTATTATTATTATTATTATTATTATTATTATTATTACGACTCGATTTCTAGTGAATTTTGAATTGTACATATCGGTCAATAAGCAAAACAACGTCGTTTTTCATCAATCCAAACTTGCTACTGGAGTTGCTGGAATGGAATCCTCCTCCGAGAGGCTGGGTTAAATTCAACTCTGATGCCTCAGCTGGCCCTGATGGAGTTGCTGGACTCGAGGGAGCTTTCCGGAGCCATTCAGGATTGCTCATCAAGGCCCTCGCTCAATTTCGATCGAATTGCAATAATATTGAACTTGCTCAAGTATTGGCTTGTTTACAGGGAATTTTTGTCGCTCAAGAGGAGGGTTATCGTGATCTTATGGTTGAATCAGATAACCAAAATCTCATCTTTGCACTTCAAAAAGGTTTTATTCCAAGAAATCCAGTTGGAACTGTCATTGGAGATATTCTTCAACTTGCCAAGGAGCTTGGATTGAAATCCGTTGGATTCGTAAAAGATAAAATATACTACTCCTATCTAAAAGAAAAAGGTAAAAGATAAGATGATTAAATTAGACGAGCTCTTATTATCTTTTTCCAAATACAAAGAAAAAAAAATAAACAAAAAAATCTAGACCTAGATAGTTATGTCTTCTTCAAGAAAGTAGATGGATTATTAATATTACGAGCAAACATAAGATATAATCTACCTCCAAGAAACTGTACAATAAATTAACACAACACTAAAACTGGAAAAAGGTAAACTTAAATCTGATGAAAATTAACAGTTTCGGATTCAAAACACATAAAACCTTAACAGAGAGACCGACATGATATAAATTCTTATTATTTCATATAGACAACAATGTAAAGCTTCTCATTCACATCTTTGACTGAAGGCGGCTCAGGCTGGCTTGGATCGATCCATGTGGTTCATCCGTTGGTAGAAACACATCATTGTCAAACTACAACAGTAATCAGAAAAAGATGCAACATTACATATTTGATATTCCTTGAATCTTTGCACACTATATAAGAAAAATTATGCATGGAGAAATTTCAAAGAACTTTAGTTGACCTACTGTGAGAGAAAACGGTCGTGCTAGCAACCTACTATCGTGGCGATTTCAGGAAAGCTGGGCAATTATGCATAAAAATGTCGAACACAAAATGGACTCAAAAAATTAACCAGAAAAACCCGAAGAAAGTACAGAAGCTCTAAACTTCCAATGTTCTTTATAGGTTTGGCTTTTATGTATGTGAAGTAATAGAGTGAGTCTCGTTGCATTTACAAGGAGTCGCCTAAAATATTTAATTTTGTCCTTATAGCATCATGAAGTCTCACAAACATGTTACATAGAGTCAACTCTGGTATCTCTACTGAGACAAGGACCTGAATTTAGTACTGCTAGGAATACAGGTAAAAGAATTCTTTAACTTAGGTGTGATAGCGGCTTTCACGACCTCAAATATTCACTTTCTACGGTCATGAGTATAGTAAAGTAGGAAGCATACCTTGACTATAGAATTATCTTTGCTTGATAAGTTCACGGGCAAAAAGTGAATATTGGGCATTTTCAACTGAATTGATGAAACATCAGGAACCCTGAAATGCAACAAGAGCACAAAGCAATAAGAGGGTATTTTTAAAGTATATAAGATCCTACATCTTATAAGATGTTTTTGAGCTAATAAGAATGTTCTAAACTATTAGGATGTGACCTTATTTGAAAAATAAGTTGCCAAAGTGTACAAATGATGAAAGATGATCATAATGCAAGCTGAGGATTTGTAAGATGGGATCTTTTTCTCCAAAGATAGTTTGGTCTCCTTACTATTTCAGAAAGAGCTTATATGCTCCTAACAGCTCACCTTGAAAGTAAATAGATCTTTTTCTTTTCCTTTTTTTTTTTCTTCCTTCAAATTGGTAACCAAACATATTATAGGAGCTTATAAGCTCCAAAACATCTTAAAAAAGCAGTTCTTTAGAGCAGTAAGCTTAGCTTAGCCAAAACCCTATACGTCGAACCAAATAGTCAAATGAATTAAGCATAAGCAATGCTCTCAAGGAAATTCAAGAAGCGGGACTCTCCATTACAATGCATGGAATGGATGGAGGCATCATTATGAGTTTGTTGTGTCAAGATACAAAATAATGGTTACCTAGCAAGTACAGCCTTTGCCATGTCGTAGAGAGTTTTTTGAACAGATGGACTGTATACTCCTGTTTGTGCAGAGCCGTAGAATGTGTCGATTAGAACCTTTTTCACATCCATGTATTTCTCCATGAAGTATAATTGTTTTGTAGGGATACTTTCAAGAGACTCATAAGGGTACCTACAGAAAACAATTGAACACGTGTGAAGAGGAATTAATGTAACTTCAAGTGACATAATTATCAGAAGGAAGATCATATGATTTAACTGTAGGAAATAAAAATAGGAAATTTACTTCCAAGATGCGGTAACCTCTGTTGCAAACATCCTCTCTCGTGTTTCAGGCAAAATTGTATACTTGTCCCTAACGAAGCCTTCAAAACCTGACTGTCATAATGTTGAATCTAGTGTGAGATACAAATGCGAAAAACAGTTGCTCATAGACTCAAGTTGCACAGGGCAAGGTTCTGTAACATAGTAACTTAAGAGTTGACATAACACATCATATTTTTAGTTCAAATTCTTCCATTGCCTAACTGAAAATCAAATATGTTCTGAAAACGTCACTCAAACAAACAAAAACCTTAGCTTCCACATTTCTTTTTAGGAGGAAGAAGGGTACATATGAACTGCTTGAGGTCCGATTTCGAAAGTAAGAACTTCAGAAGCCAAGATGAATTCCTTAGCAAATAAACCACCTTTCATACATATAATGGCAGTTCCCTAACAGTTCCAGAGAGCAGACAAAACGCAAGCATGCCAAAACATCATTACAATTAGAAAAGGTGTTAACATTTTAACTGGTCAAAAGAATCATGTAGATCTGTAATATCAATGCAGAGACACAAAAGAAATCAAGCACTGAAAAAATCGAGAATCTTCGGAATTCAGAATTTTTTTAAACAGCACGCCCAACAGCCCCCCTTTATTAATTATAAAATGATGCTATCTCATTCATTTGATGATCAATACAAATAAAAGCATAACCCAGAACTTTTTTAATTAAATTGAGTGATTTTTAAGCAGAGTTATTAACTGAAACCAATTCAGGAAAAAAGAAGGGGAAAAAGTGACATGACGCTCAGTCTCGGATATAAATGAGGTCAACCAAGCAAACCCATGGATCAGAAAAATGTTTTTCAATTTAGCGGTACTCACTTGGGTGGTCTTTAGCACTGCCAATCCTTCAATACCAGAAATAATCTGTAGCGCACCGGACTTCTTTACTATGACTTCAGTTGTGTGCTTCTCAGATCCAAGCTTGAAACCTTAAGAGGAGCCATCAGTCATAACTCAATTTATCATCAAATTATATCCCCTGATGCTTGCACACAGCCACACCAAGCAGTCATCTTTCAAACTCATTAAGCCAAAAAAAGACGAGTCTTGAAAGAAATTAAACATTATTATTTCAGAGAAACAATGCTCAGGCTAATTGATCAGGATATCATAACTAACATTTGAACAACAGTTATAGACCCAATATACATGATGATGAACAACATCAACCAGGTTGAGCAGTTCCACTTAAATCCCAAATTTGGAAGAAATCTGTAGGTACAATAACCAACTATAATGAACTTACCATGGTTGTGTGGCTGGCCATCAATGTGGATACGTTCCCAGGGCTTCTCAATTATGTTGATAATTGCGGCAGAGACCTACCAAAGGATAATAATGAAATAAAAATGTCTTAACTGATCTTTCCAATCAACAGCTTTCAGCACATAACTAAAACTAGATTAGAGTGCTATTCTCCATAAACAAAACAAGACACATATGCATAAGGGCTAGGTTAATATCTAAAGCATGTTTTCTACATCAAAACAACAACATTCAAGAAGCCACATAAAAAATAAAAATAAAAGGCGACTTCAAATGTTTTTATGTGTGGATGAATTCATGATCCCCTCATATTTGTGAAGATTATCTACATTCAACTAGTTACTAGATATCAACCCAATCATTCTGACACAACAAATAAATCCAGTGAGCCGTAGATATTTTCAAACTTTCAACGGAGTCGCTTCATTGGATGGCTCTTATATAAACTGAAATAGCCCTAAAGCACATAGATCAAAAGCACTAACAGACTCATAGACTATTATTACCTGAGGGTAGAAGGACGTAAAGTGCTTGCCAAGTAGAATGGCAAATTCCTCAACTGAAAGCGGCTGCTCACATTCTTTAGCTTTCACATATACCTACACCATATCCCATTCTGTATCAAACACAACGCAAGATTTCCATTTTCGGGGGCAAAAACAAGTAATGAAGTAACCACGGCTACGGAGTAAGTTATAATCGCATATTTACCATGATGATGCATATAAAATGTAACCTATTCCAACTATTTCTTAAGCCAAATGTAAGTGAACAATCGATCGTCCATAAAAATCCTATGTTGGAGCTCTTCTTAAAGCTTAAATACTAATCCAGTGACAATAACAGCTGGAGATGTTGTTAATACCGTGTTTTTCATGGTATCGGTGGCGACGATGTCGGAATTGTCGCCGCGAGTGTAGGCGGGAAGACAGTCGGAGAGGAGGCTGATGGTGACGTTCCATTCGACGAAGTGGTGGCGGCCGCTCGATTCCCTCCAAACTCTGCCAACTCTAACCCTAGACTTGCCGTGGCGCTGCTCGAATTTTATTCCGTCCGCCGCCATATTTGGTGGTGCGATGCGTCCGCGGACTCACTGCAAAATTCAGATCACTAACTTGTTTTCTTTTTTTAGGAAACAAGATTCGTTTAGTTGACTTGTGTGTGTGTGTGCACTGCTCTGCTTTGGTCTACTAGCATAAGAGTAAGCTTTAATGTTTAAAAAATTCTACGGTTTTTCTGTTTTTCGGTAAAAAACAATGTTTTTTTTTACATGGGTGAAAAACAATGTTAGAATTATGCTTATGTCAAAATTAAAGTAAATGTGGTGTATGAAAAGTCATGTGAGAAGATTAGGAAAATATGGTTTACCTAGGAAAATGTGGTAAACTTATTTTGTATAGTTATAATTTGCAGGCTGCTGCACAACTGATAGAGGATTTATCCAGTACGCACCTAAATAGCAGCTATTAGTTTTCACGACATTAAAAAATAAATTTTAAGTCATCTACGACAATTAATCCCTTAAAAAGAATCAGTAAAAAAGCCATGTCCATTGGACCGGTCAAAATTTGTTCGTTAAGTAAAAGTCAATTGATTTAGTTAGATAGTTGATTCATCAAAATAAATTCGAGTATATATATATATTTTATGTTAATGACTTAAATTATATCATGATTAGGGTAAATATATATCTCTCTTTCATTTTTCTTTACGTTTTTTCTTTTGCATTTCCTTTAATATTCATGATGCCTCCAAATCTAAATATAATAAAATATCATCATTATATTACTGAAAGGAAAATGATTCTTATTTTGAAAAAATTCTACGTGGCACCCCTTATATTCCTCTATTCATATTTATCTAAATTCTCAAATTTTTTAATTTTTAAATGTAAAATAATAGATTTTAAATATCTATACTAAAATCTTATATCCCACATCGGTTTCTCAATCAAACTTCACCTATTGAAAAACCTATAAATACCTAGAATCAATATATATTTTCTCATCTTTTGCTCCATCAATTTTATTTGGCCAATTTATTTATTAATCGGCCGAATAAATAACTATATTTTATAGTTTAATTTAATTTAATTTGGTCAATTTATTAATTGGCCGAATAGATAATTATTTTTTGTAGGAGTTTTATTTCACCAATTTATTTATTAATCGGCTGAATAAATAACTGCTATATTTTATAGTTTAATTTAATTTGATCAATTTATTAATTGACCGAATAGATAATTATTTTTATTAGAGAACCAATTTATTAGTTGACAGAATAAATAGTTTCAAAATAGTTTGGATAATTTATTGGTTGACCGAATTAAATTTTGAAATAGTCTAATATTTTTTTATTTAATTTGATAAAAAATAAGTAATTTTTAATTTGTCAATTAATTAGGTAGACAGACCAAAAAACGATTCTTGCTTTGAAAAAATCCCACGTGTCACCCCTTATATTCCTCTATTCATATTTATCTAAATTCTCAAATTTTTGAATTTTTAAATGTAAAATAATAGATTTTAAATATCTATACTAAAATCTTGTATCCCACATCGGTTTCTCAATCAAACTTCACCTATTGAAAAACCTATAAATATCTAGAATCAATATATATTTTCTCATCTTTTGCTCCATCAGTTTTATTTGGCCAATTTATTTATTAATCGGCCGAATAAATAACTATATTTTATAGTTTAATTTAATTCAATTTGGTCAATTTATTAATTGGCCGAATAGATAATTATTGTTTGTAGGAGTTTTATTCGACCAATTTATTTATTAATCGGCTGAATAAATAACTGCTATATTTTTATAGTTTAATTTAATTTGGTCAATTTATTAATTGACGGAATAGATAATTATTTTTATTAGGGAACCAATTTATTAGTTGACAGAATAAATAGTTTCAAAATAGTTTGGATAATTTATTGGTTGATCGAATTAACTTTTGAAATAGTCTAATATATTTTATTTAATTTGATAAAAAATAAGTAATTTTTAATTTGTCAATTAATTAGGTAGACAGACCAATTTTCAACTGACGGGTACCTCAACTCGGGATCCCACGTGACACATTTTCATTCTTTTTTCTTATTAATTTTAAAATTTTCATTTTATTCATTTTTTTCATGTATTTTCTAAAATCTAGAATCATCATAAATTATGCATTTATAAATCAAAATCGTGGTGAACGGGCCAATTCTGGCCCGAAACCGTGGCGGTAGATGAGTTAATTCCCAACCGACGGTTACCTCAACTCGAGAAATTTTTCATATTATGCTTTTTTTTACCATGCATTTTCTAAAATCTATAATCATCATCCATGAAATAATTTTTACGTTATTTGTATGAGTTTCCAACTTTGCATAATCTATAATTTTAATTAACGAATATTACTATACGATTAAGGACGATAGCGAATAGTATAATCATTATTTTTATTAAATTTTTGGATCTATATAAATTCTAAACAAATTTATAAATTACGCACTTATAAATCAGAGTCGTGGTCAACGGGCCAGTTTCGACGCAGAATTGTGGCGGTAGACTAATATACGGATTTTTTTTCAGAAAGGAACACAAATGACTAATTTTTTAATCGGATTTTAAACAAGTACGAGTATATAAATTTCAAACAAGTTTGAATAATCCTATACACATTATGTCAAATTGTTTGATTAATCGTCAACGTTGGAAAACGTAGAATATATAGAAAAATTGGCAGAAAAATTACTAACGATTTATCAACGAGCCAATTTCGACCAAGAATCGTGCGCGTAGATGGGCCAATTCAGTACTTGCGTAAATTTTACGTTATTTGTAGTTGAGTTTCCAATTTTGCATAATCTATAATTTTAATTAACGAATATTACTATACGGTTAAGGACGATAACGAATAGTACAATCAATTATTTTTCTTAAATTTTTTGATCTATATAAATTCTAAACGCTTTTTTATATTGCGCACTTATAAATCAGAGTTGTGATCAACCGGCCGGTTCCGATACGGAACTGTGGCGGTAGGTTGTGCGTGTAGAGGGCTCAATTCAGTACCGGCGGGACAACTTTTTTAATATATTCAACAATTTTGAACTTATAGAGTCGTGGTCAATGGGCCAGTTCCGACGCAGAACTGTGGCGGTAGACTAATATACGGATTTTTTTTCAGAAAGGAACACAAATGACTAATTTTTTAATTAGATTTTAAACAAGTACGAGTATATAAATTTCAAACAAGTTTGAATAATTCTAAACACATCATCTCAAATTGTTTGATTAATCGTCTCCATTGGAAAACGTAGAATATGTAGGAAAATTGATAGAAAAATATATTACTAACGATTTATCAACGAGCCAATTCCGATCAAGAATTGTGCGCGTAGATGGGCCAATTCAGTACTTGCGGGACAACTTTTTTTTTTTAATATATTATATAATTTTGAATTCATAAAATTAAGAATATTTATGATCAACTTTTATCTTATATCATTGACTAAATAATTTTATGAATCACAATCATTCCACATAAAATTTTGTAAAAAGGAAAAACTACCAAGTACATAGTGAAACAATTCTTGTATGAATATATTTCTCAGTTAAAAAAATTATTCTCGAAGCTGGTAAAAAAGAAAACAAATGTCATCATTTATTTCTCTATGAATATATTTGGAATATGATTATTTATATAATACTACAATTTATAATTAAATTTTTATTTATTAAATATTGTGTGAATATTTTTGGAATAAAGTTATGTATATAATTAAATATTAATTTCAGGTAAAAAGAAAACAAATGTCATCATTAATTTTTTTTGTGAATATATTTGGAAGATGATTATTTATATAATTTAAAATCAGTATTGTAGTAGGTCGGTTCCAGGTCGGAACCGTCGGGGTAGACGGGATGATTGTGAAGCGGTGGTTAACTTTTTTTTTTCTTTTTCTTAATCTTGTATTGAATTCATAATGTGGGGTATTTAGGGTCACTTTCATTTTATAGACAATCTTAACATCTATAGTATTATTCGCTATCTATATATCTCTTCTCTGTCTCTCACTACCCGCTCATTCTCTTGCTTTTTTTTTCTTTATAAAAAGCTAAAAGATTCAGCTTAAGAGTTGTTTTCCTTTGAGAGAGAAATGTATTTTTGCCCACATCGGTTTTGTAGAATAACAGAGCTTTAACAATTATCAAAAGTAATGAGAATATATTAGTTATAATTTTTAACAAACATAACTATATGGGTTTGAGACGTAAACATGTGGTAAAATTACTTTTGAATTGAATTTAAGATGTGTTTAAGGGATATAAATTCTAAGCGAGTTTAGTAGATTGAATAATCGAATTATTTTACTCTAAAATAATTAACAAATAATTTATTTTTTTAATCTATCACTTATTAATACTATTTAATAATTTTATTAACTTTTATAATTTTCCGTCGATTTTCGACGGGTTATACGCTAGATTTTGTATAAACCAATTGAAATTTAGAAATCAAATCGAAAATTTTAAATAAACCAATCTTTTTCTCAATCAGATAAATTTATGACCGCAGAAATACAATTTTAAGCTTTCTAAAAACAAAGTCTTAACAGAGTCCTAAGTAACTCACAATTTTCAAACTCAAGTCAAACGTCTGATCTTTCGGCTGTTTAGCTCAGTGCATATTTTCTTTTTGAAAGAAAATGTTGTGCTAATTTCTTCTTCTGATTCATTGCCCATCTCTTCGCGATATTTCCAATAAGTTTTGGTCCTCTTTAAATGCGATTATCCGTTACTCGAATTTTTGTTTGTTTCCGAACGCGATTAATTTTTATTGATTTTCGATCGTTAATGCGATTAATTTTATACTGTTAAATTATTATTGAAGATTCAAATGTTCTCGGCACTCCGAGACTCCGACTCCATTTTCCATTACATTCATAAATATTCTTCGACTTCAAATGCAAGTATGTATACATGTAAATTTGCTTCCCAATTCTGTTAGTGTTTAATTATGTATTTGACTTTCAAGTGTGGTTTCGTATTTGCCTCCACAATTTCTAGGTTCAGTGAGATTTTGATGAACTGAAAGTTTTTGCTTTTTTTGTTTTTATCGAATTTATTTGGGTAAATATTGTGAGATATGGTGGCGGCTGTGCGCAATTCGGCTCAGAGTTGAGTTTCGTATCTTTGTGATTATTTGGGTACAATGCATGTACGATTTCGCAGGAGAAATTGGATTTCTTTTAAATTTGCACTTCCTTAATGTTAAAAGGTGAATTGTTATTATTTTTTTTTTTTACTGATTCAGTCGCAATATTCCCGTGTCTTGGCTTGAGATTTTGCTACATCCCTTCTAAGTTTAGCTTATCAATGACGAATTTCGCATAGATGATCATGCTATACATCAATATAGCAAATTTGACCATCATTGATGGCTTCAGAGGTTATTGCTGCACATAATTGTAACTCTTCAAAGAAGGTGCGTGTCTGTTCTTGCCCTCTTGCTAATTGCTATCATATGAACTCTTCCATTCATTTGACTCAATTTTATGTGGTGATTTGACTAGACTGATCTTCTTATGGACGGAGTCTGGGAACATTTGGAGGTGATGGGTGATGTTGGCTGCTCTACAACTGAGATGTATGTGAAGAAGATGTATGAAGCACTGAAGAATGGTGAATACCCGGTTATGCTATCTAATCGGGCTTACACGTGCCCCTACTGCCCCGATAAAAGAAAAGCATACATCCATTACAGAGATCTTGTGCAGCATGCAATTGCAGTCGGAACTTGCAGTTCACAGAACCAGAAGAGGACTGAACGAGACAAGGCCAATCACTGTGCGTTGGTTAAGTACTTGACAAATGATACAGCTGTTGGAGCTGGCCCTTCACAGCCTGCGGATGAGGTAGATGTCCTTGCAGGCCTTGACCATTACGAGGTGTTTGTCTGGCCTTGCATTGGGATCGTTGTCAACGTACCTACTAGCTTTAGCAATGGTCGTTATGTGGTGGAGAGTGATAGTGACTTGAGAGATCAGTTGGCATGTAGAGGATTTAATCCCACCCGAGTGCTGCACTTGTGGAATCACCGAGGCCATTCTGGAATTGCAATTGTTCAATTTGATATGAATTTTGTAGGATTTACTAATGCATTGTGTTTTGAGAAAGAATATGAGGCTTATGGTCGTGGAAAGAAGGGTTGGCTGGCAGAGAATGCAGCGAAATCTGATCTTTATGCATGGGTAGCCCGTGCAGCTGAATATACTCTCGATAATATTGTTGGAGAAAATCTACGCAAGAATGCATGTCTTAGAGCCTTATCAGAAATTGTGGGAGAAGAAGCTCGAAGGACCAACATGTGCCCCTACTGCCCTGAGACAAGAATGCGGGCCTTCAGCTATGTAGATCTTTTGCAGCATGTAACTACAATAAGCAGTTGCAATTCAAAGACAAGGACTGCAAGAGACAAGGAAAATCACCTTGCAATGGCTATGTACTTGGAAAGAGACATAGTTTCTGGAGCTGGCCCTTCAAAGCCATCTTCGGAGGCAAATATCCTTGCACCGGCTAAGCACTTGAAAAGTGAAAGAGTCTATGGAGCTGGTGCTTCAGAGCCTTTTGATGATGTAGATGTCCTTGCAGACCATGATCATAATGAGATGTTTGTCTGGCCATGCATTGGGATCATTGTCAATATTCCGACTACCTTTAGCGATGGTCGTTATGTAGGGGAGAGTGGTGATGAATTGAGAGATCAATTGGCAAGAAGGGGATTTAATACAACCAGAGTGCGACCTTTGTGGAACCACCTAGGCCATTCTGGAAGTGCAGTTGTTGAGTTTTGTATGGATATGACTGGATTTATTAACGCCATATCTTTTGAGAAGGATTATGATGCTAACCTTCGTGGAAAGAAAAATTGGCTGTCAAATGATGCCAAGAAGTCAGATCATTATGCATGGATAGCTCGCGCAGATGAATATAATTCTAATAGTGTTGTTGGAGAAAATCTACGCAACATTGCACAACTTAGAGCCTTATCCGATATTATGGGAGAAGAAGCTTATAGGACCAACACATGCCCCTACTGTCCAAATACAAGGAGACGGGAGTTCCTTTATAAAGATCTTTTGCAGCATGCAAGTTCAATAGGCAATTGCAATTCAAAGAAAAGGACAACCAGAAACAAGGAAAATCACCTTGCACTGGCTAAATATTTGGAAAGAGACATAGTTAGTGGAGCTGGCTCTTCAAAGCCTTCTAGGGAAGTAGATGCCCTCGTAGTTGTAGAGCATGACTATAACGAGATGTTTGTGTGGCCATGGATTGGCATAGTTGTAAACATTCCTACTAGCTTTAGGGATGGTCTTTATATAGGGGAAAGTGGTAGTAAAATGAGGGATCGGCTGGCAAGTAGAGGGTTTAAGCCAACTAGAGTACGAGCTTTGTGGAATGATGAAGGCTATTCTGGAACTGCAGTTGTTGAATTTCGTAAGGGTTGGCTTGGATTAGCCAATGCCATGTTTTTTGAGAAAGAATATGCGGCTGATCATCACGGAAAGATAAATTGGCTGGCAAAGGGTGAGAAGAAATCAGATCTTTATGCATGGGTTGCTCGTGCAGATGATTATAACTCTAATGACATTGTTGGAGAGCATCTTCGCAAGATTGGAGATCTTAGAACCATTTCAGATATTATGGAAGAAGACGCTCGTATGACCAACAAGCTTATCTATAACTTGACAAATGCTATTGAGGCAAAGAAAATGCTCTTGCTGGAGATGGAAAGTAGATTAAGGGAGACAGAAAGCTCACTGCACCTATCGATCAAAGAAACAGATAATATTCGTCGAACTTACAATGAAGGTTTTTTGTGTATAAAGTTTGGATTTCTTCCGCAACTCAACATTACATGGAGTTGTATACCTGATATACCCTTTCGTGTTGAATAGAGATAAAAAAGATTGAGTCAAGTGCCCGAGATCATTTTAGGAGGATATTCAAAGATCACGAGAAGCTGAAATCTCAGCTGGAAAATCAGAGGAGAGATCTTGACCTCCGAGGTCAAGAACTGATGGAACGGCAGACGCACAATGAATTCGAGAGGAAAAGGCTTGCTGAAGACCTTGAACAGGTGTTGCATATATTTCTAAGTTATCATGGTTTATAGCTTTGTCTTCACCTTTTCTTTGGCACAAACCAGTTTACATGAAAGAAGCTAGTATTGGCATGTGTGTGATGTTGGTATGTTTAAAGTATTTTTGTGTCCCAAGAGTATGAAATGTTGATTGATTTGGCATTTCAATTCTTCCATCAAATTGCTTCCATTATCTGATTTCCTATCAAGTAGGATGCATGTGGCTTGACAAGCCTGGTTGTGTTTCAGAGCTGCTATGTGTTTGAGTTTGTTCCTATCAGTTTTACCTGTATAATAAGGAATAGATGGGCCCACAATCAATTTCTTTCATTGGCTATGTATGTTCGATATTTCCTATTGGTCTTTCCCGTCATTAATATATAACTGGGGTCATATGCTAAGTGTACTTCCCAGTAGTCTGTACAGTATGGTCTTAATATTTTCATGCGTTCTCGGTTTCACTAATCAATTTTGAAAAGATCATCAATTAAAGGTTCTTATTAGATGGATTATTGATATTGCATATGTTGCATGCTGAACCTCCTTTTAAGGATTAGCCTACTATTCTGTATGAGATAAACATCCTTCTCCTTCTGCTCTTACACTACTAACATCAATTGTATTACATCGCATGCACATCTATTCAGCCATTAGATATTGATGGATTTTAAAGGCGAGAGAAACTGTATCTATGTCTCATAATTATCTTCTCTAACTATCTTACTAAATTCATCTATTATGGCCAATTGTTTTTACAGAATGCAGTGAAAAGTTGCTCCCTTGAAGCTGCTGCTGAGGTGCAAAGAAAAACTGATGAAAAAGTAACGAGGTTGGCTGCGGAACAGAAGGTATTTAATTGTTTCCATCTCTGTTAATATTAGTGACTTAGACTTGTCTCACAATAAAGTTCAAACAATCATGGGTAATGTTTGCTGAGCTTTGTCATTTCAGAAAGAAAAGGAGGGCCTCCGTAAGAGAATTATTTTGCTGGAAAAACAACTGGCTGCAAAACAAGCATTAGAGCTTGAGATTGAGCAGTTGAGGGGTAATTTGAATGTCATGAGATGCATAAAATATGAAGGGGGTGTAGAAGTGTTAAATGAAGTTGAATTGCTGCACAAGGCCATGAGAGAGAAGGAAAGAGAGCTTGGAAATTTGGAAGCAATAAACCAAACTTTAGTTGTGCAGGAGCGCAAGAGAAATGACGAGCTACAGGATGCACGCAAAGAATTGGTTAATGTTAGTTGTATAATAGCTTTACGTACATGGGAACTAAACTTGCTCCTCAACATGCCTATCATTTGTTTTTGCATTTAGCTCATCTTATTTTCTCAGTCTTTGATAATCCAAATTGTTTTTCCAGGACTTGAAAGACATGTCGATAAATTCTCATATTGGCGTCAAGAGAATGGGGGAGCTTGATAGCAAGCCATTTCACGAAGCAATGAAAAGGATACATGGTGACACTCAAGCAGATGAAAGGGCGACAGAGTTATGCTCGTTGTGGGAAGAGTACCTCAGAGATCCTGAATGGCATCCTATAAAGGTGGTCGACATTAACGGCACACATCAGGTATCCTGTTAAAGTGTATGTGGAGCAAACAAATAATTTGTTTACTGCAATACTTATCCTTTTTATTTGCTCCCTCCAACAGCAGAACTGAAGCAGGTCATTTTGTGTTTTCTCTCTCTATTTGCCTGTTTGCTTTATCATTCTCTTTCTGTTCTTTGCTAATTTCATGTTGTATTGATTTTTTAACTTAATTATGATTTATTCTTCTGCCTACAACTTCATCTGCTTTTCACTTCTTTTATTGTCATAGCTTGAATATACTGTAGGAATCATCACTACTTTTATGAAATGATTTTCTAGTTATAAGATTTTTTTTCTGGAAATGACAATAATAACCATTTTTCTACCCTTTCTCAGGATAGTCCATTAATTGTTGGGTCTTTGGGTCGGGTCTCTTCTCTGTTAAAGATGAGACCAGGGCAAAATCCTCTTTCACCCTACTTTTCTAATTAAAGGATTACGACCTCTCCTTTCTCTCTCTCTCTCTCTCTCTCTCTCTCTCTCTCTCTCTCTCTCTCACACACACACACACACACACACACACATCATGAATACTGTGGATAGGATACAACTTTTAATAGCAAATTCACTGAATTAATTATGCATGCATAATTAATTTGTCAATGGAAGTTACAAAAATAGTTTTGGCTCTTAGTTTAATTGAAAGCTTTGCATTGCTCTACTTGTGATATCTGCTTTGTCGAAAGAAGACGAAAAGGGATCAGTTCTGTAAGTACTATCAGTAGTTTTTGAAGTAATTCTTGTTTTTGTTACAGGCTGTGATAGATGAAGACGATGAAAAGCTGAAAGACCTGAGAGAAAATTATGGTGGCAAAGTTTACAATGCTGTGACAACAGCTCTCTCCGAGATAAATGAATACAACCCTAGTGGGAGGTATGTTACATCAGAACTATGGAACTACGAACAAGGAAGGCGAGCTACCCTCAAGGAAGGAGTCGGGGTTCTGCTGAAATATTGGAGTTCCTACAAGCAAAAGAGGGGGATGTAATGACGTGGTGGAACTCACTCCTTTGGAGTGTTTGTTGTACTATTAATAGTTTAGAGCAGTTTTGATTCATTTTCAGCCTTTTTTTGTTGTGTTATTAGTAGTTTAGAGTAGTTTGATTCATTTCCAGCCCTATCTAATAGAGAAGTTGAGATCAGGGAAGGACAGTGGGTGCCACCGGGCGGGGCTAGCGTAGTCTTGGTCTTTGGTGATGGTAGAATATGATGTTTAACATTCACGAAATAAATTGTGTAAATTTTTGATTCGACTCTTCATGTTAATTAGTTACTTAGCATATGAAAGTAAAGGGAAATGTTGTGTCAAACCGGCACAATTCGTAGGAAGGATCTTGGCTCGGATGCATTATATATAAATATATATACCCAAAAATCATCGCTGTATATATCAAGTAATCTATATACTAATATATATATATATATAGAGGTAATTCATCCATATAGTCACTTTGACTAGGTTGACTACAATAATTATCAAAGAATTTAATATGGTTAAATTATAGTCAAAAATGTGTTTTTTGGACAAAAATACCCGTCTTTTTACTTTTTCTCTTTTTCTCTTTCTTCTTTTATCTCTTTTTCCTCTTTTCTTTCTTCTCTTTTATTCTTCTCCATCTCGTTTTTTTTCATTCCTACTGCTTTTCTTCTTCATTTTTTTTTTGTTGTCTTCTTCCTGTCGCCCTGTTGCCGCCGCTCTCCCTCTCTCGCCACCGCCCTGCGCCCCTCCCGTCACCCCTCTCAACGCTGCCGCCGTCGCCCTGCGCTCCTTCCGTCGCCGTCGCCCTCTCTCTCTAGATCTGCTGTCGCCACCGCCGTCGCCCTGCGCCCCTTCCCGTCGCCGTCGCTCTCTCTAGATCTGTTGTGGCCACCGCGTCGCCATTTTTCTCCTCTTTATTTCCTTGTACTGATTGAATATCTCTAATCTTTATAGTTGCATTTGATGATTTTGTACTTTGATTTTGGAGGCATGGGCTTTCCGCAATTAATTTGATGATTTGTGTTTTATAAAGCTTTTTTGATGATTTGTATAAAGCTATGCTTGCAAAGATGGGCTAATTTGGAGCACCGTTCGTCTCTCTCTCTCTCTCTCTCTCTCTGTGTCTTGTAGATGCAAGTTAATGGAAGTTGTAATCATAAGTTTTTTACATGTTTTTTTGGTACGCCTGTTACGAATTTAGTAAATTCGTAATGCTAAGTGTTACGAATTTGATGGATTCTTAATATAAAATGTTACGAAGTTACCAAATTCGTAATATGAAATTGATTAATTCGTTGCAAGGAAATTGACGATGTTGATGTTACGAATTTGAGGAATTCGTAATCTATTATGTTTCGAATTTATTAATTTCGTAATACGAAATCAACGATTGATGATATTGTTGTTACGAATTGTATGAATTCATAATGTCTTATGTTACGAATGTATGAAATTCGTAATACAAAACTAAAGATTGTTTTTGTGTTACGATTTGTTGTTTTCGTAACTGATTTATTACTATTTGTTGATTTCGTAACAACACGATTTGTTACGATTTTATTTTGGTGTTACGACTTGTTTGTTTTCGTAACTACTTTATCATGTAGTGTGGTGTTATGAAATCATAAATTGGTAATAGAGAAACAAGACACATTTGATTCGAAATATTAAATTCGTAACATGGAATTATGACAAACTGATACGAATTCATAAGATCGTAACATGAAATTATGACAAAGTGATACGAAATCATAAATTCGTAACAGAGAAACAAGGCATATTGATACGAAATGTAAAATTCGTAACAGAGAAACAAGATACGACATGTAAAATCCGTAACATGGAACTGATACGAAATGATAAAATTTTAACATAAAGTCAAGGCATAATGATACGAAATGACAAAATCGTAACATGGAATCAAGGCATACAGAAACGAAATGCCAAAATCTTAACAGGAAGTCAAGGCATAGTGATACAAAATGCCAAAATCGTAATCTGTTATGTTATGAATTTATTAATTTCGTAATACGAAATCAACGATTGATGATATTATTGTTACGAATTGTATGAATTCGTAATGTCTTATGTTACGAATGTATGAAATTCGTAACACAAATTAAAGATTGTTTTTGTGTTAAGATTTGTTATTTTCGTAACTGATTTATTACTATTTGTTGATTTCGTAACGATACGATTTGTTACGATTTTGTTTTGGTGTTATGACTTGTTTGTTTTCGTAATTGCTTTATCATGTAGCGCGGTGTTACGAAATCATAAATTGGTAATAGAGAAATAAGACACATTTGATTCGAAATATTGAATTCGTAACAAGAAATCATGACAAACTGATACGAATTCATAAGATCGTAGCATGGAATTATGACAAAGTGATACGAAATTATAAATTCGTAACAGAGAAACAAGGCATATTGATACGAAATGTAAAATTCGTAACAGAGAAACAAGATTCGAAATGTAAAATTCGTAACATGGAACTGATTCGAAATGATAAAATCTTAACAGAAAGTCAAAGCATAGTGATACGAAATGACAAAATTGTAACAAAATATTCAATACGAATGCTAATTTCGTAACATAACATAATCCGGTGGTGCTTGGCGGCAAGATTCTTCCTCTTGAATATCCATTCTATCTGTAATAAACAAACAATTAAACCAATTCAGTATTTCAGAACATGTAACACATGTTACGAAATTATAATTTCGTAACTTCAAATAAACATATGAAAATGCAAAGTTAGTTGCGAATTTCAAAATTCGCAACATCATATACTTAACAATTTCAGTTTCGAATCCTTCAAATAGCCACAAATATGTTGCGAAATTATAATTTCGCAACATGTTATAACTCAAATTCCAAAAACGTGATACGAAAATATGAATTAGCAACAGATTATTCAATACGAATGCTAATTTCGTAACATCTAATGATTCATTTCGGAACCTTCAAAAAGCCTCAAGCATGTTGCAAAATTGTAAATTCGTAACTTCAAATTAACGAATCAAAATGCACAGTTAGTTACAAATTTCACAATTCGTAACACTATATACGAATTGTGTTACGAATTGTGAAATTCGCAACATTATATACCTAAAAATTTCAGATTCGAAACCTTCAAAAATCCTCAAACATGTTGCGAAATTGTTATTTCACAACAGTTTATGACCGAAATTCCAAAAACGCGTTACGAAAATATGAATTAGCAACAGATTATTCAATACGAAATTCGTATATTTTGTTGCGAATTGTGAAATTCGCAACATTATATGCTTAAAAATTTTAGTTTCGGAACCTTCAAATAGTCCCAAACGTGTTGCGAAATCGTAATTTCGTAACGTCAAATAAACGAATGAAAATGCACAGGTAGTTACAAATTTCACAATTCGCAACACTATATACGGATTGTGTTACGAATTGTGAAATTCGCAACATTATATACCTAAAAGTTTCATATTTGAAACCTTCAAAAATCCTCAAACATGTTGCGAAATTGTAATTTCGCAACAGTTTATGACCGAAATTCCAAAAACGTGATACAAAAATATGAATTAGCAACAAATTATTCAATACGAAATTCGTAAATTTTGTTGCGAATTGTTAAATTCGCAACATTATATTCTTAAAAATTTTAGTTTCGAAACCTTCAAATAGTCCCAAACGTGTTGCGAAATTGTAATTTCGTAACGTCAAATAAACGAATAAAAATACACAGGTAGTTACGAATTTCACAGTTCGCTACACTATATACGAATTGTGTTACGAATTGTGAAATTCGCAACATTATACACCTAAAAATTTTAGATTCGAAACTTTCAAAAAGCCTCAAGCATGTTGCGAAATTGTAATTTCGTAACATGCTATTACCAAAATTCCAGCAAACATGTTACGAATTTCTGATCTGAACAGATCTGGAAAAAATCGTAAAACACCCCAATACATCCAAATCGACCAAAAATCACCCCAAATATACCACGAATCACCAGGAATCATATGAACACTTGTAAATCATCAAAAATAAATACAAAACAACATTATTTCCGGTTAGATCTAGGATTTTTCTAGAGTGAGAAAGATGGAGAAAGAGAAATAAAATCGAGAAAGAGAGTAGGGAAGATCTCGAACCTTAGTTCTCTCGAGAATATTACGAGCTCCATGGTGGTTTGGGAGGGCAGCAGCAGTGACGACGACAGATGAGGTGGTGGTGGGGTTCTAGGGAGAGAAAGATGTTCGTGGGTGTATGTTCGCTGTCGAAGCCATAGCTGGACGGCTGAGGGTGGCGGTGGCGATGGCGGAAATGGGAGGTGGAGGGTAGCGGAAATGGGAGGTGGAGGAAACTAGGGTTTTCTGGTTTTGGGGGAGAGTTTTTTTAGAGAGAGAAAAATTGAGTGGGAAATGAAATGGAGTGGGAGGTTATGACACGTTTTTTTTATGAAAAATTGAAAATAACTTCTACCCTATAGTAAGGGTATAATTGTCCAAGAAACAAATGTTTGGCTATAATTTTACCATATCATGTTCCTTGACAACTATTGTAATCTAAAGGGGGATTTTGCTATATGGCTCCTTCACTCATATATATATAGGTATGGGTTCTAGTGAAAATAGCCCTTAAAGTGAGAAACGAGAATAAATTTGGACTACATATCTCAAAAAAAGGGCGGGCGCGTGAGATACACTTGCGGGCGCGTGTAGCTTACGCGACATTTTTTTTTGGCGATTTTTTCTTAAAACACGGTGCATCTAGATACACTGTGTGGTGCATCTGGTTACACATTGTGGTGCATGTCCGATTTTTTTTTCAGTTTTTTTTAACATTTTTTTTCTCGGCTCCGCCTTCGCTCCGATTACTAATATAAGGATAATTGTTGGGCAACAATTTGAATTTTTCAGCTCGTTTTGAGGCTTTCGGCTCCCCTCGCTCGAATCTTGACTAAAGAAGAAGCGGCAAACCAAAAGATATTTTCGTAAAGCATAGTGCATTTTCTTACACCTAGTGGTGCATCTGATTAGACTGTCCCGTGCATATCAGTACACGTAGTGGTGCATCTCATGAACCACAATGTGGTAGATGCATCACACTTTACAATGAGATGCACCACAACGTGATACTAGATGCACCATACGTTGACATGAGATGCATTCAGATTTATGGAAAAATCAAATCTTAAAAAAAAAAAAAACTGGAAATTTTTCGTCCGGATGCACCGCCCTTCTTAGCGAGATGCACCAGATGAGTGGCTGAAATTGATTCTCATTTCTTAGGATAAGGGTCATTTTTATATGATCCTAATCTTACACATATATATATATATATATATATATATATATATATATATGTGTGTGTGTGTGTGTGTGTGTGTGTGTGTGTGTGTGTGTGTGTGTGTGTGTAAAATGCAGAAATAGCAATTCTAAGATTTAAAATGTTAATTATAGCAATCCTTTTTAAAACTATCAAATAATAGCAATTATAGACATATTTACCCCTTTTCCTTCTTCTATTTCAATTTTCGTTTTTTAAACTGAAAGTCGTGATCCCAAATATATATGTGGGAAATCACATGAATAAATATGTGAAAGCACATTATAATTTGTATGGTTTCACATGAAAAATAATGTGAAATCACATTATAATGGTTTCACATGAAGAAAAATAGGAATTGACATAAAAAATGGGGATTCACATGAAAAATAATGTGAAATCACATTACAATTTATTTGATTTCGTATCTAATTCGATTTCACATAAAAGAAGGGAATTCACATGAAAAAAAAAATGAGAATTCGCATGAAAAATAATGAGAATTCGAATAAGGGTAAAAAAGTCATAAATTGCTATAATTAATAACTTTTAAAAGTTATTGCTAAAATTAATATTTTTATCTTTAAAACTGCTAGAATCCTACAATAACTATATATATATATATATATATATATATATATATATATATAAATAAAGAGTCTTGTTTTACAAAATATGTTTTGCTTAGTTTACCCCTATTATATCTTTACTCTAAGGCCAATAAAGTAATTTAATTTACATACTATAGCATGCAATAATTCACAAGAATTTTTTTTACCTTATATATCAATTTATTTTTCCTACTTTCCTCATTCTTCTATGATGATTGGTACACATAAATGGAAAGAAGTGAGAATGGAATGACTTTGGTAATTGAATGAAGATGAAAATGCAATGGAATGAAGAATGATATTCCTATGGCTACTATACACAAGGAACGAAATGAATTTTTTTAATTATTTTTTTCATAATTAATATAATTAGTTTAATAATTATTATAATAAATATTAACTAAATACTAATAATTTATTATTTTAATATTATTTATTAATTTAATAATTGATATGTATGATAATTAATTATGTTAATATTAATATAGTAATTATAATAATTTTTATACTGACTACAATAATAACAATAATATATAATAATAAAAAGAATATAATATTATTTATTATTGATTTAATATTATTATAATATCCTCAATAGTTAATTAGTGTAATAATATTAAAAGTATAATTAATTAGTAATATTATTTAATTAACTTATTAGAATTAATAATAATAATAATAATAATAATAATAATAATAATTATTATTATTATTATTATTATTATTATTATTATTATTCTTGAAGATGTGGAATAGTTAATATTAGGGAAGAGGGAAGGAATGACTAAACCCATACTTATAGGATTAGTCATTTCTTATGAAAAAAAAAAACAATATACCAGCCGTGGAATTAAGAATTGAGGCAGTAATGACCATTCCATTCTCATTCCATTCCAGCGTACCAATCATCACCTAAAATTTAATTATTAAGAGTAGTATTCTTAAATTATGTCTAAAGTTTCGAAAATAGGCAAAACTGAATCAGATCAAGAATATTGTTTTGTATATATAAGACCATTTGAAGTTGAGTTGATTATATTAATGAAGTTCAATTGTATAAAATATGAAATTTCCAATCGATATATATTGTTCTATTATGTAAAAGTATTAATATAAAGAACATACATTGCATAACCTAAATAAATAAATTTTTGTCTATATTTGTTGTATTTGAAAATTAAATGTAGACAAGCATACCAAGTGTCTATTATTAAAAATTATTTTTATATATTTTTTTCAACCATATATATGTTGTCTATGTATTTATAGATGAACTCATATAAGAAATTATTGATATTTTAGTCCTACTTAATACTAGTAACTATTAAGGAAATATTAACTATTCAAGAATTTAATGACATATTTTATAATATGACAATGCAATACTATTTTTATAATAATACAAGTGTAAACTTTAATTATCGAATTAATGACACTTAATATAAATTTAAGAATATTCAATAACACATAATAAACTGAGGGCGTTCTTTAAAATAAAAAATAGTTTGAATATTTTGTATTTAATTGCTCTTATTAATGATAATATATAAATTTTTAGAAATTTCATAAAGTTCGTTCTAAAACAAAGTTAAAGATTATTAATACTAATATAAAAATAAATTGAATAATTAAATGTACTTCTTAAAACTTACTCCCTCTGTTTTTTTATAAGTGTCCTCAGCCGTCAAAACACACAAACCAAGGAAATTAATATATTACTATTTTCATCTATAATTATTGCCTAGGAAACTTAAAATGTAAATAATTAGCATTTATTACTTAGGTAAAATAGAAAGTTTTGCATGATTTTTCTCAAAAGTTGCATCATTTTTTTTCAAAATTTATGAAATACGACACTTATTAAAAAACAAATCAAATTTCATAATAGGACACTTAATAAAAAACAGAGGGAGTATTAATTAAATTATTTTTTAACGTGCCAGTTACTCTTGCTAGTATCATAAAAGTATTTTATGAAGTTCTAAGTAATTTATCAGTAAGTAAATTTTAAGTTAGGATTCCCAAAATATGAAGTTGTTAGCGTCACGATCAAATCATCCGTCGCCACGCACTTATTACTACCTAGTACCTATATGGTGACAATACCCTAAATCAATTAGGGTTAATTTATCTAAAATACATTATCTTTTCCGAATTTTCAAATTTAACATGACCTTTTAAAAATTTCTATAGATACACTACTTTTACACCCGTTTAAATTTGACACAACGAGAACTACCGACGACAGACATAACGGTTTTTAGTAAATGTTTCATTTTAGTTGACATGACATTTCACGTTTGGCATAGCTATATGAATAAGACGGAGCGGCATCGTTTTAATAATTTGGATATGTGATTTAAGCCAGTTCATTTCATTCACCATCACATAATTTTAGGCGAAATAACACTCATTTTTTAAAAGTGAAAAACGACGCCGGTTTTTTCACCGAGAAATTCCACGTGCTGATAGCCACAACTGACATTATTTAGGGGTTCTTGAAACTCATGTAAAAATTCAAACGAGTGTAAATGTAGTGTATTTACAGAAATTTGTTAAAGGTCAGGATAAATTTCAATATTCGGAAAATGTGGTATATTTTATGCAAATAATTTGAGGGTTCTTGAAACTTATGTAAAAATTCAAACGGGTATAAAGGTGGTGTATTTATAGGAATTTGTTAAAGGTCAGGATAAATTTTAATATTAAGAAATGTGGTATATTTTAGGCAAATTAATCCAATTCAATTATTATTTGGGTGGTGGGGACTAATAATGTATGTAATTAGAGAGCTTAATGATTACTGGCTGTTATTATGTCAATTTTATTTTTTCATTTTTTCTACTATGCTTAACGACTTATTCTTCAGTCATTTAGTCATGCGAGGTCGCGATTGTGAAATTTACCAACCTTGAGTGGATATTTTCTCTTTATTGTTGAACTATCTAAATCTTAATTTGTTGCCAGTCTCTCATTTCTCTTTAATTCAAAGTGACCTAAACATATTTCGGACAATTCTGTCAATGTCTAGGTTCTAGAAATTAGCAGATACTATGAATTTAAATCGAAACGGTAAGTCTAATTTTTATTCATAATTATCCTTAACGGTTTCCCTATTTCTCCTCTTTATGGCTGTAATGTTGTGGAATCAATAGATTGAATGGTAAAATTAATTTAGGTCTTAATAAGGCAATAACATTTGTTTAAAGTTAATGGCAATAGTCACTATTAGATTACTATATATTAACGGGTTATTTGGTCTAAATACACAAAATATACGCATTTTTAATTTGATTATGCCCATAATTCATAAACAATAAAAGTTTATTCAAGATACACAATTTTGTTAAATTCCGAAATTTCCCCCCGATCTTTTTTTTTCAGGTGATAGTGATGTTGACTTAATATTAAATTTTGTCATTAATTTCATGACATGTTATTTATGCTTCGTGACCATCAGAAACGACACGGTTAAATTTAGTATTATAAGTATGGCATCATTTGTATTCTTTCTCCTCTTTAAATGATTTTGTCTCTCCCGGATAACGATATGATGGCTTCAACCTCTATGTGCTCATGATCAGTTCTTAAATCCTACATTAGGGCAAACTGATCAACAACTTTTACAAATACAAAATGGTCAAATTGAATTATTTATTTGGTTAGTAAAGAAGTTTGTTAATTCAAAATGTTGCTGGCAACTAAAACTAATTCCTAACGACATTAAATTGACGGAATACACAACACTAATTAATTTAAAGTATTTGGATTTGAGATATTATTTTATAAACGTTACACATTTCTTTCCCTGGTTAATGTAATGTAAGAAATGATCCCTCGCGCGTGTTAAAGAAGACAAATTAATTTACACTTCAAATGAGGCAAATTAAGATCCCTAATTGTACGTACTTTTGCTTATCTCCTATATATATATGATCTTCTTTACCAATTTATTTTATGATAATTTTCATTTACTAAAAACAAAGACAAAAAGAAAGAGAAGTAAGTTTCATTGATAATGTTTTCCCATGATTGATTAATTAACATCATTACGGACGCCCGGTAGAATTTATTACTTGCAGATGAATCAAGAGAGCCCCCAAACTTTTGGTGAATTTGAATCCATGTTGTTCATTGTGAATATTGTAAACATATATTGAAATCAATAATTATTAGATTAAATTGAGTACGTAATTTAATTTTATTTGAGGGTGAATGAGTGCATAAATTTAGATAGAAAGATGTTCTCACATGAAATTAAATAATAATGTAAGAGTTCGAAGCTGCTTTGGTTTTTTTTTTGGAGCCAACAGTATTCAGTATATATATATATATATATATATATATATATATATATATATATATATATATATATATATATATATATATATATATATATATATATATATAGGGTTGAGATCCGGTGAGAATAAATATTATATGAGAATGTGAGAATGATATATTTTAATGCATTTTTATTACATCGGTAATGCATATATTGCAGAAATGTAATGCATGCACATTCTAATGCATAAACTACAATAATTTAATGCATTAACATTGTAATGCATAAATTACAACATCATAATGCATCGTTAAATCTGGACCATTGATCAACAAAGATCAAGGACCGAGATTTATTCTCATTTCTCACAAAAGAAAGCATTCTCTTTCTATATATATATATATATATATATATTAAAATCAAATTTTACTATAGTTAAATCTATTTGCTTGTCGTTATGGACTTCTCTAACTGAATTCGGTTATATACAACCAAATCAAACCATAACCAATGATATATTTTAACCTAATCAACCAAACAATGACTTTTTGAGCGAACAGTACGTACTGTATGTTGACTATCATTCGACGTCATCTAACTAGGAGATTTGTCCCTTTTCTAAAGGTACAAAAAAAGAAAAAAGTAAAAAGTGAAAATAAAATCATGAATTATACTTTAATAAACAATAGACAACTACGATGATTCTTTGAATTTCATGCTGATGTTTTTTAAAACTCGAACTGCGGATCAAATTCTTATAATTTGCCCCTAATTACTTAAAAAAACATACTTATATGATATACGACTAATTCTTAGGGGTGAGCAACCTCAACCGAAAAACCGAACCGACCGACGAACCTTACCGAAGCAGTCCCGAAAATATAAAAAATCAAGGGTACCGGTTATGTTTTTATTTTTATATATAAAAACCGGTGGCTAACCGAACTGAACCGAAACTCAATAAAAATTACTAATTTTACTAATTATATTTTATAAAATTATAATAATTATTTACTTTTACTAATTTTACTTGAAAATATGGTAGAGTTCAATTTATAATCAATTTATACATCTTTAAATTGTATGTTTTGAATATAAATTGTTAATATGAATAACTTTTGATGCTATTAACTATAAAAACATTGAAACTTTCTTTCGTCATGGTTAACCGTTGAATTAATGACGGTTAACCGAACCTTTTTTTAGGTTAACCATTATCGCGGTTTTTGGTTTTTAATTTCTAATTTTTAACGGTTAACCGAACCGAATAAAAACCGTACGGGAGGTTTTTTTTTGTGCATGTGGCAAATGGTCGGTTAACCAAACCGTGTTCGCCACTAGTGATTCTTATTTACTTGATTATTATTAGAATGGCATTTTAATTTCAATTGCTTGGTAATTGTTTTTTTTTTTTTGGAAATGCATTGACATATTTTTAATTAGATTAAATCTTGATGGGTATCTAATGATGAAAACTTGGTAACAAAAATTAAGAACTAGTCAAATTTGGATGAAACAAACAGAGTTAAGGAACGAAATTGATAAATTGCATTATGCATTGTTTTGCTATTTCGGAAAAGAAAAGAAAAGAATATATATCGGTTAAGATAAGCTGCGGCTACGTCCGTAATCCGTAAAGGCCTTTTCTCTTCCGATTCACGAAAAAGGTAGCTCTTTCATTTAGATATATAAATTTAAAATTAATTTTGGTAAATAGCTATAAATAATTATCTCATGTTTTTCCCATTTTCGCAACGGTTGACTTGACACAGTTTTATTGCTTAAACCTCTACGAAATTTCTTTTGTGCCCTTGACAGAGTCATTAGTGTACATTGTTTACAATAATTTATTAATCTAACTAACAAAATAGTATAATACAGGATTTAATAGCACTAATTAATTTGTGATTAAATATATATTTATGAGAATGAGATATATGACGTGCATGAGAAGAAGTCTTCATGATGTCCTTGAAAGTTTCCAAGACATTAATTCATAGTAGTATTTATTATTGCAGAAATAAAGTCCAGTTTGAAAACCATTTTCCCAAAAAAGCTAACAATACTTATAAAGAAAGCAAATATTTTTATCTAAAAAAAGAAGAAGTAAATAGTCCATATATATATATTTTCTTGAGATTTGATGAAGCAGTGGGTGCAACAACTATTCCGACAGGCGACAGCAAGGTTGAACTAAGTTCTCCCTAATCCGCCAACCTCAGAACAACCTCTCTCTCTCTCTCTCTCTCTCTCTCTCTCTCTATCTCTCTCTCATGTTCTTGTATATAAAAGGAAGTGCTCTCACATAGATTCTCAACCAACACAACAAAGCATTTCATCATCTCTTATTCATTTCCTCTTTCATTGCTTGTGCTGAGAAACCAAAACATCGACAGACAAAGCAAGATATACATCAACAGGAGTAGCAAGATGGCATTTCGCTCCTTCTTCGCCTTGGCCGTCTTGCTCCTATTGACGCCTCTAGCAATGGCCAAAGTGCACCACCATCAGTTCATCGTAAGTCACTTTTTTTTTTTTTTTTTTTTTTTTTTTTTCTGTTTTTGTCATTTACTTAATTTCTAGCAATATTCTAGCTAGTAACTTTGGTGAAATTAAATTAATATTTATATGTAGGTTCAAGCAAGTCCAGTGAAGAGGCTGTGCAAAACCCACAACTCGATCACCGTGAACGGGATGTACCCCGGCCCAAGTTTGGAGGTTAATAACGGCGACACTCTCGTCGTCAACGTTGTTAACAAAGCTCGTTACAACGTTACCATTCACTGGTAATGCTATAAATTAATTCCATAAATTAAGATGCATGCATGCAAATATTAACTTTTTCCACAATACTATGCTATACTTATGTGTGTGTGTGTGTGTGTGTGTGTGTGTGTGTGTGTGGGGTGAATGTAGGCATGGAGTGAGGCAAATGAGAAGTGCATGGGCTGATGGACCTGAATTCATAACTCAATGTCCGATTAGGCCGGGAAAGAGTTATACTTACCGCTTCACTATTCAAGGTCAAGAAGGCACTCTCTGGTGGCACGCTCACAGCTCGTGGCTGCGCGCCACCGTCTACGGTGCTTTGATCATCCGCCCCAAACTCGGCGATTCATATCCCTTCCCTACCCCCAACCGCGAAACCCCCCTCCTTCTTGGTATAGCCAACCATCTATATGCATGCAACCCTTTCTCTCTCTCTCTCTCTCTCTCTCTCTCTCTCTCTCTCTCTCTCTCATATATTTGTGATTAATTTGGTGCATGCATGACTCAGGCGAATGGTGGGACGCCAACCCCATTGATGTTGTGAGAGAAGCTACAAGAACTGGAGCCGCTCCTAATGTCTCCGATGCTTACACCATCAACGGTCAACCCGGTGATCTCTACAACTGCTCCAAGCAAGGTTAGTTTTCTAATTATTCATGATACCATTAGATCCCATCATATCAATAATTAAGAATAGTAACTCTTCAATCTCGAGCTAACTAATTTTGTAGCAGAGTTAGGGCTTCTTGTGCAAATTAAGAAAATATATAATACCATCATCTCCTTCTTCATGCATGCAGATACCGTTATAGTTCCTGTTAAGAGTGGAGAAACACATCTACTAAGAGTTGTCAACTCTGCAATGAATCAACAACTCTTCTTCAAAGTCGCCAACCACAAAATGAGGGTGGTGGGGGCCGATGCCTCCTACCTCAAGCCCTTCACCACCTCCGTCATCATGCTCGGGCCGGGCCAGACCACCGACGTACTCATCACCGCCGATCAGCCACCGAACAGGTACCACATTGCTGCACGCGCCTACGCAAGCGCTCAGGGCGCACCCTTCGACAACACCACCACCACCGCCATTCTCCAATACGAATCCGCCCCTTGCCGCGCCACCGCCAAATGCTCCTCCGCGCCTGTTGTGAGGGCCATCATGCCAGCCTTCAACGACACCCCCACCGCCACCGCCTTCACCACCAGCTTGAGAAGCCCCCGGAAAGCGGAGGTGCCCACCAAAATAGATCACAATCTCTTCTTCACCGTTGGACTCGGGCTCAACAACTGCCCCCGTGGCGCCAGGGCCCGAAACTGCCAGGGCCCGAATGGGACCCGCTTTACTGCTAGCATGAACAATAACTCCTTCGTCCTGCCCTCCAACTTTTCTTTGCTCCAAGCACATCACCAAGGTACACTTTGTAAATACAAATACACGCGACACATAATTTAATAATTTAGTACAGTCTCAATTGTTTAATTACATGTTTTATTCGTCTGTGGTAATTAAGTCACGTGACATAAAAATAATATTGTTACAGGTATACCTGGGGTTTTCACGACTGATTTTCCGGCGAGGCCACCGAGGGTATTCGACTACACCGGAAACGTGAGCCGGGCGCTATGGCAGCCCATTCGAGGGACGAAGGCGTATAAGCTGAAATACGGGGAGGCGGTGCAGGTTGTGTTGCAGGGAACAAGCATCTTCACGGCGGAGAACCACCCCATCCATCTTCATGGTTACGATTTCTACATCGTTGCGGAGGGATTCGGGAATTTTAATCCGAGCAAAGATACGGCCAAGTTCAATCTTGTAGATCCACCCATGAGAAATACAGCAAGTGTGCCTGTTGGTGGTTGGGCCGTCATCCGATTTGTTGCTGATAATCCAGGTATACATGCATGCATCTCTCTCTCTCTCTCTCTCTCTCTCTCTCTCTCTCTCATGCATATAAGTACTAATTTTGAACACGAACAGGGGTGTGGTTGATGCATTGCCACTTGGATGTGCATATCACGTGGGGATTAGCGATGGCGTTCGTGGTGGAAAACGGCGTCGGAGAACTGCAAACGTTGGAGCCACCTCCGGCAGATCTTCCTCTTTGCTAGAATCATAGTATATCATTAACAACATGAGAAATTTGCAGTTTTTGGATTCATTCAATTTGTATTGATTTCCCAAATGTGGGGGTTAATTTTATTTTCTTATTGTTTTACATATATAGTTTTGTGAGAGAGATGCTTGGTGGCCGCTAACAACGCCATCATTTCATTAATGTATCCCAGAATGTATGTGTTTTGCATTGATGTTAGTTAAAGTTATTATTACTTTTTTATATTTCAAAATTTTATACTCACTTTTCTTCGTTAGCACTTTCGATTATGCATGAAATTAAGTCGAGAGTAAGGAAATAATATCGTTATGTGTTTACGATAAGAAGAAACTAATATTTGAAGCTAAGAAAACTAACATTTGGAACTAAGAAACAACATATGTTTGAAGTTCATAAATTATTATTTTTAAGATAGTAAGACAGCGCCCAAATTTTATCGAATTAAATGATTTTACATTGGAATCTTTCTTGTAAATTTTAGTCATAGACAGTAACAACTTTGTCGATATGTACAGATTATCTAGAAGTTCCGACACCTGAATTTTTAAATTACTTTTACAATCTTTTAAATTTATAGGGTCCCCTCCATTAAGATAAATATAATTAAGTCAACGTTGCTAGATTTTAAGCTGACTAGCTATGTTAATATGACTGTTGGTAACATGTGTTACTAACATGTCTCACAGTTATCAGTCAGATATAAATCGAATTATTTATTTAATTGTATATTATTTTTTTTTCCTTTATACACGAATTTTGTGTAGATAAAAGAATAGCTGAATGACGGTTATTGGAAAGAAAGAGTAAGATTCGAGCAAAGTACAAGGAGGTTTCAACCCTAGACATGATAGGAGTTCATGGGATGTAACCGCCAAGTAACCACCTCCATCCACCTCGAGCATTGTCAAGTTAAATAAGAGGTTCAACTCTATTGTCAAACGAATGAAGAAAGAAAATGATAAGTTCAAGCATAGAAAGGGAAAAGTTCAGTCATCTTCCACTTCGTTTCTTGTTAAAACTGCTGTTAAGGAGAATGTCAAAAACACATCGCCTAACATTGATACAATTCAATGTAGAGGATGCTCTGGAATGGGACATTATGCAAATGAGTGCCCCACGGTGTGTAGACGAATGCAAAGGAACATGAATATTATGGTTGAATGGAATACATATTATGAGGAAACTGAAGAAATCAAGTACGCTCCTGTATTATTGCTTGCAAAGATTGATGAAGATGATTTCTCTGATGATGAGATAATTGACGTTTTAGTAGATCTGGATGATGTTATGCTGTTTGATGAATCAGGAATTGAAATTGACGATCTTGATGTGACTACACCTATTGAAGGTAACAGTTCAGTTTTCACTTTGGGCGGTGTTAATTGCATTGGTGCAAATGATTGTGATGTTATGTACACTAATTCTAGTGTTGCTGCAGGAGTTGGTGACAAACTTCATAATGTTAGTATTCACCATGTTGTTGACAACACTGACATGAATGTTGATTCTGATATTTCGAACATGAATAATATTGATATTACAGTTTTCACTAATGATAGTGTTGATTTTGATATTGGTAACACAATGGCTTTAGCATCCAAACTAACTTGGTGTGATTTAACTCTTGAAGAAGTTGAGAAAATTGACAAGATTGATTCTCCTCCGGTACTTTTCTTTGCATTAGCTAATAAAAATGGTGGTTCTGAAGAAGAAATGTTAGAAGCTCTGAACGATATTGAAATTGACTCTCGTTTGGATGATTTTGAAGATGATTTGGACGATCGGCTTACTTTCACATCGAATGTTGAAGGTAACATTTCTTTAAACATTTTATCCAATGTTTCTTTTGATGCTTCAACATCTAATTTCATTAGTAGCACTTCTGTTATTAATCTGTCAGGTACTGAATATGTTGTGCACAACACAACTGATGAAATATACACAGAGAATTGTGTTGAAGAGACATTTACTAACATAGATTATGAGGATTATTTTAACGACAATAAAGCTACCATGTCAGAGTTAGTCATTTATGACAAACTCGACATGCAGATTGAAAATTTTCATGTTGACACTAATGATAGTGTTGATCCTAATGTTGCAGTGAAATGGTACTTTGATAGTGGCTGCTCTAGACACATGACGGGTGTCAAGGAGTATCTCAATGATTATGTGGCTATTAATGGTGGTAAAGTAACATGTGGTGGTGGAGCAAAACGAAACATAATTGGTAAAGGAACTATGAATGTTCGAGACTTTCCAAATTTGAAGAATGTTCTTCATGTTGAAGGACTAAAAGCAAACCTGATAAGCATTAACCAATTGGGTGATGATAATTTTACTGTGAGATTCGAGAGACATCTCTGTGAAGTCTTTGATCGATATAACCACTCGGTGATGTTAGGATACAGATCTTCTGACAATTGTTATCAAACATATTGTTGATATTCACTAAACCATTGGACTTTGAGAGATTTTATTTGCCTAAGAAAATCTCCTGAAATTTGCTTCTTTAAGGATGTTGGAAGGTATGTTGAAACCAATGTTGGTTTCTTGATTTTTCAGTTAAGTTAATTTAACTTTACTGATTGACGTAATGAAAGTTGTCTGAACTAATGTTGGTTCATGATATGACATTGGATTAGCTTTGTTAGTAGGAGTTTGTTATTTCATTCCTAGTTGTTTTATTTCAGTAGTTGTCAGTTGGTTGTTTTTAGTTCAATAGTTTAGTTTTATCCTTTTCCTAGCTTAGTCTCTTTTTATTGCATTTTTTTTGAAGATATTTTGTTGTAAATGATGTCTCTGCTAGTCATTTCACTTCTATGTTGTAATATTTCTAATGTTTATTTTGAACTTAATTCAGTGAAGATGGTTTTGTTCTGTTTGATTCCATTTTATTCGAAAGTTGGTCACAAGCCAAGACCTTCAATCTATTCCTTGTATAGTTTAACTATGTGTTAATTTTTAATTTTTTTTTTCATTCGATGTTAAAAACAATGTTTATAACATTGTCTAACGCTATCCCAAAGCTCGTTTCCTTTTCTCTCTCTCTCTAAGATGTTGTGATGTTCATCCAAAATTTGCTTCCATCAACCAAAAAGGGGGAGTGACTGATCTTCTTGTTGGTTGTTGAATGCTATTTGTTTGTTGTTACTAATGTTAGATGTCAGTTTTAAATTTATCTTGTTTAAGTGTTGAACACTTTATGTGATACCCCAAGTTTTTATCCCTTTAGAGAGCGTCTAATTAACCGAGTAAAGTCCAAAGATGAGAATTTAGGAGTAAAATTTTTTCTTTTCTAATCGATGAGTTTTGAATAAAACGTTTAAATTGCCTTGTGAATCTTGTGTGAATTTATCTGTTCTATTTATCTGAGATGATGATGATGTGATATGTTTGTTGAGTCGTTTATATGAAAATGAGTATGAGATTAAATTCCGGAAAAATCCCGAGAAGTTTGTTTAATTAAGATAACATAACGTTAATCGCCGAGAAATATGTTTACGCCGATGAACCTAGAATAGAGTTAAATTAGAACCTTCGAACTTAGAATTTCTTTTAAGATCACTGAGATAGGGTAAGAACTTATCCGAGAATTGAGAAGAGAAATGAGGCGTTAGTCTTGAAAAGGATTAATAAACGGATTAATAAGCCGATTAATTTCTTTTAAGAATTAAAGGACTAAAATGATCGAAGCCTTTAATCTTTTAATTTGAGACGTGATATAGGATTGGGATGAGTTAGTATCAAAAGTGAAACGAGAAGAGGTTAGATCCGTTAATAGAACAAAACGGAATTAATACGAATCGTTTTACCCGGAAAACCTTTACGACCGGATAATTAATACCCGTAACGACACGACGGCGACACGTGTCATCCACCTCTCTCCCTCTCTCGCCACCTCACAACTCCTCTCCCATCACCCCTCAATTTCCAAGACCAACACCATGATGATGTCTTATGCATGGATTGCTTAAGGTGTGCATACAAGTTAAGTTCACATCAACCATCAAGTCTTGTCTTTTGCAATTTCCAACAAGTATTTCTTTTTCTCTTTGTTGGATGCACATGCAAGCTCCATACACACTCTCTCTCTCGATTTCTCTCTATGATTCAAGAGTGAGAATTCCATTTTATTCATTCATTTCCATCCAACACCAAAATAAAGAAAAACAAAACTCTCTCCCTCTCTACTCTCTCACTCTCACGGCAAACACACACACTACACACACACATTGATTTTTCTTCCATGCAACCTTGGATTCAAGCTTATCATCCATGGAAATGAAGTAAAGAACACCATCCTCCATCCATTCCATCCATATTTTCAAAGAAAGGTAAGAATTTTCCAAGTTCTTGAAGTTGAATTCAAGAATTATCCAACACTTTTCTTTATTTTCATTCTCAAACCCTATGGATGATTAATTCTATATTCTTTCTTTTTCTTTGAGGATTCAAGAAGACATCCTTCTTTCTTTCAAGATTCAAGCTTTGAAACTACCATTTCCATCCATTTGAATCCCAAGAGCCAAGAGAAGGATTTCCATTTAATTAAGTATGAATCCATTTGATTAGTTGTAAAAATGTATGTCTATAAGTCCTAAAGGAAAGATCTATGCATGCATGTTATTTAATTTATGTTTAGGCAAACTTAGGATATGCATGTGCTAATCGAGTGAGAAGAATTCGTTAGGAGAATCGAGCATTAGATATTAATCGGTGAATTAAGAGAAGAGAAAGAATTTAAAACCCTAAAAATTTAATAAGTGCCGAAAATTTTAGTAAAAAATAGGAAAAATATAAATTCTTGGAGTTATTGTTATTATGATGCTTGATTTGTTATTTCTATCATGTTGAGAATGAGATTATATGCATGAAAAATTGAGGAATAAATTGCACAAAATGTGTACATGTGTGCCGTGATTTTTAAGGAAAAATGGAGAATTTATTTTGTTGATTTTGTTGATGTATTGAGTGATGTTTTGATCAATGAGATGATTGTATGTTATGTTAGTATAATCATGCATGTGTTTAAGTGAAGAAAATGAGTTTGCATGTTGAAATCTTTTTGAAAGAAATTAAGTGTAGAAATAATAAAAAAGGATTGGATGTTTAAGTAGGTATTAATGTTAATTTGAAGATGGAATAAAGATAGAAGTTTTGATAAAAAGACTTAAAATTAAAAAGCTTTTAATTAAATAAAAGATGAAAAGATGTATGAAAAGATTTATTAATTAAATGTCTCGTATTAAAATTTAAGACTTGAAATTTTACAAAAAAATACAACAAAAAGATCTTTTATAATTAATAAAGTGAGTTAATTCATAAAAATGTGTATCAAAAGATAAGGAGATTATTTAGTAAGAAATAGCTTAGGTTTAAAACAAATAAAAGAAGAAATTATTAAAGAAGTAAACAAAATAGAGAAAACCGAGTTTAATAAGAATTAATCGATAAGAAGTAAAAAGGAAGTTAATCTGAGTAAAGAAAAGATGCTAGACGAGTTAAGATAGATACTCGTATAAGTTAACCTAGAAAACAAGAATAAAATAAGATGTCAAGAAATAAAAAGAAAGAAGATTAATTAAATAATTAATTGAGTACGTTATTTCCAACCAAGCGAAGAAAAGATAAAATGAGATAATAATTAAAGGAATAATATTCAAGTTAAGAAATGAGAATCAAGTTAGAATTGAACAAGAATTTATAAATTCATAAGAGTTTATTAAAAGCTAAGAGAAATTTTGTTAATTGAATAAAAGTTATAAAATACCTTATAAGATAGCGGATGTAGAACGAAGCGTTGTCTATATAAATAAGAAAGATAGAATTAATAGTTTAAGCCTCCATAAAAGGAAATGCATAATCGAGTTAGACTTTAAGGTCCAAATGGAATGCATGTTAATGTGTCTTGAAGTATGTTTGATTTATATGATTTCATTATATGTGTGAATATGTGTTTAAATGCATGATAGTATTATAATGTGAAAGATGATTGAATTTGTATGCTAGATGATTGATTGTTAAATTGAGAATGAACTAAAGTCTTTGAAAGAAAGCTCGAGTAATAATTTGTAATAATGAAGTTATTAATTAGAACGAGAAAAGTATACGATATTAAGTAATAAAGTTAACCAGATCGAATAGAGTTAATAAAATAAAGATGAGAACGTGAGATCTTTTAGAAAAGTTAGAACGAAGAGAGCGACGACTCAAATAGAAGTCCGTCAGTTAAAGTCCAACGCCTTTGTGTCCGTCTTTCATATATCTTATCTATCGATATCGAACTATGAAAGATCGAGCCGGACGGATCGTTAAGCGAGGACAAATAGCCCTAGACCACCTAGCTAGTTCTTCGGAAGTCAGGTGGGCTTTTCTGAACCAAAACTATCGATGAAAATTAGTTATGCTATTGAATATTATGATATGTTTTTCAAATGTGATTGACTTGCCATTTTATTGAAGTTAGTATGTGTTATCATCTATTTATATGAAGATGTGATTATCCTGTGAAAGCAGGAACCCACGTGTGGTATATGTTGAGGTGACTGTGAGCCTTGCTTCGGTTGGGCCGGTCACAGTGTTTGAGAAGGAGGCCTACTTCTCGGCACAGTGAAGTTATTTGTGATAGATGATACATACTATTATATTATATGATATTTGGCTGGGCAGTCTGTTTCAAATAAAAATGTTTTGACATGCACAAGTAAAACCGTTTTTAAAACTGCTTATATACTTGTGATGTTTGGCAAGACAAGTTCAATTAATATAGCTTTAAGAAGCATCTTTATTCAAATGTTTTGGCTTGTGTTCACTGAGTACGAAGTACTCAGCCCTGCGTGTGTTTCTAAACATGCAGGTTGACTGGATGGCGATGGCGTGGATACTTGGTGGTGTGGTTTGGTTTTGTTGGTTAAGTTTGGTAGAATTTCGGACTGGCATTTGTACGTCTTCATACGTGCAAGTGTTGGGAGTTGATGCTAATTTCCGCTGCAATCCTTTTGATCTAATGTCTGTTGATGTTAATACTTTTATACTCATGTTTTTGATTCCGAGCGTTGTGCTCAAAGACTTTGAATGCTTGTTGAATTCGTAACCCCTTTAACTTGTAATCCCGAGCGATGGGCTCGTAACTTGACTTGTCGTTGAACATGATCCCTTATCTTGATGTATATAATTGCATGCTTCCTCTTTTTGTTGGAATTCCTTTCCCATCAGCATGATTTACTTGCTTGAATTCCCGTTTAAAGTGAAGTTAAGATGCTCGGTTATTATTTCTTTATGCTTTTGAAAACCAAATTCGATTGCCTTATATTTCATCTTTGTTTTCCCCGAGCATTTTCCCTTTGTTTGAGTTAGTTGTTAGTTATTTAGGTTTGTTGTTGTTCGTAAGTCGCACCTCGAGAGTCGGGGCGTGACACTTTATCAATTTAATTGCGCTGGACGCAGTTTGTTTTTGTATAATGAATGATTTGAATATGATATAACATATTTTAGTTTGAGTTTTTTGTGTGTACGATCACATCTTAGTTTTTCAACTATTACGTTGATATAGTCTTTTTGCTACTGCAGTGTACTAACTGTAATACCCCGGATATTTTCTTCCGACGAGAAATAAAATTTTATTTATTAATTAAGGCTTTGCACGCCTAAGTTAAGGAAATTTGATTCTAAGACTGACGGTGAAATCCGTTTCTGAAAATAAATTCCAGAAGTCGGTCGAACGACTACTGTATTAGGGGTTTTGCGTTCGATAGAATTTTCGTCCAAAAACTCAGATCGAAAAACCGTCAGAATTTACATTCATTTTTTCTTCGATACGAGTTCACCGGAGAAAGTCAGTTTTTATGATTTTTTCGAGCGAAATTTGGACTGTGATGTCCCGACTTTTTATCGGATTTTGAAAAACGAATTAGGTTTTCCGAGTATGTGATTTATATCTAATCTAACGGTCGAATTAGATTTTGTCGAATACGTAACCGACTAAGAAATTATTTCTCGACTTTTATAACGTCGTTCTAGACCCGGAAACGAGATATTTCTGGCAAGTTAAACACAACCAAACACCCCTTAATGAGTCACCACCCTTTTGTTGGATATTTTCTTTACTTTATGTAATAATATTAGCTTAGTCATCTCTCTCTCCCTCACTCCACCAATACCGCCCCCCCATCCCTCTATCTCATTTTCTCTCTCAAATTCCTCCATCAAAGTTCATCATCCAAGCTTTCTCAAAGCTCACAAGTCCTCCGTCTACCGATCTATTTCATTTTCGAGTTCATATTTCGCAAGGTAGGAACATCGTCTACGTAATGAACCGAACAAAAGTTTCTTTCCCCAAGCTTTCATTTTTTTCGAAACATATAGGATGAAGAAGCATGTTGTTTCTTGTTTAATTCATGTTCTAGTATGCTTAGGAATAGATTTTATGGATCGAATCATGAAGAAAATCTTTCCCCCTCTTAATCTTGTCATTACCGAAATTTTATGGAATTTTAGGGGTTTTGCGTGGTTCTATTTTCTTGTTGCTTGATTGATGAATTAGTGATTTATATGATGTTAGATAACTACATGAATTAATTTAGAATTTTCTAAAAACAAAAATCAAAATGTAAGAGATGAAGAATGGATGATTTAATGTAGTAGATGATATGATATGCATGATTTGTTAATGGAAATGGTATGTACTATGTTGTAGGATGAATTTATAATTTATTGAGATTTTTCTAAAAATAAAATAAAAACCGTAAGAGACGGAAATCCATCGATAAGTCGAGGCTCGTTAATATTTTGAGAATATGGTTTGCATATTAGTGATTCTTGATAGATAATGATCGTTGTTGTAAAATTTGAATGAAATCGAAGAACGTCGGATTTTTGTTAAGAGACGAGCAATCGACGATAAGTCGATAAGAGATAATGATTTAGGTTTGTGATTCAAACCTATGATAATCTTGTTAGTTAATGATCGTGACCGTAAAGTTTGAACGAATTCTAAGAAGATTTGATTTCTGATAAGAGACAGAGAATCGAGATTAAAAGCCGATAGAGAAGTCAAATAAGGAAAATCAATTTGATAATAATGATTGTTATTGATTGACGAACAATAGTGTAGTTGACGACATTTCCATCTGAGAGACGAGATGTTATGAGTTATAGTAAAGAAACGAGAAGTTGATAAACGAAAATGAAATAGGAATTGAATTTGAAATTTGATTTGGTATGTTAATTGGTTAGTTGAAAATGACGAGGAAATGCTCGTCGTTTGTTTAATCAAAAGACGTGAATGTGAACCCGATTAAGGGATAGTGCATGTTGACTGCATTGAGATGAAATTTTCGTGAAAATAAAAGTGGGATAGCATAAATCGAACCTAAGGAATCGTACGTCGAGTTTTGTCGAGCATTAGGGTTTCGCGCGGACTGTTTTGCGACATTGCACGGAAATTGTCATAACTTTTAGCTCGCTTAACAAAATCGAAATCCGTAAATTGGAGAGTAAACTAGATAGCCATGGCTTTCTTTTGGTATAAATTTCATCCCCTTTTCTAAAGTATCCTGTTCTGTGCGAACTCCAGAACTACTGTATTGTGCAGAAAGTTTCCAAAACTTAATTTCTTAAGTTGAATCCTTTTCAACTTCGTTCCATATGAACTTTTAAGTCGTTATAAGTTATCGACATCCATCATCTATTGACCTAAGTGCCGAGTAATGAGCCGAGTCAGTTTGTAGACGAGAACTGATCGAAGTCTCGTTTATTCGTTAATCAAAAGAAAGTAGTAAAGTGCAAAGGCCTAAAAGTCTAAAACAAATTCAATTTCTTTTCTTTAATCGTCTTGATCGATTACTAAAGTTTGAATATTTGCAATAAAAGAAGGAAGTCGGAGTTGAAGACAGGACGAAAGACCGAAGGTTAAAGTTTGTTCTGTAAATGATTGAGGTGGGCTTTTCTATATACGAAATAAAATGAGCGATGCTCGAAAATCTTTATTTACAACTTTGATAACTGTGTTTTCAAAGTGATTATCAGGGCATAAATGATTTTGAATTATGTGAATTCTATTATGCCTATCTGATGTTGGTTTGCCAACTGTTGGTTAGCCAACCAGTTAATGATCGAATTCTGAGTTAACCCACAGTGTGTTATCCAGAATTAGTGTACACGGTAGCCGGTGTGCGTGGTACTCTGTTGAGGGGTAGCCAGCCACGGTGAGGAGCGTGCGCAGAAGAAGGCCTTCTTCCCCGACGTTTTAAAACAGATCATGTGCTAATATGAAAGTGATAACAGTCAGAAAATCTTGATCAAGAAAAGTGAATTATGTTTATAAAAGAAAATATTTAGTAGGCACGGGTATTTGATGAAAAACCCTGATGTGCTACCTTTTAAGATGCCTGATTAATCTATACTTATGATATGTTTTCGGCAACGTGCCCACTAAGTATATTTATACTTAGCCCTGCATATGTTTTATAAAATGTGCAGATTGAGTGACGGGAGCGGTGAAGGTTGAGTAAGGATTGTGTATAGAGTTGAAATAGTATGAAGAACTGTATGTCAAGCTTTACGCTTTCCGCTGCCAATCTTTTTGAAGTTAATGTATCTATCTTTCGGGTCTAAGCTCGTACAATAAACTTCGTTCCTTTTTGATCAACTTGTCAAGTGATCCTCCGAGATCAACTCTTCCTTTTAAATAAAGTCTTGTTCATAGAAGTTATTCTGTTATTAATGTCTGTTTATTCGTTCATTCTTATTCATCCCCCTTCTTCCCCGCTTCTTTAATCCAACCCCTAGTTGCACCACGGCTTTTGCCGTCCCTCGGGATTTGGGGCTGTGACAGAGTGGTATCAGAGCGATCAATTATGCTCTGCATACAAATTTCTTTCAAGTAGTAAGATAGAGTATTTGTATATACTCTATACCCGAGTCTTCTTTCAAGTAAAGTTAAGTCGTAACACTAAGTTCAAGCGTGTAGACGACAACTCAACCTCCCGCTACGTCGACTCAACCAAAGAAGAAAAGTAAGGAAAGGATTTCGGAAGTATGATTTCTTTTAAGAAGAAATTTTTGATTAAAGTATGCAAAAAATTTTGATTAAGTATGAAAGTATGATGAGATTAAGTATGCCAAGTATGATTTGATTAAAGTATAAGAGTTATACTTTGTGATATTACGTGAACTATGTGAAAGCATGAATGTTGTACGATGTGAAAATACGTGAAATTATTTGAGTTAAATTCTTTATTATTGAAAAGTATATTGATAAGAGAACTTAGACCGTTGTTCTAAGATTTCTCCAGATTCTCTGAGAACTTAGACTGTTGCTCTAAGGATTCTTCCGATTCCCTAAAAACATAGACATTTTAAGAAGCGTTGGTTCCAAATGATTTCGAAAGAGGCGATCGGATCGGAAAGGACAGAATGAAGGGAATCAAAGCAAATAAACGAATGTCACCTGCGTAAAGTAACATGAACAACAGAGTCGTTGGAGTCGACTTGTTCCTTGTAAATAAAAGTCGTAAGAATTCCCTTTTGAGGAAATAAAATAAAGAATAAAAAGAAGAATAAAAACAAATAAGTTGATAAGTTAAAAAGAAAGGAAAGAAATCGTTAAGAAATTTTCTTCGAGGAAGAAATAAAGTAAGAAAGTAAAAGAATAATAAGCAAAAGGATGAAAGTAAAAATCATGATTTTTTTTTATGATTGTTTGAGTGCAATTTCTTGAAATTGCTAGATGAATAAGATAAGCTGAGAATAAGTGGTTAAGTATTGCAATTTTGAATAATGGAGTATTCTAATTGTAAATTTAAGAATTTTCTTAAGATAAGTTATTATCCTACCAGTTACTGATCCGTGTTTCTTAAAACCTTTTAGGATGGCTTCTAGTAGTGACATGACTCAGGAGAATCAATCCCCGCCACAGCGTACTTGGGCAGATGAGAAATTGGATGAGTATCGTGACTACAAGGCAGGCCCAAGTGATTACATTGGACAAATAGTTAGTAACTTTTCAGCAGTTTACCATGCAGCCCGACACAGTGTTATAGAGCATCTGGCTATAGCAGATTTGATTGTTCGACTACCAGATGAGTGGCGCGGATGGGCACATGATGTGTCTTGGTACTTCCTTGCACTGTTCGGCAATGACACTGAGCCGATAGGAGATTTCTCAGGATTCGCTCTCGCCGTACACGAGCGTTTCTTTCATAACAGATTCATAGTGTCAGTTCCCATTCAGGAGCACCACCCCTACCGTCATTTTTCAGAGCCAGAGCCAGAGTCTTTGAACATGGATCCGGAGATAGCCACACCGTTAGAGTTACCACTAATCCTTTCACCCAGTGAGGAGTTAGTTCCAGAGACAGGATACCTGGAGATCAGCACGGAGCTTACTACTATGATAGAATTTTCATTCCCATTTAGACCACTTGAGGAGATCTGTGCAGAGTTGGCGAGGGTCTGAGGAGAGTTTGAGGCAGGACCATCCAGGGTCCGTTCTACAGAGGAATACGAGTCTAGTTCACCTCCCGAGCACCTGCTGCCTCCAAAGAAGAGGACGGTAGAGACCAATTTGGACTACTTGGTTTCAGACTCGGGGAGGACAGTTTAAGACGTGCCTTCACCACCAACACTTACACTTTTGGACGACACTATTTTGAGGGTTGACGAGGCACTTCAGCTCGTCTTTGGTACAGATTCTGAGGAGGATCCGAACCAGGATTTGGAGGACCCCGAGGAGTTTCAGGCCGTAGAGGGCAGTAATAACTCGACTACATCATGTTGAGCAGAGCGTCTTAGACGCATAGTAGCAATAGAAGTTTCTTTTTGTCTTGTAAATAGTCGGATCAATAACCATCCTTTTGTAGTACTCTAAGCGGATACGAAGTTTTGGGATCGTTTCCGTTCTAGTACTTTCAGTAAGTACAAGAGATGCAACTTGTTAGTGCACCCGGTATATAGATAGGCAGTTAGCCTAGTTTAGACTGGTCAGAGTCTAACTTTTTGTATAAGTCCTCGTCGGAGGCAAAACTAATATTCTTTTTTGACATGTATATAATATATATATGATGACCCGAGAGTGGGCTTAAATCTTGTGAAAGTTTCTTCTAAGTACGATTAGAAGAAAAAGTTTAGATGCATATTCTGGTTTAAACCGAGTAGTTAAAAGTTTAAAAGAGTTAAGAACTGAAGCTATTTTTTATCAGTTTTCTTTTCCATGAACTTGTTTAAGTCAGGAAAAAGGGTTAGTAAGTAAAAGAAGGTTAAGTAAGTAAGTAAATGATTAAAAGCAAAAGTGCTAATGAGAATTTCTGTTTTCAATAGCTTCGAAATGCCGCCAAGAGTAGTAAACCGAAGAGGACCTGGTAGACCTAGGGGATGTGGTAGACGCCAAGCTCGAGTTGAAAGAGAAGGGGAACAGGAATATCATGAAACCCCTCCACCACCATCACCATCTCCACCACCACCCCGTCGTGATATTGAGGACTTATTCCTCAAACGAAACCCACCTGTGTTTAAAGGAACTGGTAACCCAAGCGATGCTGAGCTTTGGGTGCGAATTATAGAGAAAATCTTTAAACTCCTCAGATGTGCTGATAAGGAGCTTTTGTCGTGTGTCGCATCCCAGCTTTCCGGACTAGCTGACTACTGGTAGGAGGCTAGGCAGAAAGTTATACATGCGGAGCATCTGGCTCGTTTTACATGGGAAGAATTTAAGGAAGCATTGTACGATAAGTACGTATCTAAGACCTATAGAGCTCAGAAGGAGGCTGAGTTTTATAATTTAAAACAAGGATAGATGACAGTAACCGAGTACGACGCCAAGTTCTGTGAATTGTCAAGGTATGCACCTGCTCAGGTGGATACCGAAGAAAAGATAGCAATGAAGTTCCGTGGGGGACTTAAGCATGAGCTAGGTGTAGCACTAGCCAGTCATGGAAGACTGAGCTACACAGAGATACTAGGGCGAGCCCTAGAGATGGAGGCAGTAGAGCCCGATGAAAAGAAAGTCGTAACACCCACACTAGCCCCAACCCATACTCAGAATCGAGACCATTCCAACAACAATAACAACAACTTTAAAGGAAAAAGGAAATGGGAAGGAGAAAACCAGGGAAGAAATCAGCATGGCTTTCAGCAACCAAATCAGAATAATCAATCAAAGCAGGGGCAACAGACAAACAATAACCAATGAAAGGTTACCGTTCCTGTCTGTCCTAAGTGTAATAAAATGCACTACGGTGTCTGTCAAGCAAACTCTGGTGTTTGCTTTAAATGTGGATAGAAAGGACACGTGAAAAGAAATTGCCAAAAACCGATGCAACCAGTAGGATCAAATCAGACTGGTCAGCCCCAACCTTTGAGGGCAATTCAGGCGTAGCTGCTGCAGCAGATGACGCAGCAGCAGTATCAACAGCAACGGTGATGGGGCTGCATCCAAGTTAACCAACGACAACAATAGAGATCCCTTGATCATTCATGGTGGGCCGGTTACAAGAGCTAGAGCTAAGAAGATAAAGAAGGCCATGGTGTTGATTATAGCTGAAATGAAAGCCCAAGTCCAAGAGCAATCTACGTTGGGCCAAATGGTGAATCTTATACAAGTCGGTGGGCTGAATCCAACTTGAAGAATGGGCTATTTACAAATCAGATTTGGAGGCCCAAGATGAGGAATAAAGATGCATATTTTCGTGCATGTTCAAGAGGGCAAATAAAGAGTCATGTTAGTTTCTTTATTATGACTTAAATAAGTGACTTTTGAGTCCAAGGGTCATAGGTACTTAATAAGTGATGTAATGAGTGTTAAATAAGTCTATTTATGAGTTTAATTAGTGTTATCAATGATAGGATACCAAGAATCCTTTCCTAGCCTATAAATAGACTTGTAAATCACTTGTAAGAGGACACCTTGAGTTATAAACGAAAATTGGCTTTGCCTTTGTGAGTTGAATTTCTCTCTTGTAGAGTTTTCACTTGTTCCGAACTTATCAAGACTAGTGAGCAAAGTCTTGTGGCGTTCAACCATACCGAGGTTCTTGGCTGATTATATAGCCAACGGGTCGAGGTTTTCTTCGCTCTAGGAGGTTATCAAACTGGATTCTCGATCTAGGGAGACCGCTGCCTACCTCTTATACGAAGGGTTCTTGGATCTATTATCCAACGGGTCCTCCGTCCGTATCAAACGGAGTGCAAGGGCATTCATGATTAGGCGAGAGAAGCGCAATAAGGGCAAAGGAAATTAGGCAGGTATTGGACGAACCTCTTTATTACCTTGTCATAATTTTGCCTCATACCAGAGTTTTATATTCGTTTGTTTCTAATGCCTGTTAACACTATAGAAGTAAAACTAGAGCGCGCCAATCATAAAATAAGAATAACCATGCCTTAGAAGAATTTATTGTCACCTCCTTAGTTTTGCTCGAACAGAGAATTTGACTTAGGATCTTTTTAAGATCACAGTGAGCAATCTGAACGAAATGAAAATATTCGACATAGATAAAATCCATGGGATGGATTGATTATCTATTAACTGCGCCATTCTATATGGAGCATGCGCCGAAAGAACTAGAAGAGCTTAAGATCCAGCTGCAAGAATTATTAGACCTTGGATTCATTAGACCGAGTGTTTCACCTTGGGGAGCACCAGTTTTACTCGTCAGAAAGAAGGATGGTTCTATGAGAATGTGCATAGACTATCGAGAGCTAAATAAGATCACCCTTAAGAATAAGTATCCTTTGCCAAGGATAGAAGACCTCTTTGATCAGCTTAAGGGCACAGGAGTCTTTTCAAAAATAGATTTAAGATCTGGGTATCATCAATTGAAAATCAAACCCGAGGATATACCTAAAAAAAAAACTGCATTTCGAACCAGATATGGCCATTACGAATTCCTAAGTTATGCCATTTAGTTTGACTAACGCCCCGCAATATTGATGGATCTCATGAATCGAATTTTTTTCCCACCCGTACTTAGACAAATTCATCTTAGTATTCATCGACGACATTCTCATTTACTCCAAGAATGAGGAAGAACACAAGGAACACTTGAGAATAGTTTAGAAATGCTTAGAGCCGAGAAGCTTTACGCCAAATTCAGTAAGTGCAAGTTTTGGCTGAAGGAAGTAATGTTCCTTGGACACGTAGTATCAGCAGAAGGTATCAAGGTAGATCCTGCCAAGGTAGAGGCAGTACGCGACTGGAAATCGCCGACAAGTCCGAACGAAATTAGAAGTTTCTTAGGTTTAGCCGGTTATTACAGAAGATTCATCGAAGGATTTTACGATTGCTAGACCTATCATGCAACTACTTCGGATTGCGGAATCAACTATCTTTCAGGAAAAGCAAACATTGTAGCTAATGCGCTGAGTCGAAAGACTCCAACCAAATTAGAGTGTCTCATTATTGAGGAAGAAAGACTTATACGAGAATTTGAGATGATAGATTTAGGGGTGCTCGATACACCTAAAAAAGATAACTAGCCTAATAGCAGCACTCGTAGCTACACCAGGCTTACGGAAGAGAATCATAAGTGTCCAGAGAAAAGACGAGTCGATTGAGAAGCTACGCCTAAGAATAAGAACGGATAACCTGGACGGTTATTCCGAAGCATCAGATAATGCGATCATATTTGAAGATAGACTTTGTAACCCTGACAACGACAACAAATTGAAAACGATTTCATGAGTAAGGCTCATGATACACTATATACTGCGTTCCTAGAGAATACAAAGATGTATTGAGATTTAAGAAAGAATATTCAGAAAAATGGATTGAAACAAGATGTTGCCTCGTTTATAGATCAATGTTTGGCTTATCAACAAGTGAAAGCTTTACACCAAAGACCATACGGATTGTTACAACCATTAAGTATTCCAATGTAGAAGTGGGAAGATATAGCCATAAAGAAGGATGGTTTTATGAGAATGTGCATAGACTATCGAGAGCTAAATAAGATCACCCTTAAGAATAAGTATCCTTTGCCAAGGATAGAAGACCTCTTTGATCAGCTTAAGGGCACAGGAGTCTTTTCAAAAATAGATTTAAGATCTGGGTATCATCAATTGAAAATCAAACCCGAGGCTATACCTAAAAAAAAACTGCATTTTGAACCAGATATGGCCATTACGAATTCCTAAGTTATGCCATTTAGTTTGACTAACGCCCCGCAATATTGATGGATCTCATGAATCGAATTTTTTTCCCACCCGTACTTAGACAAATTCGTCTTAGTATTCATCGACGACATTTTCATTTACTCCAAGAAATGAGGAAGAACACAAGGAACACTTGAGAATAGTTTAGAAACGCTTAGAGCCGAGATGCTTTACGCCAAATTCATTAAGTGCAAGTTTTGGCCGAAGGAAGTAATGTTCCTTGGACACATAGTATCAGTAGAAGGTATCAAGGTAGATCCTGCCAAGGTAGAGGCAGTACGCGACTGGAAATCGCCGACAAGTCCGAACGAAATTAGGAGTTTCTTAGGTTTAGCCAGTTATTACAGAAAATTCATCGAAGGATTTTACGATTGCTAGACCTATGACGCAACTACTTCGGAAGGAAAATAAGTTCAGATGGACGGACAAGTGCAAGACAAGTTTTTAGACGCTCAAGAAAGAAAGTTGATTACCGCAACAGTCTTAGCTCTTCCAGAAGAAGATAAGGAATACATAGTATATACTGACGTTTCAAAGAACAGATTAGGATGTGTTTTGATGTAAAAAGAAAAGGTGATAGCTTACGCTTCACGACAACTTAGACTCCATAAAGTTGATTATCTAGCCCACGATTTAGAATTAGCAGCCTGCATTGAAAATTTGGAGACATCACCTCTGTGGTGTAAGGGTTGAGACTTTTACGGATCATAAGAATTTGAGGTACTTTTTCAAACAAAAGGAATTGAATATGAGACAAAAACGATGGCTCAAACTAGTAAAAGATTATGATTGCGGAATCAACCATCATCCAGGAAAAGCAAACATTGTAGCTAATGCGCTGAGTCGAAAGACTCCAACCAAATTAGAGTGTCTCATTATTGAGGAAGAAAGACTTATACGAGAATTTGAGATGATAGATTTAGGGGTGCTCGATACACCTAAAAACGATAACTAGCCTAATAGCAGCACTCGTAGCTACACCAGGCTTACGAAAGAGAATCATAAGTGTCCAGAGAAAAGACGAGTCGATCGAGAAGCTACGCCTAAGAATAAGAACGGATAACCTGGACGGTTATTCCGAAGAATCAGATAATGCGATCATATTTGAAGATAGACTTTGTAACCCTGACAACGACGACAAATTGAAAACGATTTCATGAGTAAGGCTCATGATACACCATATACTGCGTACCTAGGGAATACAAAGATGTATTGAGATTTAAGAAAGAATATCCGGAAAAACGGATTGAAACAAGATGTTGCCTCGTTTGTAGATCAATGTTTGGCTTATCAACAAGTGAAAGCTTTACACCAAAGACCATACGGATTGTTACAACCATTAAGTATTCCAACGTAGAAGTGGGAAGATATAGCCATAAATTTTGTGACAGGTTTGCCCAAAGCCTAGAAAAGGAAATACTGCCATCTGGGTGGTTATTGATAGGTTCACAAAATTAATTCACTTCCTACAAATTCCAATTACCTTTAGATCAGAAAGTTAGCTCAGTTGTATGTTCGTGAGATTGTACGTCTACACGGAATACAAAAGTCGATGATGTTTGATAGAGATGCCAAATTTACTTTAAGGTTTTGGACTACTGTGCAGAAGAAGCCAAGTACCAACCTTAATTTTAGTACCGCCTTTCACCCCCCTAAACGGATGGACAATCCGAGAGGACGATTCAAATACTCGTAGATATATTAAGAACGATAGTATTGGATTGAAGTACAAAATGGAAGAATGTTTTGTCGTTGGTTGATTTCGCTCATAACAATGGTTATCAGGCTACGATAAGTATTGTACCTTATGAGGCCTTGTATAGGAAGAAGTTTAGATAACTGCCTTATTATAATAAGGTAGGTAAAAGAAAGAACCTAGGACCAGATACGGCCAGTGAAATGATCGAGATCATTCGATAGACTCGAGTCTGAATGAAAGAAGTTTAGAGAAGACGAAAGTCTTATGTGATTTACGCCGATCAGAACTTAATTTCGAAAAGGGAGATAAAGTTTTCTTAAGATTTCTCCGTTGAAGAGAATCATTAGCTTCGTGTCAAGAGTAGGCTTAGACAAAGATTTTTATGATTTCTAGATATCTTGAAAAATATAGTTTTAATGTGTATAGATTGGCAGTGTCGCCAAGTCTATGAAATATTTATTATATTTGCGTATCTCGTTGAGAAAGTACGTGTTCGTTTCTAAACACGTGATCTATCAGCAAGACATAGTTCTTGATTCCCGATTTAAGTTATAGATTATGATGAAAGACCGTAATCGATCTTGGATCGAAAAGTGCGAAAGTTAAAAAGCAAATCAGTACAGTTAGTAAAAATATTATAAAATCTCCACGGGCAAGAAAAAGCCACGTGAGAACTCGAAGAAAAGATGGGGAAGAAGTACCCCGAACAGTTTAAAGTAGATATACAAATTTTGGAACGAAATTTCTTGTTAGAGGGGTAGGATGTAATACCCCGGATATTTTCTTCCGAAGAGAAATAAAATTTTAATTATTAATTAAGGCTTTGCACGCCTAAGTTAAGAAAATTCGATTCTAAGACTGACGTTAAAATCCATTTCTGAAAATAAATTTCAGAAGTCGGTCGAACGACTACTGTATTAGGGTTTTTGCGTCCGATAGAATTTTCGTCCAAAAACTCAGATCGAAAAACCGTCAGAAATTACATTCACTTTTTCTTCGATACGAGTTCACCGGAGAAAGTCAGTTTTTATGATTTTTCCGGGCAAAATTTGGACTGTGATGTCCCGACTTTTTATCGGATTTTGAAAAACGAATTAAGTTTTCCGAGTATGTGATTTATATCTAATCTAACGGTCGAATTAGATTTCGTCGAATACGTAACCGACTAAGAAATTATTTCTCGACTTTTATAACGTCGTTCTAGACCCGAAAACGAGATATTTCCGGCAAGTTAAACACAACCAAACACCCCTTAATGAGTCACCATCCTTTTGTTGGATATTTTCTTTACTTTATGTAATAATATTAGCTTAGTCATCTCTCTCTCCCTCACTCCACCAATACCGCCCCCCCCTCTTCATCCCTCTCTCTCATTTTCTCTCTCAAATTCCTCCATTAAAGTTCATCATCCAAGCTTTCTCAAAGCTCACAAGTCCTCCGTCTATCGATCAATTTCATTTCCTAGTTCATATTTCGCAAGGTAGGAACATCGTCTACGTAATGAACCGAACAAAAGTTTCTTTCCCCAAGCTTTCATTTTTTTCGAAACATATAGGATGAAGAAGCATGTTGTTTCTTGTTTAATTCATGTTCTAGTATGCTTAGGAATAGATTTTATGGATCGAATCATGAAGAAAATCTTTCCCCCTCTTAATCTTGTCATTACTGAAATTTTATGGAATTTTAGGGGTTTTGTGTGGTTCGATTTTCTTGTTGCTTGATTGATGAATTAGTGATCTATATGATGTTAGATAACTACATGAATTAATTTAGAATTTTCTAAAAACAAAAATCAAAATGTAAGAGATGAAGAATGAATGATTTAGTGTAGTAGAAGATATGATATGCATGATTTGTTAATGGAAATGGTATGTAGTATGTTGTAGGATGAATTTATAATTTATTGAGATTTTTCTAAAAATAAAATGAAAACCGTAAGAGACGGAAATCCATCGATAAGTTGAGGCTCGTTAATGTTTTGAGAATATAGTTTGCATATTAGTGATGCTTGATAGATAATGATCGTTGTTGTAAAATTTGAACGAAATCGAAGAACGTCGGATTTTTGTTAAGAGACGAGCAATCGACGATAAGTCGAGAATAGATAATGATTTAGGTTTGTGATTCGAACCTATGATAATCTTGTTAGTCAATGATCGTGGCCTTAAAGTTTGAACGAATTCTAAGAAGATTTGATTTCTGATAAGAGACGAAGAATCGAGATTAAAAGCCGATAGAGAAGTCAAATAAGGAAAATCAATTTGATAATAATGATTGTTATTGATTGACGAACAATAGTGTAGTTGACGACATTTCCATATGAGAGACGAGATGTTATGAGTTATAGTTAAGAAACGAGAAGTTGATAAACGAACATGAAATAGGAATTGAATTTGAAATTTGATTTGGTATAGTAATTGGTTAGTTGAAAATGACGAGGAAATGCTCGTTGTTTGTTTAATCAAAAGATGTGAATGTGAACCCGATTAAGGGATAGTGCATGTTGACTGCATTGAGATGAAATTTTCGTGAAAATAAAAGTGGGATAGCATAAATCGAACCTAAGGAATCGTACGTCGAGTTTTGTCGAGCATTAGGGTTTCGCGCGGACTGTTTTGCGACGTTGCACGGAAATTGTCATAACTTTTAGCTCGCTTAACGAAATCGAGATCCGTAAATTGGAGAGTAAACTAGACACTGGATTTCTTTTGGTATAAATTTCATCCCCTGTTCTAAAGTACCCTGTTCTGTGCGAACTCCAGAACTACTGTATTGTGCAGAAAGTTTCCAAAACTTAATTTCTTAAGTTGAATCCTTTTCAACTTCGTTCCATATGAACTTTTAAGTCGTTATAAGTTATCGACATCCATCATCTACTAAACTAGGTGCCGAGTAATGAGCTGAGTTAGTTTGTAGACGAGAATTGATCGAAGTCTCGTTTATTCGTTAATCAAAAGAAAATAGTAAAGTGCAAAGGCCTAAAAGTCTAAAACAAATTCAATTTCTTTTCTTTAATCGTCTTGATGGATTACTAAAGTTTGAATATTTGCGATAAAAGAAGGAAGTCGGAGTTGAAGACAGGACGGAAGACCGAAGGTTAAAGTTTGTTCTGTAAACGATTGAGGTGGGCTTTTCTATATACGAAATAAAATGAGTGATGCTCGAAAATCTTTATTTACAGCTTTGATAACTGTGTTTTCAAAGTGATTATCAGGGCATAAATGATTTTGAATTATGTGAATTCTATTATGCCTATCTGATGTTGGTTCGCCAACTGTTGGTTCGCCAACTGTTGGTTCGCCAACCAGTTAACGATCGGATTCTGAGTTAACCCACAGTGTGTTATCCAAAATTAGTGTACACGGTAGCCGGTGTGCGTGGTACTCTGTTGAGGGGTAGCTAGCCACGGTGAGGAGCGTGCGCGGAAGAAGTCCTTCTTCCCTGGCGTTTTAAAACAGATTATGTGCTAATATGAAAGTGATAACAGTTAGAAAATCTTGATCAAGAAAAGTGAATTATGTTTATAAAAGAAAATGTTTAGTAGGCACGGGTATTTGATGAAAAACCCCGATGTGCTACCTTTTAAGATGCCTGATTAATCTATACTTAAGATATGTTTTCGGCAACGTGCCCACTAAGTATGTTTATACTTAGCCCTGCATATGTTTTATAAAATGTGCAGGTTGAGTGACGGGAGCGGTGAAGGTTGAGTAAGGATTGAGTATAGAGTTGAAATAGTATGAAGAACTGTATGTCAAGCTTTACACTTTCCGCTGCCAATCTTTTTGAAGTTAATGTATCTATCTTTCGGGTCTAAGCCCGTACAATGAACTTCGTTCCTTTTTTAAATAAAGTCTTGTTCATAGAAGTTATTCTGTTATTAATGTTGGTTTATTCGTTCATTCTTATTCATCCCTCTTCTTCCCCGCTTCTTTAATCCAACCCCTAGTCGCACCCTGGCTTTTACCGTCACTCGGGATGTGGAGCTGTGACAGAGTGGTATCAGAGCGATCGTTTCTGCTCTGCATACAAATTTCTTTCAAGTAGTAAGATAGAGTATTTGTATATACTCTATACCCGAGTCTTCTTTCAAGTAAAGTTAAGTCGTAACACTAAGTTCAAGCGTGTAGACGACAACTCAACCTCCCGCTACGTCGACTCAACCAAAGAAGAAAAGTAAGGAAAGGATTTCGGAAGTATGATTTCTTTTAAGAAGAAATTTTTGATTAAAGTATGCAAAAAATTTTGATTAAGTATGAAAGTATGATGAGATTAAGTATGCCAAGTATGATTTGATTAAAGTATAAGAGTTATACTTTGTGATATTACGTGAACTATGTGAAAGCATGAATGTTGTACGATGTGAAAATACGTGAAATTATTTGAGTTAAATTCTTTATTATTGAAAAGTATATTGATAAGAGAACTTAGACCGTTGTTCTAAGATTTCTCCAGATTCTCTGAGAACTTAGACTGTTGCTCTAAGGATTCTTCCGATTCCCTAAAAACATAGACATTTTAAGAAGCGTTGGTTCCAAATGATTTCGAAAGAGGCGATCGGATCGGAAAGGACAGAATGAAGGGAATCAAAGCAAATAAACGAATGTCACCTGCGTAAAGTAACATGAACAACAGAGTCGTTGGAGTCGACTTGTTCCTTGTAAATAAAAGTCGTAAGAATTCCCTTTTGAGGAAATAAAATAAAGAATAAAAAGAAGAATAAAAACAAATAAGTTGATAAGTTAAAAAGAAAGGAAAGAAATCGTTAAGAAATTTTCTTCGAGGAAGAAATAAAGTAAGAAAGTAAAAGAATAATAAGCAAAAGGATGAAAGTAAAAATCATGATTTTTTTTTATGATTGTTTGAGTGCAATTTCTTGAAATTGCTAGATGAATAAGATAAGCTGAGAATAAGTGGTTAAGTATTGCAATTTTGAATAATGGAGTATTCTAATTGTAAATTTAAGAATTTTCTTAAGATAAGTTATTATCCTACCAGTTACTGATCCGTGTTTCTTAAAACCTTTTAGGATGGCTTCTAGTAGTGACATGACTCAGGAGAATCAATCCCCGCCACAGCGTACTTGGGCAGATGAGAAATTGGATGAGTATCGTGACTACAAGGCAGGCCCAAGTGATTACATTGGACAAATAGTTAGTAACTTTTCAGCAGTTTACCATGCAGCCCGACACAGTGTTATAGAGCATCTGGCTATAGCAGATTTGATTGTTCGACTACCAGATGAGTGGCGCGGATGGGCACATGATGTGTCTTGGTACTTCCTTGCACTGTTCGGCAATGACACTGAGCCGATAGGAGATTTCTCAGGATTCGCTCTCGCCGTACACGAGCGTTTCTTTCATAACAGATTCATAGTGTCAGTTCCCATTCAGGAGCACCACCCCTACCGTCATTTTTCAGAGCCAGAGCCAGAGTCTTTGAACATGGATCCGGAGATAGCCACACCGTTAGAGTTACCACTAATCCTTTCACCCAGTGAGGAGTTAGTTCCAGAGACAGGATACCTGGAGATCAGCACGGAGCTTACTACTATGATAGAATTTCCATTCCCATATAGACCACTTGAGGAGATCTGTGCAGAGTTGGCGAGGGTCCGAGGAGAGTTTGAGGCAGGACCATCCAGGGTCCGTTCTACAGAGGAATACGCGTCTAGTTCACCTCCCAAGCACCTGCTGCCTCCAAAGAAGAGGACTGTAGAGACCAATTTGGACTACTTGGTTTCAGACTCGGGGAGGACAGTTTCAGACGTGCCTTCACCACCACCACTTACACTTTTGGACGGCACTATTTTGAGGGTTGACTAGGCACTTCAGCTCGTCTTTGGTACATATTCTAAGGAGGATCCGAACGAGGATCCGGAGGAGGACCCCGAGGAGTTTCAGGCCGTAGAGGGCAGTAATAACTCGACTGCATCATGTTGAGCAGAGCATCTTAGACGTGTAGTAGCAATAGAAGTTTCTTTTTGTCTTGTAAATAGTTGGATCAGTAACCATCCTTTTGTAGTACTCTAAGCGGATACGAAGTTTTGGGATCGTTTCCGTTCTAGTACTTCCAGTAAGTACAGGAAATGCAACTTGTTAGTGCACCCGGTATATAGATAGGCAGTTAGCCTAGTTTAGACTGGTCATAGTCTAACTTTTTGTATAAGTCCTCGTCGGAGGCAAAACTAATATTCTTTATTGACATGTATATAATATATATATGATGACCCGAGAGTGGGCTTAAATCTTGTGAAAGTTTATTCTAAGTACGATTAGAAGAAAAAGTTTAGATGAATATTCTGGTTTAAACCGAGAAGTTAAAAGTTTAAAAGAGTTAAGAATCGAAGCTATTTTTTATCAGTTTTCTTTTCCATGAACTTGTTTAAGTCAGGAAAAAGGGTTATTAAGTAAAAGAATTTTAAGTAAGTAAGTAAATGATTAAAAGCAAAAGTGCTAATGAGAATTTCTGTTTTCAATAGCTTCGAAATGCCGCCAAGAGTAGTAAACCGAAGAGGACCTGGTAGACCTAGGGGATGTGGTAGACGCCAAGGTCGAGTTGAAAGAGAAGGGGAACAGGAATATCATGAAACCCCTCCACCACCATCACCATCTCCACTACCACCCCGTCGTGATATTGAGGACTTATTCCTCAAACGAAACCCACCTGTGTTTAAAGGAACCGGTAACCCAAGCGATGCTGAGCTTTGGGTGCGAATTATATAGAAAATCTTCAAACTCCTCAGATGTACTGATAATGAGCGTTTGTCGTGTGTCGCATTCCAGCAATCCGAACTAGCTGACTACTGGTAGGAGGCTAGGCAGAAAGTTATACATGCGGAGCATCTGGCTCGTTTTACATGGGAAGAATTTAAGGAAGCATTGTACGATAAGTACGTACCTAAGACCTATAGAGCTCAGAAGGAGGCTGAGTTCTATAATTTAAAACAAGGAAAGATGACAGTAACCGAGTACGACACCAAGTTCTGTGAATTGTCAAGGTATGCACCTGCTCAGGTGGATACCGAAGAAAAGATAGCAATGAAGTTCCGTGGGGGACTTAAGCATGAGCTAGGTGTAGCACTAGCCAGTCATGGAAGACTGAGCTACACAGAGATACTAGGGCGAGCCCTAGAGATGGAGGCAGTAGAACTCGATGAAAAGAAATTCGTAACACCCACACTAGCCCCAACCCAGACTCAGAATCGAGACCATTCCAACAACAATAACAACAACTTTAAAGGAAAAAGGAAATGGGAAGGAGAAAACCAGGGAAGAAATCAGCATGGCTTTCAGCAGCCAAATCAGAATAATCAATCAAAGCAGGGGCAACAGACAAACAATAACCAAGGAAAGGTTACCGTTCTTGTCTGTCCTAAGTGTAATAAAATGCACTACGGTGTCTGTCAAGCAAACTCTGGTGTTTGCTTGGATAGAAAAGACACGTGAAAAGAAATTGCCAAAAACCGATGCAACCAGTAGGATCAAATCAGTATGGTCAGCCCCAACATTTGAGGGCAATTCAGGCATAGCCGCTGCAGCAAATGACGCAGCAGCAGTATCAACAGCAACGGAGTGCAAGGGCATTCATGATTAGGCGAGAGAAGCGCAATAAGGGCAAAGGAAATTAGGCAGGTATTGGACGAACCTCCTTATTACCTTGTCATAATTTTGCCTCATACCAGAGTTTTATATTTGTTTGTTTCTAGTGCCTGTTAACACTATAGAAGTAAAACTAGAGCGCGCCAATCATAAAATAAGAATAACCATGCCTTAGAAGAATTTATTGTCACCTCCTTAGTTTTGCTCGAACAGAGAATTTGACTTAGGATCTTTTTAAGATCACAGTGAGCAATCTGAACGAAATGAAAATATTCGACATAGATAAAATCCATGGGATGGATTGATTATCTATTAACTGCGCCATTCTATATGGAGCATGCGCCGAAAGAACTAGAAGAGCTTAAGATCCAGCTGCAAGAATTATTAGACCTTGGATTCATTAGACCGAGTGTTTCACCTTGGGGAGCACCAGTTTTACTCGTCAGAAAGAAGGATGGTTCTATGAGAATGTGCATAGACTATCGAGAGCTAAATAAGATCACCCTTAAGAATAAGTATCCTTTGCCAAGGATAGAAGACCTCTTTGATCAGCTTAAGGGCACAGGAGTCTTTTCAAAAATAGATTTAAGATCTGGGTATCATCAATTGAAAATCAAACCCGAGGATATACCTAAAAAAAAAACTGCATTTCGAACCAGATATGGCCATTACGAATTCCTAAGTTATGCCATTTAGTTTGACTAACGCCCCGCAATATTGATGGATCTCATGAATCGAATTTTTTTCCCACCCGTACTTAGACAAATTCGTCTTCGTATTCATCGACGACATTCTCATTTACTCCAAGAATGAGGAAGAACACAAGGAACACTTGAGAATAGTTTAGAAATGCTTAGAGCCGAGAAGCTTTACGCCAAATTCAGTAAGTGCAAGTTTTGGCTGAAGGAAGTAATGTTCCTTGGACACATAGTATCAGCAGAAGGTATCAAGGTAGATCCTGCCAAGGTAGAGGCAGTACGCGACTGGAAATCGCCGACAAGTCCGAACGAAATTAGAAGTTTCTTAGGTTTAGCCGGTTATTACAGAAGATTCATCGAAGGATTTTACGATTGCTAGACCTATGACGCAACTACTTCGGATTGCGGAATCAACTATCTTTCAGGAAAAGCAAACATTGTAGCTAATGCGCTGAGTCGAAAGACTCCAACCAAATTAGAGTGTCTCATTATTGAGGAAGAAAGACTTATACGAGAATTTGAGATGATAGATTTAGGGGTGCTCGATACACCTAAAAAAGATAACTAGCCTAATAGCAGCACTCGTAGCTACACCAGGCTTACGGAAGAGAATCATAAGTGTCCAGAGAAAAGACGAGTCGATTGAGAAGCTACGCCTAAGAATAAGAACGGATAACCTGGACGGTTATTCCGAAGCATCAGATAATGCGATCATATTTGAAGATAGACTTTGTAACCCTGACAACGACGACAAATTGAAAACGATTTCATGAGTAAGGCTCATGATACACTATATACTGCGTTCCTAGAGAATACAAAGATGTATTGAGATTTAAGAAAGAATATTCAGAAAAATGGATTGAAACAAGATGTTGCCTCGTTTATAGATCAATTTTTGGCTTATCAACAAGTGAAAGCTTTACACCAAAGACCATACGGATTGTTACAACCATTAAGTATTCCAATGTAGAAGTGGGAAGATATAGCCATAAATTTTGTGGCAGGTTTGCCCAAAGCCTAGAAAAGGAAATACTGCTATCTGGGTGGTTATTGATAGGTTCAAAATCAATTCACTTCCTACAAATTCTAATTACCTTTAGATCAGAAAGTTAGCTCAGTTTTATGTTCGTGAGATTGTACGTCTACACGAAATACAAAAGCCGATGATGTTTGATAGAGATGCCAAATTTACTTTAAGGTTTTGGACTACTATGCAGAAGAAGCCAAGTACCAACCTTAATTTCAGTACCGCCTTTCACCCCCCTAAACGGATGGACAATCCGAGAGGACGATTCAAATACTCGTAGATATATTAAAAACGATAGTATTGGATTGAAGTACAAAATGGAAGAATATTTTGTCGTTGGTTGATTTTGCTCATAACAATGGTTATCAGGCTACGATAAGTATTGTACCTTATGAGGCCTTGTATAGGAAGAAGTTTAGATAACTGTCTTATTATAATAACGTAGGTAAAAGAAAGAACCTAGGACCAGATACGGCCAGTGAAATGATCGAGATCATTTCATAGACTCGAGGTTCGAACCCACTTTGCGGTTCGAACCGACTTTGCGATGCAAAGTGTGTAGGTGGAAGTCCGGGGTTGATTGCGAACCCACTTTGCGATACAAAGTGTGTAGGTGGCAGACCGGTGTGTAGATTGGGGACGATCTAACCAGGGAATGACGTGGAGGTGCATCTGACAAGGACGTCTGGTATAATTGCGGCGCTTTGGATTTCGCACGAAATTTGAATTTCAAAATTTGGTAATGATTTTATTCCCTTGATTGTTTCGACTTCCCATAACTGTCACCTCACCACTCCATCAATTAGAAAGAGAAAACCCTCCTCCATTAACCCTCACAGCCTCCACAACCACCCTACACTCAGCCACTTCCTCCACTTCGCCATAACCGTCATCCACAATCTGCCATTTAAGCACGCAAACCTAGTTCTCATTCCACATACCTTCACCAACCTTAGCCATCTTTCTGAAAACCCTAAAGTTCCAACCATCACCATGGTCAGAATCAAGAAAGCCGCGCATAAAAGGACGAACAAAAATGTCGCCGCCCCCGGCAGTACTCAAACCAAAAGCCCTGCCGCTACAAAATCTGTGCTGGTGGGGGAGAAGAGAAAAACGCGCAGCACCACGTCCGAGGAAACTCCTGTGCACAATTTAGAAAAGACCACACCTACTCGGGGGGTGGAAGAAGAGGAACAGGAGAAGATTCCCTCACCGGAGAAGCAACCCACCGGAAAAGGAGGCGCTGCGGGTGACCAGGAGCAAGTACAGATCGAGGAAGAACCAGATGTTCAACCGCCTAGGAAGAAAGAGAAGAAGAAGCCTGCGGTCAAAGACACCACTACCGCAGCAGCATCGAAGAAGAAGACCGCCGGGAAGAAGGCAGTTAGTCCTCCACTAAAGGAACCTACTCCAGTCCCCAGTTCTTCCCGCTCCCAATCTCAATCAAAGGAGGGTGGTCTGACTACTTCGGACCACGAGGGGAAAGAACAAGAAGGCGAGCAAGGGGGAGAGCCAGTGGGAGAGGAGGAGACAGAAAAAAGCATTCCCGTGCGGGCCCAGGAAGATGTCACCCCGCAAAGCAAGGAGAAAGGGGTGGGAGCAAAGAGGAAGCTCGAAACCTCGAAACCCCCCTTATCGTAGAAGTCCAAACAGAGAAAATTAGGGAGCAAGGTTGGTACTACGAGCACGGTGAGGAGGGTTACAGTTGAGGAAAAAGGGAAGGCAAAAGAAGGAGAAGCAAAGGAGATTGAAGAGGAAGAAATAGAGAGAGTGGAGATCATCGACAGCTCTGACTCGGGGGAGATTCAAGCACCTACGAAGTCTACACCCAGTGTCACCACCACGAAATCAGGAACCAAGAAGAAGGGCGTACTACGACCTGCAACATCTGGAGCGACCATACCACGAGACAACCAGCGGTATGCCATCCTGCAGAACAGGGAGATCCTCCCTTGGTACTACCTGTTGACAAAAATCTTGGAAGCATTTTGAATCAAAGAGAAAGTGGAGGGATATTTCAAGGGTATCGGCTGGGGAAAGGTTTTGGAATGGAACTACACTGCGTTCAAGAAGCTATCGGAAGATTTCATGGGGACAGTGGAATTCAAACCCCGCGGAAAATATGGCATCGAGACTCCGGGCAGCCTGCGCTTTCAACTGCGGGGCAGGATGTTCCCTCTCTCCATCAATAAGTTGAACATTCAACTCGGAGTACTCGAGCCGCGAGAGGTGTATGAGGATGAGTATAAGGAGGCAGAGACGGTGGCCTCGGATGAGTGGAAGTCTCAGATTGACCACTACTGGTCAATCATCTCCATCAGAAATCGCTATGTGAAGAACAGTAGCAAGTCCAATGAGATCAGAGATCCTGCGCTACAGATTTGCCACAGATGGCTGGCTTACAACATCTATGGGCGGTTGGAGGGGTCCAACGTGGTGACTCAGCAGGAGTTGTTCATTTTATGGTGCATGATGGAGAAGAGACGGGTGAACTTTGGGTTCGTAGCTGCGCAGCAGTTTCAGTTTGGCGTGACCCACCACAACAAGTTCCTCTCACTCTGCCCTTTGGCGACGATTCTTGCAAAGACTCTCACCAATTTCGACTTGGAGAAGCCAGATGATCTCGCAGCTACTGATACAAGATTTCTGGACCAAGGGCGCTTCGTGAGGTGGAGAATTGTTGAGATGGACGAGCTTGGGAATTACTCGCTGGTCCATCCAGAGGGCACAGCAGGCAGAGTAGAACCGAGCAAGGCGAATGAGCAGGTGGTTCCGCGCCGCTCAAACAGCGAGATGGTGGCCATACTAGCAGAGTTGAAGGAGCTACGTGCAGAAGTAGCGATGCTGAAGGCAGAGATGATGGCAGTCCATACCAACATGAAGAAGGGCTTTGAGGCATTGATGGCAAAAGCGGATGGAGAGGAGGAGGATGCCTCCGACCAGAACGAATAAGTTTCATTTCCCTATCTTTAGTTTAGGTTTTATTTTTCTTTTTGTTCTTTTCATTTCTGTTTCTTTTATGTTTTGTGTCAGTTAGAGTCTAGTGTACATTGAGTCTTGAGTCTGTGTGCACACATGATATATGGATTAGGGAATGTGTGCATGTTGTTTGGTTTGACTGGTTTGAATGGTATGTTGAGCAGCATTACGTGTATAGCAGTAGAGGGAATACAGAAATCCACACCTGTGAGAATTGAGCCTATTTGTTTCTATCTTCTGTGTGTTTATGCTGCTTAGTAATCCTAGAACTTGTTAGTGGATTTTAGCTGGTGGTGTAGATTAAAGGATAAGGGCAGTTCGTTCATAATTAGAAGCCCCAGAATGATTTAGCTGAGCATGATAAACCATTGCTAACCACTTTGAGCTGAAGCAATTTTTCTTTCATAAGCCCTTGTAATGACATTTGATTAAGAGTGTGTCTCCCACACCATACAAGATAAGAAGGGTACATAGCTGCTCTAAGTGAAAAATCCCAAGTAAAAGAGGGGTAGTAAAAAAAGGGGGCGGTCAATGTTTAAAAAGAGGGTATAAATGAAAAGAATGAAAATTCTAAGTGCGATCAAAGATCAATACATGCCTAAGAAAAGAATACCCCAAAGAAAGAAAGGAGTATGAGGATTAGTGGGAACACTTATATTGAAAGAGCAGTCCATGTGACTGGAATGAAGTCTTAACCCACTGTCCAAAAGTCCTCACCCTGCTCCGTATGCCCCATTACAACCAAATAAAGACCTTTTGATAATTTGCACCAGTTTAACTAATAGCCATAAATCCTCGAACAAGCTAATAGGAAAGCTAATGCAGCATGAAATGAGAGTAAACACTAGCCAAACACTTGAGTGTGTGTGAGGAAGACTGCTAATATGATCATGTGGTGTAATTGCTCAATGGGTTGTGGAATGTTAACAGGTTGATACATGCATGCAGGAACTGATTCATTTGATTGCCCACTTTCGTGTCTTGTAGTTTATTTCTTTTTCATTCATCTTCTTTCTTGGTGTCTTTGTGAATCCACCAACATACTTGAGGGCAAGTATGGTTTAAGTGTGTAGGTGTGATGCGTCTTCGACTTTTGGGCCATTTGGCCCTATTTTTCATGTCTTTTTGTGTCATTAGAGTCTGTCCAGGGGAAAGACACTGTTGTTCGAAGGAAGAAAGCTCAGTCCAAGTCAAACAGAGGAATGGTGGTCAGAATGAGCAGAACTGGAGTGAATCCAGTCGGTTGCAAGGACTACGCATAGGAGTATGCAGAGGAGGAGATGAATTGAAGCAAGAGACGAGGTTGAAAGGAGTATTCCATGTGAACCCTGAAGCTAAGTTGCTGTTCATCATTCGCATTCATGGTATTAACACAATGCACCCAACAACAAAAATGATCTTGCAGCTGCTTTGCTTACGAAGAATCAAATCATGAAACATGCAACCAGTTTGACCACTACAGCAATTGCCAGTCAATCACCAGACCTTGAGAAGGAAAGCCGCGTGGAAGAAGATTCACACAATATCTGTCAAGCATCTATGGAAGGAAGGATTTGGAGGTCAGCGCCCTACCCTAAATAAATCAATCAATCGGAGATTGCCAATCATCCATCCAGTCAATCACAGATATTCAGAATTTCGCTCAACATGGAAATTGCCAATCATGCCGATTCAGTCCATCAGCTTAGGGTTTTGCTCGCTGCCACTACGACTATAAAAGTCCAGCCAAAGCGGCTGGCACAATGTTGGTTAATCGATCAGTCTCCAGTTTTTAGTCCGAAGAAAACACTTTTATTCTCAGTTTTATATCTGATGTTCAAAACAATCTTTATCTGCTTTTATTTACATTCCGCTGTGAAGAATAAATCCAAGGCCGTTGCCTTAGGTACTTTTAATTCGAGTATTTCGTATTTCTTTTTATTCATGTGTTCTCTTTCGCTCATCATTATATATTTAATCATGTGTGAGTAATTTACTTGGTGAGATTTGGGTATGGGAAATGATTGACTGTTGATATGTGAAATATTCGCGAGGCACTTGTGCCATCGGTTGAGTCCAGTAGTTCCGGAAGGGCTGGAGCAGAACTCATGGGCAGTCCTGACCTAACGGGTGATCTCCGTTCGGTTGGAGCTGTACCATGTCAAGCAAAGGCAGGGCATAACAAACGGCAGCGTTCGAAGTGCCCATGACCGAGTAGCTAAGCAGCACCTGACATGGTGCTGTAGATCTGGATGGTGAGGAATGGACAAGGGGATACTACGTCCTTCTTCAGTCTTGGGCTTCTCTAACAATCACCCATCAACTGTGACGAGGCATCAAGCCATGGTTATCGACCAAAGGACTCATCTCGCGTATCGTAGGCATACCAATGACCGGTTGGACGTGGTCCCGGAAATGAATATCCCGCGAGTTGTGTCTACTCTGTAGGTGCGGACATGGGAAGTTTGGAAGAGAAGGTTGGTGAGGGGCATACTTGGAGAGATCGGGTATGACTACTATCTAAGGAGGAGTGAAGCACGGCCTTGTGACCGGGGTGAAGCGTGACCTTCGGACCAAGACGACAACAAGGGATTCAACCATCCCAAGTGTGGAGTATGAACTCTTGAAACGCCCCAATGTCTTTGGGCCACGCCTTGAGTTTATATGAAGCATGGACGGATCTTTAGTGTGCCCATGACCGAATTAACATATCAACAATGATCATGACCTACCCCAAATTTTACCCCCTTTTTATATTTGATTTCCGTCTAATTTATTGTGCAGATACACAGATTGAGACCGTGACAACTCGATTTGTACACTGAAGAGTAAAGTGGTTCATCACTCTCCGTGGATCGACCCTAGCTTACCGCTAAGACTAACCAGTCCGATAGTGGGCATAGGAGCGTGTACTGTCCGTCTGGGGCATACACTGGTATTTTGATCGTACCATACGACGGGTGCGTGTCAGACCTAAGCGTGTTTCTCTGTGCAGGAGCAGGAGGAACAACTGAGGAAGAATAAAACATCACACACCAGGTGGGTGATGGATAGTGGATGCTCGAAACACATGACAAATCTGAAGGATTTGCTTGAAAGTTTCGTGGAGAAAGAAGGACCAACAGTTACCTTTGGTGACAACTCGAAAGGTCACACCAAAGGCTACGGTACCCTTGAAACCAATCATGTATCTATTTCTAATGTTTCATATGTTGATGGATTGAAGCATAACTTGCTCTCCATCAGCCAATTCAGTGATAATGGTTTCTCTGTCAAGTTTGATGCACAAGGCTGCAGGGTTAAAAATATCGGAACAAAGCAAGTCATATTGTTGGGAAATCGATCCCCAACCGGTAATGTCTACTATGCAGATTGGAACAGTAGTCATCCTGAAACCTGTCTGTTATCGAAGAGCAGTTCATATGTGAGCTGGCTATGGCACAAAAGGCTCAACCATCCGAATTTCAAGAATATGAACCGACTTGCAAGACAGGAACATGCAAAGGGCATTCCAAACCGAGTGTTTTCAACAACACATATCTGCAGTGCATGTCAGTTAGGAAAGCTCGCTAGATCCTTCTTTCGGTTGAAAACAACTCCCTCAACTGACCGAGTATTGCAGCTGATCCATATGGATCTCTTCGGGCCGGTTACACCAAAGAGCATGAATGGTAACGAGTATACACTTGTTGTTACTGATGATTATTCTAGGTACACGTGGACCATTTTCATGTATCACAAGAGTGAAACCCGAGATGAGCTACCCAAGCTGATGGATCGGATATCAAACCAACAAGAGATGAAAATTATTTCCATCCGATCAGATCGTGGAATCGAGTTCCTCAATGAAACCATCATCGAGTACTGCGAGAAGCACGAAATCACTCATCAAACATCAGCTGCGCGTACTCCACAACAGAATGGAGTAGCTGAGTGAAGGAACCGAATGCTGAAGGATGCTGCTACATCCATGTTGACAAGCTCAGCTCTGCCAAAGAGATTTTGGGCTGAGGCAATCAACACAACCTGCTACACTCAGAACCGGTCTCTTCTGACCAAGCGGTTGGGAAAGACTCCATATGAGCTATGGAGATGCAAGAAGCCAGATATTTCTTATTTTCGCGTTTTTGGTTCTAAGTGTTATATTCACAACAATGGGAAGACTCAGTTGAAAACTTTTGACGCCAAGGCTTCGAAGGGCATATTTCTCGGATATGCCGCTCGGATCAAGGCTTATAGAGTTTTCAACAATAGCTCTCGTGTTGTGGAGATAACACCTCATGTTAGTTTTGATGAATCTACTTTTGAGTACAGGGAATAGGCTAAAAAACGACAAGCAGATCCACATGTTCCACCAGTTCTCACCAGATCGCAGATTCTAAGGCAAAAGAACCTAGCTGAACCATTGGTATGGGCAACCGAGGATGAGGATCCTTGTTCCTCTGAAGATGAATGCGAGGACCCCAGCTCATCTCAAAGGGGAACTCCAGCTGATGTCCCTCCAACTGCATCAGCATCCGAAGCCCAACCAAGCTCAGTTCATAATATTGTCAATGTTGAGGATCCATACTCAACAGCTGATCAATCACCAGTTCTGAAGATTCCAGCATCTCCCACAGCTCAGGATTCACCATTAGTTGAAATCCTGGAACAGCCACTGTTGGAAGAAGAAGGAAGACGCAACAAGAGATGGTATGAAGATCATACCAAGGACAACATCATTGGAGATCCAACCGAAGGTGTGCGAACAAGGAGCAAAGTTGCAAATCCAGAGTCAACTGAGAAAGATTCCAACACTTACGCTCAATATGCTGAGGAGTTGGCAGTTCTGGAGGAGTTCAAGTAAGCAGGAGATGTTACCATGATTTCATGTTTCGTAGCTGATGTGCCAGAACCGAAGGATGTTGTGGAAGCTCTCAACTGTGTTCACTGGACACAGCTATGCAAGAAGAACTGAATGAATTTCTACGCAACTATGTATGGGAGTTGGTAGAAAGACCAAATGGTGTCAAAGTCATTGGATTAAAGTGGATTTTCAAGAACAAGAGAGACGCCATTGGATTCATCGTGAGGAATAAGGCAAAGTTGGTAGCTCAGGGATATTGCCAACAAGAAGGAATCGATTTCGAGGACTCCTTCGCGCCAGTTGCAAGGTTGGAAGCCATCCGGATATTTCTAGCCTATGCCGCATTTCACAAGTTCAAGGTCTATCAGATGGATGTGAAATGTGCCTTCCTCAATGGTGATATTAAGGAAGATGTTTATGTTGAACAGCCTCCCGGTTTTGAAACTGGAGATGGAAGAGTGTATAAGTTGAAGAAAGCTATCTATGGCTTAAAGCAAGCACCTAGGGCTTGGTATGACACTCTATGTGGTTTTCTTCTGAACTCGGGGTTCAAACGAGGGTCAGTTGACAAAACGCTGTTCACCATAAAAGTTGGAGAAGACATACTTGTGGTGCAAATCTATGTTGACGACATCATATTCGGTTCCAAGTCAGAGGAGCTGTGTGAGAAATTCTCAACTCTCATGAAGGAGAAATTCGAGATGTCGATGATGGGCGAGATGAATTATTTTCTTGGGCTACAGGTGAAGCAGTCATCAAAATGAATTTTTATCAATCAATTCAAATATACAAAGGAGCTCATCACAAAGTTCGGTTTGCAGTCAAGTAAAACCACAAGGATCCCGATGAATACTAACTGGAAGATTAAACCCGGAACTGAGGGAAAACTCGTGGATGCCAGTAAGTATAGAGGGATCATCGGTTCTTTGCTATATCTAACCGCTAGTCGGCCAGACATATCTTACGCGGTTGGAGTGTGTGCTCGGTTCCAAGTTCAACCGAGGGAAGCACACATGTTGGCAGCAAAGAACATCATAAAGTATCTGAAGGGTACAGTTAATGTTGGGTTGTGGTATCCAACCGACGACAATATTCAACTGTCCGGATACTCAGATGCGAATCTAGCCGGAGATCGGTTGGACAGGAAGTCCACTTCTGGACACTGTCAGTTCATGGGAAGCAAGCTAGTTTCATGGTTCTCCAAGAAACAAGCATGTGTTGCCACTTCTACAACTGAGTCAGAGTATATGGCTGCCGGTAGCTGCTGCATGCAAGTGTTGTGGCTCAAGCAACAACTGAGAGATTATGAAGTCGCAACTGGACAGGTTCCTATTCATTGTGATAGCTCAAGTGCCATTGCTATCTCTTTGAATCCTGTTCACCATTCTCGGACGAAGCATATTGACATCCGACATCATTTTATCCGAGATCATATTGAGAAGAAGGACGTATCCATGGAGAAAATTCCAACTCAGATTCAGAGAGCTGATATCTTCACCAAACCTCTAGCCGAAGCGCGGTTCAAGATGTTATGTGATCTACTTAGATTGTTGGATCCATCAGATGAGGAACCAGCTGAGGTGAAGAGATAGATATCCATCTGAGGGGGAAGCTCAGATGAAGGGGGGATCTCAGATGCGAATAGCCAACCGAATACATCAGACGTCAGCTGAACAGACGAACTCGTGTCAGCTGATGGTATGCCGCATCATTGAATCAGACATCAGCTGAACAGACGAACTCGAATCAGCTGATGGTATGCCGCAACATTGGAACACAACTGATTCTGACATCAGCTAGCAGGTGAACACAGCTGATTCCGACATCAGCTGGCAGGTGAACACAGCTGATTCCGACATCAGCTGGCATGTATCATTTATGGCTGAAGGTGTTTGTGTCTTAAATGAGAATGTTTGAAATAAATTCAAACATTCCTGAGCATGTCAGTTAGACTAAAATAGCCATCATAGCGCATTTAATGTAAAGTGTGGCTGAACATCAATAGCCTACTTTATAGTGCGACTGGGCTGACATGAAAAACAGTTCACCTTCTCACGTGTTGGTTGAAACTCGGATTATGACGTCAAGTCAAAGCTAGTCAACAGTCGCGAGATCTCAGCCGTTGATGGATTCGCGCCATTCAACCCTAGCCATCGATTTCAACCGAGCCACTAACCTATAAAAGGTGGAAAATCAGGAAGTGATCTCTTACCTTCTACATTCGTGTTTATCTGCAGTAACTGTTCATTTTCGTCTCCAATTTGTCTCACCATTTTCTGCAAGTGTTTCTCTCTATATATAATCTTCTCAGAACTCTAATTGGCACCTAAAGTTTCACAAGGAAGGAAGATGGCTTCTTCAGGACCTTCTCTAGTCCCTTCATCATACGACGAGTCCTTTGATATGCTGTTATCGAAGATTCATTTTCAGCAAATTTTTTCTGAAGATGAACTGGAATCGCCAGTATTGTCTCCCCTCGCCGAAACTCTCAGGGAGAACGGCCTCCTGGACTGGGCGACGCTCTTCCCGTCCCATCTTCTCAAGCGTCAAGTCAGAGAATTCTACCTGAACTTGCAGTCTCCTATCGACAGCCGAGACGGGGTCATTACAGAAGTTTCTTGCCGTCAACGCGACGTTTTGGCCAGAACGATTCGCCGGGTCACCGTCCCCATTGCAGTCTCCGACATTCTACGCCAAATCATTCCACCAAACCAGACAGCCACAAACACCATTGAGAATATAACCGATACATAAGCCGATGAGTTTCTGAAGAGTGCTCTCATCACTCCAGAAAAACTGAGGAGCAATATGCAGCGAACCAAGTTGAAGCCAGAACATCGACTCCTGTTCAATGTTGTATCCAAGGTTGTGTTCGTTTACAGCGGAGCCTTCGAAGACATCAGCCGACCAAAGCTCAAGCAATTGATTGCTTTGGAGCACAAACACAAACACAACGTCGACTGGTTCAAGTATTTCGAACACCAGCTGACTCTGGAGAGGCAGAAGATCTCTGAATCCACATCTGAGTCTGGAGAGAAGTTGTTGAGTGTCAAGGGAACTCTCAACTTCGGTTGCAAAATTTCTGCCCTGATCCTGTTCGCCACTAAGGATCAAAACATGGTTTGGGAAGACTGTGAGGAGACCCCTGTCAAGAGACAGATGCTCTTCCCAACCGCAAAGAAGGCTCAGGATGTGATCAGGAGTGTCTCCACTCCTAAGGACAAAAGAGACGCTGTGAAGACAGCTGAAGAAAAAGACACAACTGAGGAGCTGCCCCCAGCAGCCGCCCGCAAATCAAAATCAAGAACTGCACGCCGACAAAGAGCTGAGTCGGAGAAGGAGAAAGCTGAAGAACCAGCTAAGAAGAAGCTGAGGGTTCGGATCAAGAAGAAATCGGTTGCGACACCAACTGAGGATGTGCCAGCTGAGGATGTGCCAGCTGAGGATGTACCAGCTAAGGAGTCAACAGCTGAGGAGACTCCAGCTGTGGAGGCACCAGCGGAGGAGCCATCTGAGTCGAGTCACTCAGTTGACAAGGATGCGTTCGTGATCGTTCCTCGTGCAAGTGGAAATGATGAGATGGATGGCATGGAAATGGATCTAACCTCGGATGCATCTTCCTTATCTGAGGAAATCGAAGATGTTCCAACCTACCCCACGGCAGGAGCTGATGCCGTACCGCCCCAAGAGACTCTCTCAACCGACACACAGCCAGATATTCTGAGCTCATCGCTCGATGCCAACATTGAGACCACTCTTTCGTCCAATGTTGATGAACCTATTGATACCAACCTCCCCACAGAATCCGAAATTCCGAGCTGCCCGCTCGATGCCAACGTTGAAGAAACCATTGAACCAATGCCATATGAAAATCTCTCTCCCTCCCCCATCGATGACGAAGCTGATCGTCAGGCTGTCGCGCAGGAGCATGAAGGCAAGCTGGCCTACTGCTTTCAGAAATTGATTGGGATGTTCTCAGAAGCGCGCGACATGCCGATTTTTTCCACTCTCGGAACTGAGCTGCTGTATCAGTTCAGCATAATCTTCAGCCACTGGTATGTCAAGGAAGACACCATCCGCATACACAGTTGGGACCACCTCAAAGCCGATGAGTCGCGCTTCAGGGATTACTTCAACTACAACAACCTTGAGGTTGCCTACAACAACAAGGTGGCACTGCTGACACGTCGTATGAACCTCAGCAAGGCAGAGGGCAGAGATACAAGGGAGATGGCTGAACAAGTCTGTGTTGCCTTCCTTGACAACATGCTTATCAAGTCGGCTGAGTTCATCGATGACCTGGACGCAGCCGCCGCAGCAGCCAAGAAGGAAGAAGAGCAGCTTCAACAGTACATGGCCAACCGCCAAGCCATGGTCACTGTTGAACAGCCGACTACATCTGACCAACCCGCTCCAGCTGATCAGCTAGCACCCTCAATTGATGAAATATGTGAGCTGATCGTGGAGAGGGTTAATCAGCTCAGAAAGGTGATGCTTGCTAACATCCAACACAACACAGAAGATCAGCTGAGGATGATGGAAGCACAGGCGGAGAAACACAAGAAGCTGCAAGAAGAGAATGTTTCACTAAAGATAAAGCTGGACGAATTCTCAACATCCACCAGCCAAGACTTCAACGCACTAAGGACAATCGTTCATGGGATCAAATCCGATCTGAATGTGTTCAAGTCTATATCTGATTCCAACCTCGCCAAATCCCAACAGACTCAAGATAAAGAATGGGATTCTCGGATCGAGTCACGATGGGCTGAGTTCATTGCTTTCCAAACCGAAGTCATTGAGACACTCGCTACACTGAAGAAAGCCGAGCAAGAGCGCCTTGACTCTGAACTGGCAAAGAAGGTTGAAGTGGAGTGTACTGTTGAAGAACTCTTCAACCGAGTCCAACAAGCTGAACAGAAGCTCACCTCTCTTGATGGCTCAGTCGCAAGCCTTGTTGCTGATGCCAAAAAGGGGGAAGTTGAGACTGGTCAAGGTGAAGATGAGGTGCAGGGGAAAGATAAGGTTGGGGAAGATGAGACACCAGCCGAAAAATCTCAGCTGAAGACCCAACCGAAGAAAACTCAGAAGAAGAAGTCCACTCATAAGCCAACCGACGTCGGCAGAGCTGAAATGGCTAAGGACTTGGAGTAGGCCGAGCAATATGGAGTTTCCTACAACTCCATAGCCGAGATCGTAGCCGAGCTTGATGCGGAACTCGACGGTATTACAACCTAAGAGTGTATTGTTGCTGCTAAGACTATGGATGTTGCAGAGAAGGACTACATGAATCCTAGCTGGATCAAGAAGTTTGCTGCCAGCCAAGTTAGAAGAGTCAACCAGTTTGAAGAAGAGCTGACCAAGATCACCAACAACTTGGACAGGAACATTGCCTCCCGCAGCCGGCACCGAATTGAAAAACATCAAGTAAAGGTTGAGGCAAGGCTGAAACAACAGAGGCTTCCAGGGAACGTTAAGCTCCAAAGTCGGTTCAGGCATGTGGATAAGTGGATGCCAGCTGAGTGGAATGAGGACTAGGAGTCATTCAAGCAGGAGTTTGTGAATGATTTCTACTACAGAAAAGTCTTCACAACTGACGATCCAAGGAAAGCTTTCAAAGAAGCGCTGACTGAGTTACACTCTGGGGATCCGGGTATATTCAGCCAGTTCAGGCGAGCAATGATAGATGCGAAACTGGATTTGAACACCGTCCTTGTCCCTCAGAAAGTCACTTACCGTCCTCCACTCCTCCCAGACTCAAGAAATCCCAACCGTCAGAAAATAGCAGTTGAGGCAAGACAAGTTTGTCGAGAGCATGGAGTTGACATCGCGAAGGAGTCAGAGGCGAAGAGAGAAATTTTTGTTAGAATGTTCAGCAAATATGGGCTTCAGTTTTAGCCAAGTTAAAGTTAGCAACTGATGTACTTTTAACTTTTGTGGTTATTTTGTAACCATCAGTTGTAATAAAAACTTTCATCAGTTATCCGATTCAACTTGACGTACAATCTCTAGTTGTCCAAGCTCTGAATCGCAAAGTTATTTCAATACCATGTTATAACTGTGCTAACCCTTTGATGTTTTAATCTTATAAACTGTCTAGAATTTCAGTTGAGATTTTAGATAGGTCAGTAGGATTTAGATCAGTTTGTTTTGTAAGGGTTTTGTAAGGGTTTTGGCATCATCAAAAAGGGGGAAATTGTTGGGAAATTTATTAAAGTTTTGATTGATTCCAAAACCAACTGACCCTAACCGAGTAGATGTTGCCATTTCCTAATGTTAGTATTTAGGCTCGCTGTTTGAGCATTGTTAAGATTTTATCTTTACAGGACTCCAGTTGAAGAAGGCAACAAGGCTTCACTCGGATAGAACATCAGTTGTAAGAAAGACAACTGAGCGTTCAAGAAATAGAACATCAGTTGTAAGAAAGACAACTGAGCGTTCAAAGGAGAAGTTGTAAGAGAACATCAGATGGAAGAAAGTCATCTGAGCGTTCGAGCCAACTGAGCGTTCAAGATTCAGAACATCAGAAAGACAATTGAGCGTTCAAGAGATAGAACATCAGTTGCAGGACTCGAACTGATAAGATCAACAAGATGAAGTTCAAAGCAGCTGAGAGTTCAACTGTTCCAATTCAGACAGATTGTCAGATGAAGATAACATTCAGATAGAACATTAGCTAAAGACCAAATCAGATGAAGATCAAACGACTCAATCGACCAACCTTTGTTGAAAAGCTAATGTTGAGATTTGAAATTCAGATAAGGAAGTCACGTGAAGGTTTGACTCTCTGTCATTACCTCATTTGGCCCAACACAAGGCTGTCTCAGATGGAAAGCAGAAGCACACAGTTGTCAAATCCAGAAAGTCTGCAGAGATGAGAGACAAGACATCGCTTTCACAGAACAGAGATCAACAGCTCTTCCAACGGCTAGTTGATTCTCTCCGCCTATCAATAGAGGCCTTCATTCATTCACCAAGTTTTACGAGATAGACAAGTGCAAGAGCAAAGAGTTAGACGAACGAACATCACCAGTTGAGAGTTCATATCGCAAACAAGCAAAACTGATATCAATCTCTAAGAACATCACTAGCTGAGAGTTCCTAGAGTGTTAAATTCTGTCTTGGTGTTTTTCGATCCAACCTTGAGAACATCACTAGCTGAGAGTTCATAGAGTGTTAGATCCTAGCTCACTTTCTTGTTCGAGCTATTAGTTGAAAACCCACCCTTTCACACATCCTCTCAAAAGGATTGTTAGGACCCTACTCTTCCCGGAATTGAGTGGATAGGTTGATAAGTACCCGTAAACTTATCTGTAAGGTTGATAAGTACCCGTAAACTTATCTTAACGGTTGCAAAGCCCGCGTAAGCTTTGTGGTTTTTGTCCAGAAGAACTTGGACTGAGTTGTGTGGACTCACAACTCCCCGTGGATGTAGGAGTTCTCTCCGAACCACGTAAATCTTTGTGTGTTTGTGTTTATTTTTCAGTTATTTATTGCATATTCAACTGACCAACTAACCAGCACTCAAACTGCATTTTTACATTCTCAACTGACTTGGTTATTGACCGACCTTGCATATCTGAGCGTGAGTTATATTTTACGAGTTAGTTTTTATCCACCACATTCCGCACAACACCACTCTTCCAACTGAGTTCTCGTACTCGGTTGTGAATCCAGCTGAGTCTTTTTACTCGGTTGAGATATTTTCAAGAGTTGTTTTAAAATTTCCTATCTGGTGTATTCCCCCCCATACACCAGAACTCATATCGGGACCATCACTCGACTTTTATAACGTCGTTCTAGACCCGGAAATGAGATATTTCCGGCAAGTTAAACACAACCAAACACCCCTTAATGAGTCACCACCCTTTTGTTGGATATTTTCTTTACTTTATGTAATAATATTAGCTTAGTCATCTCTCTCTCCCTCACTCCACCAATACCCCCCCCCCCCCTTCATCCCTCTCTCTCATTTTCTCTCTCAAATTCCTCCATTAAAGTTCATCATCCAAGCTTTCTCAAAGCTCACAAGTCCTCCGTCTATCGATCAATTTCATTTCCGAGTTCATATTTCGCAAGGTAGGAACATCGTCTACGTAATGAACCGAACAAAAGTTTCTTTCCCCAAGCTTTCATTTTTTTTGAAACATATAGGATAAAGAAGCATGTTGTTTCTTGTTTAATTCATGTTATAGTATGCTTCGGAATAGATTTTATGGATCGAATCATGAAGAAAATCTTTGCCCCTCTTAATCTTGTCATTACCGAAATTTATAGAATTTTAGGAGTTTTGTGTGGTTCGATTTTCTTGTTGCCTGATTGATGAATTAGTGATCTATATGATGTTAGATAACTACATAAATTAATTTAGAATTTTCTAAAAACAAAAATCAAAATGTAAGAGCTGAAGATTGGATGATTTAGTGTAGTAGATGATATGATATGCATGATTTGTTAATGGAAATGGTATGTAGTATGTTGTAGGATGAATTTATAATTTATTGAGATTTTTCTAAAAATAAAATGAAAACCGTAAGAGACGGAAATCCATCGATAAGTTGAGGCTCGTTAATGGTTTGAGAATATAATTTGCATATTAGTGATGCTTGATAGATAATGATCGTTGTTGTAAAATTTGAACGAAATCGAAGAACGTCGAATTTTTGTTAATAGACGAGCAATCGACGATAAGTCGAGAATAGATAATGATTTAGATTTGTGATTCGAACCTATGATAATCTTGTTAGTTAATGATCGTGGCCGTAAAGTTTGAACGAATTCTAAAAAGATTTGATTTATGATAAGAGACGGAGAATCGAGATTAAAAGCCGATAGAGAAGTCGAATAAGGAAAATCAATTTGATAATAATGATTGTTATTGATTGACGAACAATAGTGTAGTTGACGACATTTCCATCCGAGAGACGAGATGTTATGAGTTATAGTTAAGAAACGAGAAGTTGATAAACGAAAATGAAATAGGAATTGAATTTGGAATTTGATTTGGTATAGTAATTGGTTAGTTGAAAATGACGAGGAAATGCTCGTCGTTTGTTTAATCAAAAGACGTGAATGTGAACCCAATTAAGGGATAGTGCATGTTGACTGCATTGAGATGAAAGTTTCGTGAAAATAAAAGTGGGATAGCATAAATCGAACCTAAGGAATCGTACGTCGAGTTTTGTCGAGCATTAGGGTTTCGCGCGGACTGTTTTGCGACGTTGCACGGAAACTGTCATAACTTTTAGCTTGCTTAACGAAATCGAGATCCGTAAATTGGAGAGTAAACTAGACACCCATGGCTTTCTTGTGGTATAAATTTCATCCCCTTTTCTGAAGTATCCTGTTCTGTGAGAACTCCAGAACTACTGTATTGTGCAGAAAGTTTCCAAAACTTAATTTCTTAAGTTGAATCCTTTTCAACTTCGTTCCATATGAACTTTTAAGTCGTTATAAGTTATCGACATCCATCATCTACTGACCTAAGTGCCGAGTAATGAGCCGAGTCAGTTTGTAGACGAGAATTGATCGAAGTCTCGTTTATTCGTTAATCAAAAAAAAGTAGTAAAGTGCAAAGGCCTAAAAGTCTAAAACAAATTCAATTTCTTTTCTTTAATCGTCTTGATCGATTACTAAAGTTTGAATATTTGTGATAAAAGAAGGAAGTCGGAGTTGAAGATAGGACGGAAGACCGAAGGTTAAAGTTTGTTCTGTAAACGATTGAGGTGGGCTTTTCTATATACGAAATAAAATGAGCGATGCTCGAAAATCTTTATTTACAGCTTTGATAACTGTGTTTTCAAAGCATTATCAGGGCATAAATGATTTTGAATTATGTGAATTCTATTATGCCTATCTGATGTTGGTTCGCCAACCTAAAACGATCAGATTCTGAGTTAACCCACAGTGTGTTATCCAGAATTAGTGTACACGGTAGCCGGTGTGCGTGGTACTCTGTTGAGGGGTAGCCAGCTACGGTGAGGAGCGTGCGCGGAAGAAGGCCTTCTTCCCCGGCGTTTTAAAACAGATTATGTGCTAATATGAAAGTGATAACAGTCAGAAAATCTTGATCAAGAAAAGTGAATTATGTTTATAAAGGAAAATGTTTAGTAGGCACGGGTATTTGATGAAAAACCCCGATGTGCTACCTTTTAAGATGCCTGATTAATCTATACTTATGATATGTTTTCGGCAATGTGCCCACTAAGTATGTTTATACTTAGCCTTGCATATGTTTTATAAAATGTGCAGGTTGAGTGACGGGAGCGGTGAAGGTTGAGTAAGGATTGAGTATAGAGTTGAAATAGTATGAAGAACTGTATGTCAAGCTTTACGCTTTCCGCTGCCAATCTTTTTGAAGTTAATGTATCTATCTTTCGGGTCTAAGCCCGTACAATAAACTTCGTTCCTTTTTGATCAACTTGTCGAGTGATCCTTCAAGATCAACTCTTCCTTTTAAATAAAGTCTTGTTCATAGAAGTTATTCTGTTATTAATGTCTGTTTATTCGTTCATTCTTATTCATCCCCTTTCTTCCCCGCTTCTTTAATCCAACCCCTAGTCGCACCCCGGCTTTTGCCGTCCCTCGGGATTTGGGGCTGTGATAGTAACATCAATCCTAACACTTCTACTTTGTCAATAAGCTAAGGGTTGTATTGAAGAGTCAATTGTTATTTGAGTTTGATGAAACTACGAAATAGTATATTGTTGAGGAAAGCTCCATTATGCGTGACATGCATTACATTAGAGCATGGATCTGCTGACACATCAGCAGATCCACTTTACACCTTTTTTCACTCCTTTAAAACAATAATATTTTATTTAAAATTTATATTATTATTTTATTTTAACCCATATTAAAGTTAACTACATGGTAGAGTTTGTCAGGAAGTGACAGCACTTGATGTCTAATTCCAAATTTCTCTTTCTGTCTCTCTTTTTTCTTTTCTCTTTCTTGCTTTTTCGTCAACACACTCTCTCTATCCTCCTACTTCGCTTCACTTCTTACTCTCTCATCGCCGCCGTTATGTGGTCGCCGGCGAATTCCTAAGTTAGATTTTCGTTTCAACCGCCTGCCGCTTCTTTTTTCCTCTCTAGATCTGTCGCTGCTGTTCGCCGTCGTTCCTATGCCACCGCCTACAATTGGAAGAAGTGGAACCCTAAAATCCAAAATTCCCCAAATATTTCCGTCTCAAATTACTCTCACCAGAAAATCCCCAAATTGAAATTGAAATTCCCCTGGTACATAGCTCTCTTCAATTCACGTGATTTCTCCTTTAATCTCCAAGTTTGGGGCTGAAATTTGGGTCTGCCATCGTTCATCACCCATCTTCTTTGGAGCTCGTTGTCGCCAAGCCTTGGGCTCGTTGTCGTTCATCTTCGTTCTTTGGCCTAGGAATCTGTATCCTGCAGCTGTTGGTCGCCTTCCTCTCGCAGCAGGTGGACCCCGAGATCCAGGGGCTGACCGACGGCCCCGCCCTCCCTACGCGCGGCTCGGAAGAGTTCCGGCCCATTCGTTCGCCGACTCCCCAAGTTTAAGCTCCGGTCAGATGAGATCCTGTTTGTTCATCTCTTAATTTTTTCCACTTGATTGCCTATAATTTCAGTGCAAATACTGGTTTCATAGTGTTTGTGTATCGCATGTTTTTTATTTCTCCAACTGAACCGTAAGTTTATTTTGTATTTTTTTTCCTTACAATTAAGCGTTGATTTTTGCAATTAGTTGGTTTGCTTTTTGTAATTTCTCCATTTCTAGCTACTGTGTGAAGTATTCTTATCATTGGATTGATGTATTGTATTTGCAATTATCAGATTTTGAAATCAGATTGCTAGCTCCTATCCCATTCGATTAAAAAAAAATGAATAGAAATAAGTGATGAAGAAATATATATGGTGGTTTGCTCCAAATTTGTGAAAAACAAAGAACCAATATAGAGTAGAACCTCCTTAAATTAATACTCGATAAATTAATAATCTCTCTAATATAATAATTTTCTCCGGTCTCGAGTTGTGCCTTAAGTGTAAATTAATAATTTCGATAAATTGATAGATAATAATTTTTTGGAAGATTCTTATATAAATATAAGAGGCAAATGAAAATATGTCATTAATCTACATGGTAATAACAAATTTTGTCAAAAGTTCACTTTTGACAAAAATTGGGTAAAATTGTATCCAATTTGACTGAAATACACTTATAGATAGGGTTGTACAATTTTATTTCCTCCATTTTCTCTCTCTTCCCTCTCATTCTCTCTTCCCCCTATTCTCTCTCCACGATTTCTTCTCTGCGGAGATTTCAATTCTCTCCGCCTCTCCGCCTCACTCCGCCGTCAACCACCTCTACTTCGCCGTTAATCTCTTGTAACCACCAACCTAGATGGCACCGCGCTCGAAGAAAGCAAAAACCGCCGAAGCGGTGAAGGAGAAAACAACCACCGCGACGACGAGCGAAGCTCCGTTCATCCCCGCTCGTTTTTTCCGCCACCGTCTGCAACATCCAGTACCACTACACCAACTATTGTCGCCGGAAATCCATAGATCTCGCCGGAAAGTCATAGATCTAAAATTGGGGTAATGAGTTTTTTTGAATTTCTTTTCAATTCATGATTTTTTTAGTCTTATTTTTACTCATTTATATGTTTTTCGTCGAGTTTCTGATGATTTCTAGTGTATTTGGGTTGAATTCCAAGCGATTTTGATGTATTTGGGTATATTCCGAGCAGATCTGATGTTGCTGTAAATTTCCGGCGACTGAATTTTCTGGTTCAGGGTTGGTACGTTTTCGTAATTGCGTACTGGTGCGTACCTAGTTTACCTGGTACGCAGTACGTATTTACCAGTACGTACCAAGTGTACTTGGTACGCAGTACGCATTTATTAATGCCTACCAAGTTTACTGGGTACGCAGTACGCATTTATTAATGCGTACCAAGTTTACTCAGTACGCAGTACGTATTTGTAAATGTGTACTGCGTACCTAATAAACTTGTTACGTTTTTGTAAATACGTACAGAGTTGTCAAGTAAAATACAGGTACTATGTTTGATTATCACTTGATTTCTTCGATTTCGCGGATTTACTATGTTTTGAATGTCGATTGCGTACCCAGTTTGTTGAGTAGAATGGAAATTAGGGTACGATTTGCAGATTTGGGAGAAAATTGTACCGGTACACCGATACGTTTTGTGAAATATGTACCGGTAATTCCAGATCTGTAATTTCTGGAATTGTGGATAGCTTCTTGTTGAATTTCTGAAATTATTTATGCATGATGTATTTTGCATTCGGTCCATTTGAATATGGCATTGTATGCTTAAAATTGGTACGATTTTTGCAAATACGTACCAAGAAAACTAGTGTGTTTCTAGTACATTCGTGTCACGCCCCGACTCTCGAGGTGTGACTTACGAACAACAACAAACCTAAACAACTAACAACTAACTCAAATAAAGGGAACATGCTCGGGGAAAACAAAGATGGAATATAAGGCAATCGAATTTGGTATTCAAAGGCATAATGAAATAATAACCGAGCATCTTAACTTCACTTTTAACAGGAATTCAAACAAGTAATTCATGCTGATGGGAAAGGAATTCCAATAAAAGGGAAACATACGAATATATACATCAAGAAAAGGGATCATGTTCAACACAAATCAAGTTACGAGCCCATCGCTCGGGATTACAAGTTAAAAGGTTATGAATTCAACAAGCATTCAAAGTCTTCGAGCACAACGCTCGGAATAAAAAACATGAATATTAGAGTACTGACATCAACAGACATTAGATCAAAAAGATTGCAGCGGAAATTAGCATCAACTCCCAACACTTGCACGTATGAAGACGTACAAATGCTAGTCCGAAATTCTACCAAACTTAACCAACAAAACCAAACCACACCACCAAGTATCCACGCCATCGCCATCCAGTCAACCTGCATGTTTAGAAACACACGCAGGGCTGAGTACTTCGTACTCAGTGAACACAAGCCAAAATATTTGAATAAAGATGCTTCTTAAAGCTATATTAATTGAACTTGCCTTGCCAAACATCACAAGTATATAAGCAGTTTTAAAAACGGTTTTACTTGTGCATGTCAAAACATTTTTATTTAAAACGGACTGCGCAGTCAAATAACATAATATAACAGCATGTATCATCTATCACCAATAACTTCACTGTGCCGAGAAGTAGGCCTCCTTCTCAAACACTGTGACCGGCCCAACCGAAGCAAGGCTCACAGTCACCTCAACATATACCACACGTGGGTTCCTGCTTTCACAGGATAATCACATCTTCATATAAATAGATGATAACACATACTAACTTCAATAAAATGGCAAGTCAATCACATTTGAAAATCATATCATAATATTCAATAGCATAACTAATTTTCATCGATAGTTTTGGTTCAGAAAAGCCCACCTGACTTCCGAAGAACTAGCTAGGTGGTCTAGGGCTATTTGTCCTCGCTTAATGATCCGTCCGGCTCGATCCTTCATAGTTCGACATCGATAGATAAGATATATGAAAGACAGACACAAAGGCGTTGGACTTTAACTGACGGACTTCTATTTGAGTCGTCTCTCTCTTTGCTCTAACTTTTCTAAAAGATCTCACGTTCTCGTCTTTATTTTATTAACTCTATTCGAATTAGTTAACTTTACTACTCAACATCGTACACTTTTCTCGTTCTAATTAATAACTTCATTGTTACTATTCTATTACTTGAGCTTTCTTTCAAAGACTTTAGTTCATTCTCAATTTAACAATCAATCATCTTGCATATAAGTTCAATCATCTTTCACATTATAATACTATCATGCATTTAAACACTTATTCAAACATATAATGAATTCATATAAATCAAACATACTTCAAGATACATTAACATGCATTCCATTTGGACCTTAAAATCTAACTCGATTATGCAATTCTTTTTATGAAGGCTTAAACTATTAATTCTATCTTTCTTATTTATATAGACAACGCTTCGTTCTACATCCGCTATCTTATAAAGTATTTTATAACTCTTATTTATTTAACAAAAATTCTCTTAGCTCTTAATAAACTCTTATGAAATTATAAATTCTTGTTCAATTCTAACTTGATTCTCATTTCTTAACTTGATTATTATTCCTTTAGTTATTATCTCAGATTATCTTTTCTTCGCTTGGTTGGAACGACGTCCCTAAATTAATTATTTAATTAATCTTCAATCTTTATAATTCTTGACATCTTAATTTATTCTCGTTTTCTCGGTTAACTTATACGAGTATCTACCTTAACTCGTCTAGCATCTTTTCTTTACTCAAATTAACTTCCTTTTTTTATTTCTTATCGATTAATTCTTCTTAACTCGGTTTTCTCTATTTTTGTTTATTTCTTTAATAATTTCTTCTTTTATTTGTTTTAAACCTTTAAGCTATTTCTTACTTAATAATTTCTTTATCTTTTGATAAACATTTTTATGAATTAACTCACTTTATTATAAAAGATCTTTTTGTTGTATTTTTAGTAAAAATTTCAAGTCTTTAAATTTTAATGTAAGACATTTAATTAATAAATCTTTTCATACATCTTTTTATTTAATTAAAAGCTTTTCAATTTTAAGTCTTTTTATCAAAACTTCTATCTTTATTCCATATTCAAACTATCATTCATACATACATTGAAATACTTAAACACCCAATCTTTTTTTTTTTATCATTAATTTCTTTCAAAAATTTCAACATGCAATCTCATTTTCTTCACTTAAACACATGTATGATTATACTAACATAACATACAATCATCTCATTGATCAAAACATCACTCAATACATCAACAAAATCATCAAAATAAATTCTCCATTTTTGCTCAAAAATCACGGCACACACGCATACATTTTGTGCATTTTATTTCTCAATTTTTCATGCAATTAATCTCATTACTAACATGATAGAAATAACAAATCAAGCATCAAAATAACAATAACTCAAAGAATTCATATTTCTCTTATTTTTACTATATTGTTCGGCATTTATCAATTTTTTTAGGGTTTTAGTTTCTTTTTCTTCTCTTAATTCATCGATTAATATCTAGTGCTCGATTCTCCTAACGAATTCTTCTCACTCGATTAGCACATGCATATCCTAAGTTTGCCTAAACATAAATTAAATAACATGCATGCATAGATCTTTCCTTTAGGACTTATAGACATACGTTTTTACAACTAATCAAATGAATTCATACTTAATTAAATGGGAATCCTTCTCTTAGCTCTTGGGATTGAAATGGATGGAAAAGGTAGCTTCAAAGCTTGAATCTTGAAAGAAAGAAGGATGTCTTCTTGAATCCTCAAAGAAAAAGAAATAATATGGGATTAATCATCCATAGGGTTTGAGAATAAAAATAAAGAAAAGTGTTGGATAATTCTTGAATTCAACTTCAAGAACTTGGAAAATTCTTACCTTTCTTTGAAAATATGGATGAAATGGATGAAGATTGATAACTTCTACTTCATTTCCATGGATGGAGAGCTTGAATCTATGGTTGCATGTGAAGAAAAATCAAGTATGTGTGGGAGAGGGAGAGTGCCGAGAGTGAGAGAGCTTGAGAGAGGTTGAGAGAGTTTTTCTTGTTGTTTTGAGAGAGAGAGATTTCGATGGAGAGAGAGAGAGAGATGGAGTTTGATAATGAATTATGGTCTTTCCTACTTGTCTTAGATGAATAAGATTCAAATTCAACAAAGAGAAAAAGATATACTGTTGGAAATTGTACAAGACAAGACTTGATGGTTGATTTGAACTTAACTTGTATGCACACTTTAAGGAATCCATGCATAAGACATCATCATGGTGTTGGTTTTGGAAATTGAGGGATGATGGGAGAGGAGTTGTGAGGTGGCGAGAGAGGGAGAGAGGTGGATGACACGTATCGTCGTCGTGTCGTTACGGGTACTAATTATCCGATCGTAAAGGTTTTCCGGGTAAAACGATTCGTATTAATTCCATTTTGTTCTATTAACGGGTCTAACCTCTTCTCGTTTCACTTTTTACACTAACTCGTCCCAATCCTATGTCACGTCTCAAATTAAAAGATTAAAGGCTTCGATCATTTTAATCCTTTAATTCTTAAAAGAATTTAATCGGCTTATTAATCCGTTTATTAATCCTTTTCAAGACTAATGCCTCATTTCTCTTCTCAATTCTCGGATAAGTTCTTACCCTATCTCAGTGATCTTAAAAGAAATTCTAAGTTCGAAGGTTCTAATTTAATTCTATTCTAGGTTCATCGGCGTAAACATATTTCTCGGCGATTTACGTTATGTTTTCTCACTTAAACAAACTTCTCGGGATTTTTCCGGAATTTAATCTCATACTCATTTTCATATAAACGACTCAACAAACATATCACATCATTATCATCTCAGATAATTAGAACAAATAAATTCACACAAGATTCACAAGGCAATTTAAACGTTTTATTCAAAGCTTATCGATTAGAAAAGAAAAATTTTACTCATAAATTCTCATCTTTGAACTTTACTCGGTTAATTAGACGCTCTCTAAAGGTATAAAAACTCGGGGTATCACAACTCGGTACGCATTGTGAAAAACGTACCGAGTGTACCAGTATTTTATTGAAATGTAGGTACGTATTTACAAAAGCGTACCTACTTTACTGGTACACTTGGTACGCATTGTGAAAAACGTACCGAGTGTACCAGTATTTCATTATTTTCAAGTACGTATTTGCAAAAGCGTACCTAGTTTACTAGTAAACTTGGTACGCATTGTCAAAAACGTACCGAGTGTACCGGGGAATTTTAGTACGTATTTGTAAAAGTTTACCAATTTTACCAAGCAGATTATGACTAAACAATGAATATGTATTTGTTATTGAATTGTTTTCTGTCTTATTGCAGCATGAATGGACATACAAGTGGCTGGAGCTTGCCACCTTGAAAAACAAGGTCATGACTCATGGTTATGAGTCACTTATTTTAGACATTCGAGCATGCCTCGTTGCAAATGGCAACTCAACCTTGGAGAAGCTGAAGCAGTCCTGCCCATTTATGCCCATAACACGGAGGAGGTGACACCGGAAGTCATGGATTTCGATGGAGTCAAAGAATGAACAGTGAATTGGTGTTAATATTTTGTCCATGATGGATAGTATTTTCTGAATTCATAAACATTTGTATATTTTGAATGTATATTTTGGATAACTATTAGCATATGCTACTGATGCTATGTATATTTTTGATCTTTATTGGTATTATGCATAAGATAACTATGTACTTGCATTATGGTACGAACGATACACAAATGTAATTTCGTTACAGTTTTTCTAGTACGCAAGGTAAGCAATTAAATAAAACGTACCAAGATTAATTCGAACACTTGGTATGCAATGTGTAATGTGTACTGGTGAACCAATTTCTGATAAGCAAACTTGATACGCAATTGTAAATGCGTACCAGGTGTACCACATCCGAACTTAGTACGACGATACAATTTTTGTCAAGTTCGTAACAGTTTTTCTAGTACGCAAGGTAAGCAATTAAACAAAACGTACCAATATTTATAATAATATTTGACACAATATTAATAAAAACGTCAAAAATTTCAAACAAAAACCATGACAAACAGTACACATCTAATAGAATTCAATAAATCTCCAATTATCAACCAAATCTATGTGGATCTTGACATGTTTGGCGAGTATGACCCGCAACACCACAAATATCACATTTCTTCGTTTTGCAGGTTCTCGTTTTGATGCTTGGTTGGTTGCTACTCTCTTCTTCTTCCGGATTAATCAAGCGACGTCTTAGAGGGCATGTACTCATATAATGACCTTTCTCATGACACTACAAACACCCTCGACTGCGTTTGTATGAGATCCAGTTGGAATCCTCTTTGTACGCTTAGGTTGCTTAGGTGTAAGAACAATCCTTGAAGCAACATGTGGCGGCACACACCACGAATCTTTATCCGGAATAGACATGATATCATCAGCATAACTCTCACGTCAAGTCGCAGTAGAATAATATTCATGCACATATGACAGTGGGGATTCCTTCTTAAACCTAAAAATGTGTAAAAAATTAAAACTTCGTCGAAGGAAAACATGGTACGTAATTATAACTGCGTACCAGGTGTACCGCATCAAAACTTGAAAACTTGGTATGCATTGGGTAATGCGTACCGGCGTACCAAGTTCGGATGAGCAAACTTGGTACGCAATTGTAAATGCGTACCAAGTTTGCTCATCAGAACTTGGTATGCTGGTACGATTTTAGCCAAAGCGTACCGGCGTACCAAGTTCTGACGAGCAAACTTGGTACATAATTGTAACTACGTACCAAGTGTACCATATCGGAACTCCTAAACTTAGTACGCATTGATCAAAGCGTACCTGCGTACCAAGTTTTCATGCGGTACACTTAGTATGTATTTACAAATGCGTACCAGGTGTAGTAAGAAGTTTTGGTAAAATAGGTACGAACATATACTCTATATCAAACATATACATACTCTTATCCTTCTTCATTCGAACTTCAAGCTTTGCTAATAAAGATTCAAAGAAGATGGCCTTACCTGCACTGAGTAAACTTGGTACACATTAATAAATGCGTACTGTGTACCCAATAAACTTGGTACGTATTAATAAATGCGTACTGCGTACCAAGTATACTTGGTACGTACTGGTAAATATGTACTGCGTACCAGGTAAACTTGGTACACACCAGTACGCAATTGCGAAAACGTACCAATCCTGAACTAGCAAATTCAGTCGCCGGAAATTTACAGCAACATCAGATCTGCAACCAAAAATCGCCGGAAAATTACAATTGAACCACCATAACACTTTCTAAACGATTCGATCAAGCATAAAACACAACAAAATCGCAAATTGCAACAAAATGCACCAAATCGCACAAAATCATAGCAAAATTGCAGAAGAAAATAACTAAGCAAATTGCAGAAAAAAAATGAAGCAACTTGCAGCAAAAATCGCAGGAGAGAGAGACGACGATGACGACGAAGCAACTTGCAGCACAAAATCGAGTACAACGACGACGAAGAAAATCGACTTCAAGTCTTCGACGACGAGCTGAGGGGCGGCGATTTTGAGATTAGGGGCGGCGGTGGGAGCTGGGTGAGGAAGAAGAGAGAGAGAAAAAAAAGAGAGAAAGAAACACGTGAGGTGAGAGAAGAAGAGAGAGAAAAAAGAGATAAAAAAATAAAAGTGAAAAAGTAGAGAGAGAATGTTGTAGGATGGAATAAAGTATAAAAGATAAGGGTATAAATGTCCAAAAAGTAAACATATGACAAAAATTGATAAAATTTGAACTAGTGACCCTTTTTGATATTACATTTCACCTAATGACATATGAGTGTATTTCCTCTAAATATAAAGCCCCAATGAAATCATAAATTAATAATTTTCTAAAATTACATAGATAACTAGGATAACTTAGTAAAATATGAACTAATTGTTGTTTATTTCTGTTGAAATTTATTTCAAATTGATTTCATCTTTAATTTTTCTCACGTCACTTAAAAGTTTCATTGTGGCATTCTCGAATTGCATTAAAAAATTGTGAAGGGTTATCTCTTTTATACTCGCATAATGCCTTATTTTTTCGATTCTTTTTAGATGAGAAGTTATTGAATTTTTTGGAATAATTTTTAAAACCTTCTACTATTTTGTTTATATAATAATTCTTTCATTAATATGGAACATCGAACGTCGATATGAATATAGTTAAATGTTCTATGAATTAATTTAAGAACTTACATTCCTTGAATTAATTTTAAATTTTACTAATGCAATATATGCATCTAGTTTTCTAATACATTGCACTTAACCATTCGATGAATTCATGTATTGTAATTCATCTCAATTCACTTAATACGAGGTACCTCCTTTAATTAATAAATTATTAATTTATTGATTAATTAATACCTCTCTAAGATAATAAAATTTCACAGTCCCGAAGGTATTAATTTATAGAGGTTCTACTGTACAAAACTTTATGTTTTCAACATTCTTGCTAACAGTTAATTTTTTCTTTAATTAATTATCAAACATGTACTTAGTAGCATACTAAAGCCAAGCCTAAAGAAAATGTTTTTGAATCATATTAAGAACTAGGTATCTCTAAAGGATTTATGCTTTACTAATAAGATTTTATTTGTTTACAGGTGAAGAAACTACTTGTGTATGCTGCAAATGCTGCCATTGATGAAGCTAGAAATTTGATATCAAAGAATAACCGAGGTTTGTTCCATTCGCCTCTCTATTATCATCCGTCATATATTTTTGTTGTTGGACTTATTGACTACAAACTTATTTGCTTAATTTACTATCTTTATTTGATTGCTTTTGATGTTTGAGTAATTGGGTTGGAAACAGTGCAATATATTTTTTATATATATATAGCTTTAGCTTCATTTTCTTGCATCTTTAGAAATTCAAAGCTGAGTTTTATTATCCGTATAGTTCTAGTTGTTCCACATGCATTATTAGAATTTAGAGATGCATGCTTACTTTTATCTCTGCTAATCATGATTGACAGAATTGCGGTTGGGTTGAAGGTGGGAAATAATCCAAGTAAAGAAGCTAAATGGCTAGCCATGACAATAAGAAATCGAGGTGCGTTGCCGGTGAAGATGAGGCAGGTGGAGTAGCAAAGAAGTGGTATGGGGTTGGAACGAAAAGAAAAAATTAATTACTTGTTCAATTTTTATGGCACTTGCCTAGATAGGATTTTTGTGAAATGTTATGTATCACCTTTGCTATGTTAGGATGATAATGTATGTACACTGTGTTTGGATGATAATAAATGTAGGATTTTGCGATTTTAGAGTATTTGAGATGAGTACATAAATTAGATTATTTATATGTTATTTTATGTGTTAAGCACATTTGTTTTTTAATAGTAATTATTAATTAATGTCTTAAATCCTAATAGCCATATTAATTAAAGAAGTCATTAAAGTGACTGTTGATCAAATAATTCGATTATCAAGTAGAAACTTCACTATTTATAAAAAAAATGGTCATAGTACAGAGTTGGTTTAATACTTGTCATTTACATCTGCTACACTATTTCACATCATAAAAATATCTTAATATGATGAATTGTTTATTTATTTATTTTCAAATAATAGTATATGGTAAAACTTGCTTAATTATCGTGGAAATAATGTTGGCTTTTTTAATAAACTCAAAAATATGATGACTAGTATGTTCATATATTGTTAACTATATTCACTTTTTTAATTCGCAGTAATCCATTATTCAGTTGACATGATTTTCGGTTAAGTATTAAAAATGCAATTTATTGTTATTGAAAATGCGATCTACTCCCTCCGTCCATTTTTTAAAGCTCCATTTGCTCATAAAGAACTGTCCATTTTTTAAAGCCCCATTTACCTTTTTCCACTCACATCAAGTGGGACCTACTACAATTTTCACTCCCATCCAACTTCTTCCACTCACAATATGTGGGACCCTTATTCCACTCACAACAATTTTAACTCTATTTTATCTTTTCCACTCACAACAAGTGGGACTCTTATTCCACTCACAATAATTTTAACTTCCAATCTACTTCTTCCACTCCCACTAAGTGAGACCCTAACTTCACTAACTTCACTTTTTCAGTTTTTCTTAATCTCTGTGCCCAACAGTAAACGGGGCTTTGAAAAATGCACGGAGGGAGTATTATATTATTTGAAATATGAAAAAGTACAAATTTTATTTGACTGAGAACTGAAATCTAGATACATTTTGCCGACCTACTAGTACTTAATATTCACTTGCCAACGTAATGGGTCTTTTATTTATGACGGCCATTATCATCTAAAGAAAATTTGAATAAAAAAATTGGCCACTACCAATTGCAATTTCATTCACAATGGCAAATGATTTCTTAGATCCCTTAGGCATAATTAAAGATAATAATACGTTGAATTATTAAATTTTAGGCGATACGTGCATATCAATATTAGACAAGCACATTTTCCAGTGAAGCAAGACTTCTATGTTTGAATATTGTACTTGAACAACTTGATAATCTTCTACGATTGTCCAAATTGAGTACATTTTTTTAGAAAAGAAAAGATAATCAATTATCATGATGGCTATTTTTAAATATGTCCAATATCATCATGGCGTATTGCAAATTTTGGTCTCATATGTTGAAGGATTATTCACTATATTGACATTTCCAATTCTCAGTATTCCATTATTCAATTCGCATGATTTTCTTCAAGTATTGAAAATGCAGTCAATTTTTATTTAAAATATGAAAAAGTATATTTTTTATGTGAGATCCAAATATAATTTGCTGACCTATCAGTAATATTCACTTGCCAACATAATATGGTCTTTAATTTACGACGGCCATTATCATCTAAAGAAATTTATAGTAACAGAAATTGGCTACAACCAATTGTAATTCTTTTCACAAAGGCAAATCATATCTTAGATCCCCTAGATATAATTAAAGGTAATAATACGTTGAATTATTCAATTTTAGGCGATATGTGCATATCAAGATTGGACTAGCACATTTTCCAGTGAAGCAAGACTTCTATGTTTGAATAGGAAGCCTATATGGTGCAACATGCACAATGCAACACTCAACAAGATTATGACACCTCATCTTGTTGGGTTAAGTTATATTTAAAAAAAAAAATTTTATTCATATTAAAAATTAATATAATATTTTAACCATGGGTTAATTTACCAACTTGAGTTTACTTTGAGTCAAAATTAATTTGTTAGTCAAAATTCAGTGGTCCCCACATGTATCTTCATGGCCGAATTTTATACTCCATGGCCATCGACGTGTAGTTAGCCCGGAACGTGTTCGAACGATGGAAATTTTGTATGGCGATTAGCGGATCGGTATTAATTAGTGTGTATTTCTGTATTTTGGTCGATGGCCAAAATAAAACTTTCCGATTTACATATGGATCGAAACATGAAGAAATACATATTTGTTGTCCATTTGGTAAAATCAATTTTGAATAGCTCTTTCCACCTCCATTCTGTTGAATCCCTTCAGTCCGTTTTATTGTTTTGAGCAACGACGATCGACGATTAGGAGCTCTTATTTCCGGTGCCGGTGCCGACTTGGTGAGAGGGTCGCTCTGTATTTGGTATATGGTGGGTGTGAGCGTCGATTTGGAGCAATTACTTCCAATTCCAACTGGGTTTGAGGCTATCTCTGTACTTCCTATACATTGGGTTTGACCGGCGAATTCGAGCATATACTTCCGGCGCCGACGACGTTTGAAGCTCGCTCTGAATCTGTGAAGACGAGGCAGCTGATATTTTGGCCGGAATATCATCGACGAGCTCAGGCAAGTAAGTATTGAGGTTAATGGGCTTGTTTATTTTTCCAATTAGCAAATGGGCATGTTTGTTTGAATTATTTTTCGTATTTTTTGCACGAATGGGCATGTTTATTTTAGGATGTTGTAGGTGTAAATGGGCAGTTTAATTGTGTTTTTGCTATCGATAATTCATTTGTTGTTGGAGAAGTTATTTTTTTATAGAAACACATAATGTATAGGAAGTGTATCTTAGTTCGAACCACATTAATGAAGAGGATGGGGAAGTTTATGCTTCATAAAGACAGAGGCATCGTCTTATTTTATGTATTTATGTTGATTCATTTGCAGGTGGTGACTTTTTCGTGTTAATTAATTTTGGGGCCTTGGTTATGGACAATGGGGAAGTTGATTTGAATGTGGCGTTGGGTTTAATAGACCCACCTCCCAGTTTTGACTTTGGTATTTTCTCGTCGAAAGTTGTTGATGACGAGGAATCCGATAGAGTGGTGAGGCGTAAGTTTGTTGGTAATTGGCCTGAATCTGTGTTTAATGTTCAATCGCATGGCGAGGAAGAGTCAGATTGTGCTATTGTGGGTGCGACATCGAGTAAGATTCCAATTCCATTGAAGAATGATGCAGAAGTAGGTCGTTATCTTCATCTAAGTGAGAAACCTAGACTGAAGCTGCCAAAAATGGAAGAAGGTGTTGATGGTCAGAATGTTATTCCATCGAAGAAGTCAAAAAGAAAAGAAGAAGCGGCCGTTGATAGTGATAAGGAGGCCTATGCAACGAAGGAGTTGAAAGCAGAAGACAATAATCAGAGGGAGACTGAAGTGAACGAGTTGAAAGTGGCGTTGGGTTTAATAGACCCCCCTCCCGGTTTTGACTTTGCGGTTTTCTCGTCGAAAGCTGATGATGTTGAGAAATCAGATAGAGTGTTGAGGCGTAAGTTTGTTGGTAATTGGCCTAAGTCTGTTATTAATGTTCAATCGCATGGCGAGGAAGAGTTAGATTGTGCTATTGTGGGTGTCACATCGAGTAAGCTTCCAATTCCCAATGGTGCAGAAGCAAGTCGTCATCTTCATTTTAGGGAGAATCCTTTCCTGAAGGTGCCAAAAACTGAAGAAGAATTTGTTGGTCAGAATAATTTTCAATCAGAGAAGCCTTTGAAGAAGGTGCCCAAAATGGAAGAACGAGTTGTTTATGAGAATGTTAATCCATCGAAGGAGTCAAAAGGAAAAGAAGAAGCGGCTGTTGATAATGATAAGGAGGCCTGTTCAATGAAGGAGTTTAAAGTAGAAGACAATAATCAGAGGGAGATGGAAGTTCCATTACAGCACCCGCAAAAAGAGGAACCTGTTGTAAAAGAAGAAGAAACAGAGCGTGGTGGAATTAATGCTCGATTGGCTGCTGCTAGAACTTGTATTGATCTGAAGGAGAAATTAAAGATCGGCACTTCTTTTCCAGATTTGGAGAGGATGTATTTGTTGTACTGTGAATACGCTCGTTCGAAAGGTTTTAGTGTTCGGAAAGGAGAGCAACGGTATTTCGGCTCGACCAGCAATATTAGAGCTAAGGAATTTATTTGTTCATGCACCGGCTTTTCTAATTATCAAAGTATGAAGCACAAGCTTGGTATGTTCAAGAAGCTTGTGGTCCGCACGAACTGCAAAGCGAGGATACGTGTGTCAAGGGATGATTTGGGTGAATTTATTGTTGCTCGGTTTGAGAAGGAGCACAATCACGAGCTCGTAGACTTAGATCAGACATTTATGTTGCGTTCTAGTCGTTACATGAGCTATGCAAAGAAATCCGTTATGGAAGCTCTGAACTCGGCCGGTATTGGGGTTACCGATGCGTTCAATTTCATGGCGAAAGAATGTGGAGGCGTGCAGAATGTTAGATTCACAAAGAGAGATGCATATAATCACATGGACCGTGCGCGATTGCAAACGAAGCTTGAGGATGGAGATGCAAGGCAGTTGTATGACTATTTTAGCAAGAAATCCAATTCGGATCCGTTTTTTTTTCTGCAAGTATCAGCTTGACGATGATGGGAGGTTGATGAATATTTTTTTCTGGGATAATCGATGTGCTGTTGACTACAATTCCTTTGGTGATGTCTTATCCGTCGACACCACGTACCGGACGAATAAATACAATTTGATCTGTATGCCGTTTGTAGGGATAAACCATCACACCCGCAATGTGATGTTTGGTATGGCTCTGTTGTCGGATGAGACTACCGTGACATTCAAGTGGCTGTTTGAAACCTTCTTGCAGTCAATGCATGGAAATCAGCCAAAGGTAATTTTCTCTGATCAGTGTAGGGCCATGATGAATGTCATTGATGTTGTTTTCCCGAACTCCAAACACCGTCTTTGTCAGTGGCACATAATGAAGAATTGTGCATCTAATTTTGGTAAGCTCCATGGGATTTCCTCGTTCAAGTCGTTATGGTACAAATGCATGAACATAGTTGAGCGCGTTGAGGACTTCGACTCTGCTTGGAGTGAGATGATGGAGAACTATCAAATTCCCGACCGAAGTTGGTTTGATGGAATGCATAGTATCCGCGAACGGTGGGCCTCATGTTTTTCACGAGGCATTTTTACTGCTGGCCTCCTTGCCACCTCCCGGAGCGAGCTAACAAACAAAGTTTTGAAAGATGTTGTGCAGCACACTGTCGCTTTGATCGAGTTTGTAAAACAATATGAAGAAATTTTAAAGACATGGCGAAGCACGGAGCGCACAGAAGATGGATTTGGGATTTGGGAGCCGGGTCAGGCCATCACCCACTGTGGGCTTCTTAGAAAAGCTGCTCGAGTATTCACTCGTACAATTTACAAGCAGTTTGAGCATGACCTTGCGAATTGCATCACCGTGGTTGTTGATGTGAAAACTGTAGTTGCCCTACCCGATAACAACAACAAGTACAAAGCTAGATGTCGAGAAATAGCAGATTTTGAGCGGACGGTGGTTTTTAATTCCGTCACCCACGTTGCCACCTGTGATTGTGGGAAGTGGGAGACCGAGGGTTTGATTTGTCGGCATATATTGCGGATATTCGTCATTGAAAATGTTAATGACATTCCTGATTGTATGATTTATCGCAGGTGGACGAAAAGAGCGAAATATCTCAACATCTCTGAGCAAAATAACAGTGTGCAAGAGAGTCCAATCATTAGGAACATGACCGTTCGTAATGAGTTTTTGAGAAACATGTCCGAACTCGTTTCTACCGGCCTCAATACCGATCCTCTACGGTTGCAATTCGAAGCAAGAATGAAGGAAGTGACTGAAGAATTCAAAAATATGGTCTGGAGTCATGTTGGTAATAAGTTTGAGGTGAAGGAACCCCCTATTACAGTTCCTCTCTTTCATGATCTGAGAAAGATTTGCCCCCGTGGATTTGCTAATGTTAGGAAGGCACATCCTTTCCAATCGAAGGGTCGAAAGAGGGGTCGCAAATCAACTCCAAAAGGCGGACTGGGTAATTTTTCTTGGTTGTTTTTGTTGTGCTACTTAATCATATACTTTGTTTCTTTGATTGTGTATCTTTTTTTTCCTTATGGCAGCAAGGAAAGCAAAATTGGATCCGACTTCGCCACTGAAAACCCAAGATTTCATGGCAAAAAATGGTGAGGAAAAAACTAAGAGGGAGAAGGGCGGCAATTGTAATACTGATGAGCATGATAACGATTGGTTCAACTTAACACTATGACGTAGCTAGTAATTGAGGCCGTGATGTTTGTATCCATAAATTGATTTTTAGTCAAGTTTTTACTATTTTATAGTTTTTGCACTAAGTGTTGTGTGAATCGAATTTTATGTCATTAGCGGCCATGAGATCTTTGGATTGCTTGAGTATTTCAGGTTAATTCGTTTTGGTGTGGTTGGTTTCATACATGTTTACTCCCTTCGTTTTTTTTTAGGAATTCTGCATGCATGGTGTTCGATAAAATGCCATGAACATAGGTGTATTGTATTGTTTATTTGTTTATCCATGCACGGATTTAGCTGCGATGAAATGCATATTGTACCATCTATTCTTTGCAGGTTGTACTTATAGTGTAAGGTGGGAATATTTAATACACATGTTTCAGGGTTTCATAGTAGTTCTTTGTGGTGCACGGAAACTGTTCGATAAAATGCATTTATATTAATTGTCAAATACATAACATTACACTTTGCATATGCATAAAGTCCTCTAATTTGAAGTGACACCCAGCAATTGGAGTGCGGAGATGCTTATTACATGCCTTACATATCCTTGTCGTTAATCAGTCCGAGTAATTCATACCCTCATCATCGGTTGTCGGGCAGCCCAAAGCAAATACTGTAGCTTCGAGATCTGAATCCAGCGACGGTGTTGGGCTTGGAGGTTTCCACTCGGTGAAGATACGGCTCAAGTAGATCCAATTCGCCTCTCTTTTTCGACGGTAACACATTAATTCTGGGCTTTCCTACAATACGGAAGTTAAAGGAAAAATTAATTCGACAACATATAGCACCATTTAACCATTAACGGTATAGTATTTTACCCTTGCTATTTTTTTCCATATTGCTTTTGGGGCTTCCACTTTCCAGGTCAATCCGTATTGAACTTGGGTGACATCGTCCCTGTTCCATAGACTCTTGAAATTATTGTATCGTAGTTCCCACTCTCCAAACTTGCGACGCCATTCTCCAATCGAGATGACCGGCCCGTAGTAATCCATTGAATTTTTTGCTCCATGGACCATCTCTTCTCCGGTGTGACCCTGAATCCATTCCAAATGAAGAGCACATAGAGCCCTCTCCTCAACGCTTCGTGACCACACACCCCTATAGAAAAGTTCGTCTTGTGAGATTGCTCTTGTCGGTGCCATTTTTTTTTAAGCAAAGAAATTTGTTGGAAGAGGAGAGAGCATGCTTTCATTTTTATAGCTCCATTGAATGAATTGATTTTTGTTTTTATTCAAAGTGATTGAAAGCTGTGGCCATTTTTTTTTTTGTCTTTATTGAAGTATACACACTTGTTGTATATTTATTGAACATGTATGTGGTTGTGACGAATTAAATTGTACTTAGTGGTGAAAGTTTTTATCATGGCCAAATGTCTAATCTGCCCAATTATTCACAAAATAATGAATATTTATTCATGGCCGAATGAAATTTTATTTAACATTGCATAAAGCACAGTAATTTTTATCATGGCCAACATAAACTACTATATAATGCATGGGACAAATTTCATCGTACATATGCTTGGAACAACAACCTCAGATCATCGTAAAATGGCTCCGTTCGATTTTTATAGACCGCTGCTAAGTGGCACTCCTGCAACGCAAAAAAAAATGTATTATTTTGAAAGAATATGTTCGAGTTTGTGGAGAATGAGGACATTCGTGAAACTTACATTCAATATCTGCTGCCACCCTCTTTTATTTTTAGGTGTTACCTTCCCAGTGATGTCGTCGTAGTTCACGTCGTTGTGAGTCATCAAATAATTAAATGTATTGTACCTTAATCTAAACTCCTCGACTTTCCGCCACAATGAAGGAATGGGGAACTCTTGTCCAGTTTATCGAAGTATAATTTGTTGGACTCTTTGAATTGCGGTGCGGTTATTTATGCCGCCTTGAACCCAGAAACCTTCAAGCCACTGCTCTTTCAACAATTGAAGGAAATATGCCTCCACTTCCTTTGTCCATAGGCCATTTTCGTCGCCGAAATATTCCCGCCATTGCTTACTGTAATTTCGACCACTCATATTTTTCCAATATTTAGTGAAGCACACGTTGTATGAATTTATACTGTAATAGCCGATTGGAAAAAATGTAACTATTCAACATGTGATAGGGACGGGGCCCACAAAATGGAGCTTTTGAATGCATGCACGAATAGTACTGCAATTTCCAACATGGAATCATTTCCAACATCAAATCATTTGACTAGTAAATTTCCTATGGCTACAAACAATTGTACGCATGCTTAGCTTTTGTACAAGATTAGTCTTCAAGATCAATTTCCACTAATAAAGGAATATTTCAATGTGTTATGCTACACCGTACACACCGGCTACATTAATTTCAAATTCTAAAGAAATACTTGGAAGATGGGGTGCAAATACAATTTGGATGCGACGAGTTTTTATCGTTTCTGCATTTTTTCCTTTGCTATCTACAACATATTTTTCTACGAAGCTCATGAACAATCGCGTGTTCACACAATTTGCCCAAGAAATGCCCAATGCAGCTTGTACATGTCTTCCCGACGTCATTAACCAGTCACCAACGTGGAATACATCAGAATTTGGAATAATGTCAGTAACTTGATTTGTAACAACGACATCTACTGTAAACTTGTGGGCCATTTCCCTTAGCTTAGCAGATCCTTTGAAGAATAAATGCATTCTTTCCCTCGACCTCTTTGAATTGTTATCGAACACTTCTCTAAACAATGAAGCAACAGAGTCGATTATTATTAGCCGTATATTTGAATTAGGAATATTACCTTCAAGTCGTGGTAGTATATCTTCAAGAGTTTCGATACTTGCAAGTGACTCAACAAAAATTTGGTCGAACACCTTGTCGCCATTATGCCCTCGATGGAACGCTAATTGGTGAAGACGCCGCAATGAAAAAGGCATCTCAGTGTGTAAATACAGATCCGAGCCTTCGAGATCGCCTTGATTGACTGGAAGTTGCACATTTAGTAACAATTGTAGTGCCAATTGTGTCTTCCCCACACCGCTTTCACCAACTATTTCAGTGATCATCCCACACGGAATGCCTCCATCAAAGATCGCATCTAGGCGCGGACAGCCGGTGCTAAGCATCGGTCAAGGTGTATGAGAAACGGGGACAATCTCGCCCGAATTTTGTACTAATTTGTTATCCATTATTCGTTAACCCTCTTTACAAGATAATTGTTTGTGCATGCAAGATATGGCCATCTACCAAATAAATAATTTTCATCTCACAGCATGCGACAAAATAATTGATGAAGTAGGGAACACTAGCATGCTGCAAGCTTACACGCCTATTTTGGATTTTTTGTGCACTATGTCTGACCATTTTCACTGTGAAGGAATCTCCACTATTTAATTTTCTTTGTCTTGTTATATCATAAATAGTGACTGCTACGAATGGCCTTCATATTCTGTACAAAAAATGTTGGGAATGTGAATTGTCTTAAGTAATTAGTTTGTTCGGTTTTACTTTCATGCACGTACACAAGGTTGACGAAATTTAGATAGTTGGCATTATACGGGGAAATTGTGAAGGACTTAATACACACCGGCTTAAAACATCACCGCCGGAAACACAAGTTACGTACTTAACTATAACAATACCGAAACTAGATTAAATATGGAAAGACTACGAAGAACACAACAACCAATTATTACAATTTCTCCTCCATACCGCGCTAAATCTTCTCATCCACCTCCATTCCAGTGAGTTGCATGAACCTTGATGACCCCTTCCTCGTTATCGGAATCGTAGGCATCAGGTTCATCCATGCCAACCTCGGCCGGTGTCTTGTCTTCGTGCAATTGGTGATCACGAAAAACAAATCGGTAGTAAAACAAGGGCTTTTCCTTAACCCTATGAAATTCAGTAAAAAGCTTCTTAAACTGAACATGCCTTCCGACGAGAAAATACCTATCGCCGCCATCCTCGCCCTACAAACAACGTGACATAAAGGTAACAAGTCAAAGAGTCGATTACCCCAAAACCCACGACATAAAGGAAATGAAGAGGAGACAACCGACGGCTATCCCCTCGAACGAAGTTGCTCGATCCATGGAAATGAAAAAGACGACAGATTGTGCAAAACCTCACCACACAAATGACCTTGATGCTGATCCGCGGTGGACTTTGCGATGCTTCTCCTCGTTCCGCAGCCGTCGCCGTCGCCATCTTCTTCTTTTTGCTCTTTCAATTTCGTGGATTAGGGTTAGTTTAGCCCATATTTATACCCAAAATAGAATAAGCACCTATTTAATTAATTAAATATAAACTATTAAAGTCCCTACCATAATGGGTGCCAACCAACCGGTCAACAGTCAAAGGGTGTGACTCTTCGGCCCCATCAAACGTGGCATGTTCCCAATAAATGCCTAATTACAATGTACAAATTGAGATAGCCATGGAGTTTAGAAGTCGGCCATGTATCAATAGATGAGTACCGACAGTATTTGACAAAGGCCGTTTGTAATCTTCAAACGATTAGTTGTCACAGACCCAAATCCCGAAGGACGGCAGAAGTCGGGGTGCGACTGGGGTTGGATTAAAGAAGCGGGGAAGAAGGGGGGCTAACTGACTAAACATACATAAACGACATCAAACATTCAAAGAACAAGACTGGAATGTAATAAAGAAAGAGTTAATCACGAGTGATTACTCGACAAAAGTACACAGAGGTATCTAAGTTCACGATTACAGACTTATACTATAGTGTTTTGTCCAATACACATACTCTCAAAAGATGCTAGAGTTCTGCAGCGGAAGAGTTCTAACTAAAGCATCCTATCTTTCAACTCAACATCAACCGTTGCCGCTCCCGTCGCTTCAACCTGCACATTTAGAAAACCATGTAGGGCTAAGTACAAAAGTACTTAGTGGGCACGATGCCGAAATCATAATCATAAGTATAAATAATCTGGCATTTTATAATCGTAGCGCATCGGGGTTTTGTTAAAAAGGCCCGTGCCTACTAAACATTTTCTGACTGATTTGTATAAAGCAGCTTGCGCAAGCATTTTTTTAGAGTATGTTATGTTCAATCTTGACCAAAGATAATTCACCGTGGCTGGCTACCCCTCAACAGGATACCACATACACCACAGGTTACAAAGTGCACTAACTCTGGAAAGCGCTTAATAGCTAACTCAGAGTCGATCGATAGTTAACAATCCTAGCGGTTAACTCAAAAAGTCTGGAAAACCCGAAGGTTAACTCAGAAAGGTACAAGAGAACTCACATAAAATAGCTAAAATAGTTTATGCCCAGATTATCACTTTGAAAACACAATTATCAAAGCGATAAATAATACTTTCGAGTCGTGGAAAAACCCACATTTTATTTGATATAGATAAAAGCCCACCTCGATATACAGAACTAAAAGCACTAGCTTCCAAGCCTCGGATCTTCCGACCTTTCTTTACAGCTGACTTCCTCCTTCATCGTAAAATAATAATACTTAACAACAGGTCGTAAAAGATAATCGATCAAAAAGAATCGAAGAAAGTTTTAGTTGTTTCATTCTTTAGGCATTTGCACGCTTACTAGATTCGTTTTACTTAAATGGGAAACGAGACTCGTACCAATCTCGTTTAGAACTCGGAAGATCTCATACTCGACTCTCGGGTCAGTAGAGAAGGTAGTCGATGTCTTAATACGACTTTAAAGATTAAAAGAAACTAAGTTGGAAAGAATCCACTTAGGCGATTTACATTTTAGTTCTTTGAACGACTTATGAAATTTCTCGTTTATTACTTCTTTAAAGAAAGGATAAAAGATAAGATCTCGACTGGTTTTCATCACTCAAGGTCCTGTACTTGACTCTAGGGTCAGTAGGGAGATGTTCGTTAGATAAAAACGGCTTAAACGATCGAAAGAAAGTAAGTTGTGAACTAAACAACTTAGAAAACAAGAAATTGAAAATTCACTGCGCAGTCCTGTAACTCTGGAGGCTGTCCAGAACAGAGAACTTAGAAACAGGGGGTGAGCCCTGTACCATTAGAAAGCTTAGGAAGTCTAGTTCGCGCTCCAATTTACGGATCACAAATCCGATAAACGAGCTGGAAGTTATTACAGTTTCCGGCAAGGGTCGCAAAACTGCCGAACAAAACCCTAATTGCTTGAAGGTTCGACGTATAACGTCTTAGGTTCGTTCTAAGCTCTCGTTTTCAACTTTTTTAGAAACTGGACTCTCAAGGCAGTCATCACGTACTTCCATACGTGACAAACTCCTTCTTAAAACTCGCTTAAAAGCACGATGTTCTAAACGTCGGATTTCAACTAACAATTACTAAACCAACAAAAACTTTCAAATGCGTTCTAATTCTCGACTATAACTATAGCCCATATTATATCAACTCGAAAGATTATGACATCAACTAGAAAGATGTTCTAAATTTCATTATAAACAATAATATTAGATTAGAATTCCTATCCGACCTCTCGAATACTAGTTACAACTAAATATTCGTCTCTTACGCGATTTTTCAACGTTGTCGGATTTTGTTCAAATTTTACGACGTTAAACTACGTCTAATGTGAATCATTTTCATGCATGCAAACATACCATAGCATCATTATAACTCAGTTTATAAAGTGATCTTTATGTCTTATATTTCATTATACATTTTTAGAAAATTCTCATTTAAATTCTATGATTAACTAACATGATTTGCAACTATATTCCATTAACAATTCATCATTTAACATCAATACATGAAAACCCCTATTCACCCTATAAATTTCTGGTTTTATGAAGATATTAAGGGGATGATTTTCTTCCCCAATTAACAACATTTATCCACTAATCAATCTATTATAACAACTATTAATCACTTGCAAAACAATTATCAACTAACATGCATAAAAACTCCTAAATTCAATTCAAAACCCTAATTGAAATTTCACAAACACATACCTTTTTTATTCCAAAAACTAATTAAACATCTACTAAGCATGAATCCATCATCAAAAGAAGAAAATTAAAAATCCTACCATTTTCCCAAAAATTTCTGCATTTACTTAGGTTTTAGGGTTCTTGGTTTTGATCAAATTTTAATCCCTAATTATCATATCTAATACATCTAATTTCATTAATCCAAGATCAAATCATCTATTCCAAACTCTAGAAATTTCGATCAAGAGGAAAAAGAAAAGAAAAGAAAACTAATTGGATAGAATTGAAGAGAAGATCATTACCTTAAGAATTAACAAAGGATGTAGAAGGTTTTGTTGGATGATTGAGGACTTGTGTGGTTTCTTCTTCAAGAACTTCAAGGTGTCTTCAATAGAATTGAAGAGAAGATCATTACCTTTAGGGTTTCGCAATTTCGTAATTGTAAAAAAATTAGACGGTTTTCCGTTCTTAGTTAACGAACTAAAAACTTTTCGTACGCGCTAACCCTAAATACAGTAGTCGTCTAGCTGACTTCTGTAATTTATTCTTTTAATAACGAATTCGACCGTTAGTCTTAGAATTCAACAAAATTGTAAACTTAGGCGTGCAAAGCCATTTATTTGATTAACTTTAAATTTTAAGAACGTAAGGAATTTACGGGGCATTACATTAGTGATGGCCATACTATTTTTTGGTACCAAATATTGTTTTTCATTATACGATATACGTCAATTTTGTAATTAATTCTCCAAGAATATACTAGACACGACTACTATAGCGAATAGTGTGAGGGGGTCACAATAATGGAAATAGCGAGAAAGCTTTTGAACTCTATCTCGTAAAAAATCACATAGTCAATATTAAATTCGGAAATAGTAAGAGGCCAAGACAGTGGACTATTGACTTTGAGGTAGCCATGGAGTTTTTCAACTTTTCATAAAAGTTCATTTTGGCCACATTCATTTTTAATTCAATTGAGCATGGCAATCTGAGTTTATAAGTGGAAAAGGTGTATATAGTGGCAATATTAAGATTACAATGTACATTTCAAATATATCAACATACGCCTTCTACATAATCAAGGGAAGGAGGACAAAAAATGTTGAACACTGTACTTCAACATTGGAGGATACTAACATAGTACATCACAATGTGTTACAATTCTACATTGTCAAACTTTTTTTTTGCCATGGATGTATTCAATACACATTTATACAGTCGATTATAGTGCGACCAATCTAATTAATTGGATAGATGACATTCGCCATGGCAAGCACAATTGTGATGGCTAAATTCATAATGGCGGCAATGAAATTGCGAAAATTGAGTGTTGGCCCAAAGCTTGGACTGTCATGTCAGTCACTAAACCCTTGTTTTCGTTATAATTAATTACAAATTTTCTGTTTTAAATTGTTTTTGGGGTAAAAGATTCATCGTGCAAATCGCAGTCGACTACTATTGATGTGGGAACCACTACTAAAGTAAGAGACTATATCTTATTGAACATACAGACATATTGACTATTACAATTGTTAATTATAGTGCGGCCAATCTAATTAATTGGATAGATGACATTCGCCATGGCAAGCACAATTGTGATGGCTAAAGTCATAATGGCGGCAATGGAATTGCGAAAATTGAGTGTTGGCCTAAAGCTTGGACTGTCATGTCAGTCACTAAACCTTTGTTTTCGTTATAATTAATTACAATTGTTGTGTTTTTAAGTGTTTTTTGGGTAAAAGATTCATCCTACAAATCGCAGTCAACTACTATTAAATGTGGCGAACACTACTAAAGCAAGAGACTATATCTTATGGAAGATAAACATATATTGACTATTACAATTGTCAATTATAATGTGACCAATTTAGTGGACCCTACTTTTATTGCCAGCCATCTAGAACACATAAAAACTAGTATTCAACATTTTGGCTACAATCAATTTTATGTTAATTGACCATGGCAATGATTTTTATCGTATATATGACTATAACAATTTGTTCACCTAGAATTTTAGGGTATTAAGTAGATTATAAATAAATGTTCCCATACGAAGACGAGCTTTTCCAAAAGATGTAGTTCATTGATCAAATCATCAACTCAAACTTCACCCCACAGTGTCAATTTCCTAGAATTCTCTGCATGTATTGTACATTTTGTAAACAAAAAATACAATAATCAACTCTAGGTAAGAACTACATTCGACCAAATTGAATCGCCATTGTCTAATGGCTAACAACTGGTAGTGGCCAATGTCTTCGTTGATATTGTTATGATATGTCGTTGGCTACTGAGTAATTGGTGGTAATTAATGATGACAGATATAAAATGCGTAATGAATCCTTAAAATAAGTAGGAAACAAAGATAAAATTTAAATTACATCCCATTTGTAAACCAATTGCGGATTGGTAAAAAACCATTTACGAGAGCCTAGACAGTGACAGTTTTTCATAATAATTGCAATAGACTGATTGACCGTTGGCCAAAATTTTAACATTAATCATTATTTTCCATTCGAAAAAGTAAAGGCCATTGTAAAAATGGTGTGATTGAATAGCCAAATTCAAGTATTATCGCTTTTTCATAAAAATACATTGGCCTCTGAAATTTGCAAAAGAATTTTATGTGGCTGCATTGGACAAATAATTTTGATAGGCCTAATTACAATATAATATTATATAATTGAACAGGTAAATTGTAAATATACACAAATTGGAGGCAATGGCCAATATTTTTTAGGCAAAATATTTATTTCAAACACATTTAGTTTTAATAACAGATGCATCCATGCACGAATAAATCATCCATTATTTTTATAACTTACATGCATGTACCATTATATCATCCTCCCGCTAAGGCCGGTCCTGTGCCTGATGATGCCCTATCGAAACTGAAAATATGGGCCCGTATATATAATTTTTTAAAAAAAAAATATATCAAGATACCTATTCGATAATGTCACTTCAAAAAATGGGCCCTTATATATATATATATAATTTTTTTATAAATATATCAAGATAACTATTTGACAAAGTCTCTTTCAAAATGGACCTTTATACATAAATTTTGATTTTTAATATATTAAGAAACGTATTTGATAAATCCTATTAAAAAATGGGCGCTTATAAAAAGACTCTTAAAAAATGGGCACTTATAAAAAGATGATGATATGAATGGGTCCTTGAAGATGATATAAACAGAAAGACGAAGAGATTAAACTCCTCGATATGTTTGCACTAGAAAGTCAACTTAAATTTTTCAAGAAACCAAGGTGCTTCAAATGGACAATTAGTTGCATGCCGAGTGTTTGTGAAATGTCTTGTATGAAACCGCTACCACAAATGGCTACTAATCAGGCCACATTCTGTACGAATTTTTACCGCACGCAAACTGTTTGTCAAATGTCTTGTATGCACCCCGGACCATAAATTTGTTAGATGTCCTAATTAATTTGGGACTCTAAACTAGTATTTTACACGTATATTCTGAGTTCTCAACCCAAAGTCTGCTAAAATTTGTTCAATCCAAGGATAAATGAAATAAGATCGAACAAGCTGTCATTAAGCTGAAATTCAACTTCAAATTATTACCTCGTGTTGGATATTTTTTAGCCACGAGCAAAGAACCTGTCATTAAGATCTGATAAACACCCATTTTGTAGCAACTAATCGCGTTTTTATAGCACAAAGTGCGTTGCTTTGCCCTTAGATGTGATCGGTTTTGTATTGTTTTCACTATTTTGAATAGATCTCACGTTTTGGTAGAGTTTATGCATGTGTGTAGGTTGAACGTGGGACGCCAAGTCGAGAAGGAAAGGACATAGAAGAGCGGAGACGAAGAAACGGGACGAAATAGTGGAAAACGGGACAGAACAGAGCAATACAGTGAAAACCGACGGTCCGGGCATCAAAACCGGCGGTTCGAGCCGGACCGCTGGAAATCGCCTCAAATCCACCGAGCCAACCGCCGAAATTGACTGTAATTTCAGCCCATGAAGAAAGTCGAAATCGGCGGTCAGGTCGGCGGTTTGGCCTGGACCGCCGATTTCCGAGCTGGACCGCCGAAAATACAGGGGTAAACCACCGAGTTTCCCTGTTTTGGCCCAAACTCGCATTTTTCTCCCCTTTTTGCGATTTTAACATGTATTGACACTTTTTCTTCCCTACTTGATTTTGAGTTTAATTGCTTGTTTGTCTTTAATTTCTTGTTTATTAAGTGTATGAATCCCAAAATTGATTTGTTGAAGAGCTTGAATAGTAGGAATGCGCATGAATTTCATTTTCATTAAAAACTCGTTTCAATAGTCCTTGAGGATACGATAACTCGATTGCTAAACTACAATAACCCGTTTAAAGTGCGGTATAAATTGCTTAAGTAAAGTAGCGATCAAGATCATAAGTATTTTGGACGACTTATTTTTGTAACATGAAGCTGTCAAATAAGCTGTCATTATGCTCGGCAATTCCGCCACCGTTTTCATACAAAACATTTCTAAGGTGTTCATCAAAAGAGTGTTCAATAATAACACAACACACTAGCCAAATAAAGCTACTACTTAAGAATGTTAACAGGTAGCTACCTAGTGTTAGTAAGTCAAAATATACATTGTCATCTCCATTCATTTCTTCACCCTCGAGTTGAAGAACTCGGCACAGTAGAAATCCCTGTAGATCGCAGAACTAAAGGCCTCGGAGGTCAGGTACGAGAGCGGTCGCCCGACAGCCAAACACTCGATGAATTTCATCGAATAGATTCCACAATCGTGGCCGTTCGGCTGCTGTGGAGTGTTTGGGTGTTGAACGACATCCCACACGGCCTTCTTCGCGCCTTTAAAGTGGGTAGCACCAGCCTCACTACAGATCCAATCCAACCTAAAAGACATGTTCACAAACTCGTCCTTCACTACCCGCCACCTCCGGTCAGTATCGCACATGGAATCATACACAACAATCTCCTGCTCTAGGATGCGTATCTCATAGGCAACGAAGTGATTGTCAAAGACATGTCCAATACCAAATACCCGATCAACATCTCTCCACGGTTTCCCAAGAAGATCAGGCCTCTGACCGTTGGCATATGTCATCAAATAACTGCGATATGGTGTTACATCCGTTTGCCTCATATACAGTTGCACATACAACATCAAAATTGCAAATTAATGGAGAGTATGTTACTAAATCATGATTAAAATGACAATTTGCAGCTGCTAACTATTACCTAAAACCAGCTTTCAACTACGGCCCATCGCTCCAAGAATAATTGCGGTTGCAGATTTGCTTTGTAAAGCAACAAGTTGAGCAAAGCATCACAATTCTGCAGCAATTTTAAAATGAGGACATGGATATTAGATAGGCAACAACCTAAAATTATTTTGATGATATATATACTTTAAAAAAAGATTACCACACTCGTCAGCCATGTAGTTTTCGCAGTCATGGTCTCAAAAAACCAGTCCCCAACCTTATACGGGCAAACACTACGGAGCTTGAAAGAGCTGACACACAATTTAAGAAGCAATGAATGTGGTATAGCAATTACGTGCCAAATTTGAAAATGAAAAAAAATTAAACAACATGTACCTCTTGTGCTTAGGTGGTTTAGGATACCACTCCAAAAATGGCTCCAAGAATGAATCGTCGTATTGCTTCCAAGGATCGAACATTTCACCAGATGGACCAAACCGGGTTGCAGCTGTCTTCGACGTCCTCTGCTTCGGGCCACTCCTCTTAGGCTTCACTGGCAAAGAACCTTCACTACTCGAGGATATTACCGTTGGGTTGGACTGAGTGTTGTACCTCTTCTTCTTCTCCACAACCGTCGGCAGTACCTGCTCCGCTTCCACTTCCACTTCCACTTCCACAACATCTTCAACCACGGAGTTTATCTTTGAACCAACAACCTCCACATCTTCAACATGCACCTCAACCTTCTTTGGTCTCTCCGTGCCTAAAATATCATATGTCAAGTCATCCACTAAATTGGCAAGCTTCTGCTCATCCACTTCCATCTCTTGTGCTCCATCATCTGCCATCACCAATTGCTCAAAACCTGCATCCCTACCATCAACATCATCCCCTACTCCATCCACTCGATACTCTACTCCATCCGCATGATCCTCTACAACATCATCATCATCATCATCTACCGCATCATCATCCACATCTACAGTATCGGTACTATCAATATCATCATCATGGACCATTGTAATTTGTCCATTCTCATCCACACAATTATCCTCCAAATCAGCCCTTGTATGCCTAACAATTGAAGCTCGCAATTCATCCAAAGAAATGGCAGTTTTGGATGATATTGAATGCACAGGACAATTCATTAGTTTCTCATCGTCTATAATCAAATCAATAACATCTCCTTCATCACCAACATTGTGTGCACATTCACCTTGGGCAAAATTCCCACCTTCTTCAGCTACACTATCCAACCCACATCGCATCTCCTTCATCACAAAATCCCTACTGCTCCCCACGTCGGGATTCTTACAAAAACCCTCAATAAACTTCAATATAATGCCAATATTTTCATTCATTTTACCCATTTTTTCATTCATGGAAAACCATTTCTCATTCATCTCCCGACAAGATGCTTCCAATCTATCCATCCTAACACTCATTGTATGCATGAAATGCCTCTCCTGTCGATGAAAAACCCTAATCAGATTCAAATTCACCACCAATCAATGTCAAACCCAATCAAAATCAAGACATAAAAAACCTATGAAATTCAACAACAATAAAAAAAAATTATATCATTCTATCCAAATCTCACCTTTGCTTCGGGTGTTGAAACGAAGGGGAACGACTGCTCGGATCGACGATCCTCTTCTGCATTACGAGGCGCATTTTGACCTACACCAACCGTTGCAGACCGCAAGCCGGGACGACGCTTGATTGAGCAATCTGCAGCCTCTAGAATCAGCTTCCTCTTCACTGATTTCCTCTCCGTAGGCTCGGCTTCCTCATCCACTACATGCTGCTGGATACCATTATCCATCACATGCTTCCCGTCATTCAACTCCGACTCCTCCTCCACCTCCAACACTACTTGCTCATCTAGATATATCTCAAACTCGGATAACAGCACCTGCTCTTCATTCGAGACGACAAGAGGGTGCTGCAAAATCAACTATTACAGTTCATAAAATTCAAAACAACATAAAGAAGCATAACAAATTATATTTGAGGGTTCAAAAAATTAGTACCACTAACTTTGCCCCGTCAAGGAGCGCGTGCACATTCTTATATGTCCGATGTCCCAAAGCCGTCTTCCACTGGAGCACTCGCGGATACAAATTCTCCCAACCGTGGAGCATCGAAGCGCAGGCCACCCCGACTGAAGGAAAAATCTCGTAGATCCAACATTGAAATACAAATAGGAAGCCAAAGATCTCGAAATTGGGTTTCCCACCGCCCGGTTTCTTCACTAACTTCATCATCCTATCACATGCCTTGTCAAACTCGTCAACAAAGTACTTGTAGCTAAACAAACCCCAAGGAAATACCTTTACTGCTTGCAAGTCATCACAGACATGCAAGAACGTCATATGTCACAGCCCCAAATCCCGAGGGACGGCAGAAGCCGGGGTGCGACTGGGATTGGATTAAAGAAATGGGGAAGAAGGGGGCTGACTAACTATACATAAAAGACATCATACATTCAATGAACAAGACTTACTAATATAAAGGAAGAGTTAATCATGGAGGATTACTCGACAAAAGTACTCGATAGTATCTAAGTTCGAGTTTACAGACTTATACTACAGTGGTTCATCAAAATATACATATTCTCACAAAGTCTAGAGTTTGCAGCGGAAGTAAGTCATAAACTAAAGCAATCCTACTTCTCAACTCAACTTCAACCACCGCCGCTCTCGTCGCTTCAACCTGCACATTTAGAAAACACATGCAGGGCTAAGTACGAAGGTACTTAGTGGGCATGATGCCGAAAACATAACATAAGTAAAGATAAATGTGGCATTTCATAATTTGTAGCACATCGGGGGTTTTATTAAAAAGGGGTGTCTACTAAATATTTTCTAACTTGTTTTCACAATTTACTCGGCCGAGCATTTTCTGGTATGTTACGTTCAAATCTTGACCAATTCTCATTCACCGTGGCTGGTACCCCTCAACAGGGTATCACATACACCACAGGTTACAAAGTGCACTAACTCTGGAAAGCACTTAGCAGCTAACTCAGAGCCGATCGTTAGTTAACCTATTTAGATTAACTCTAAATCTGGAAAACACAAATGTTAACTCAGATAGGTACAAGAGAACTCACATAAAACATAAAACAGTTCATGCCATAATTATCACTTTGAAAACACAGATATCAAAGCGATAAAGAAAGGTTTTCCGAGCATTGCTCGTTTTATTTTATATATGAAAGCCCACCTTAGTGTTTACAGAACTAAGTAAGAGCTTCCGATCTCCTGATCTTCCGTCCTTTCCTTACTGCTGGCTTCCTCCTTCATCGTAAAATAATAACGCTTAAAAATCGATCGTAAAAGATAATCGATCATAGAAAATCGAATTAGGTTTTAGTCGTTTCATTTCTTTAGGCATTTGCACGCTTACTAGTTTCATTTTAGTTAAAAGGGAAACAAGACTTGAACAAATCTCGTTTAGAACTTGAAAGGTCTCATACTCGACTCTTAGGTTAGTAGAGAAGGTAGTCGTCAAGTTATTACGGCTTAACCGATCGAAAGAAACTAAGTTGCGAAGAAAACAACTTAAGAAAATGAATCCTGAAAATCACTGCGCATTACAGTAACTCTGGGGACTACCCAGAACAGAGGAATTGGAAACAGGGGATGAGCCCTCTTTCACTAGAAAGTTTGGGAAATCTAGTTTACGCTCCAATTTACGGATCTCAAATCCGATAAACGAGCTAAAAGATATTACAGTTTCCGGAAAGGGTCGCAAAACTACTGCGCTAACCCTAATTGCTCGATAAAAACGACGTATAACTTCTTAGGTTTATTCTAAGTTCTCGTACTCGATTTCTCACGAAATTTCACTCTCAAGGCAGTCAACACGTACTCCCGTACGTGAAGGACTCCTTTTCAAAACTCGTTCATTAGCACGACGTTCTAAACATTGTCGTTTCAACTAACAATTACTAAACCAAAATCAAGTTAACATTTCTCGTTTCTATTTCTCGACTATAACTACAACTCATATTATAAAGGCTCGAAAGCTCATGTCGTCAACTATAAAGTCGTACCTTAGTCCGTTATAAACAATATTATAAGTTAGAATTCTTTCTCGACTTCTCGGTTATTAACTACGACTACTTGTTCGTCTCTTACGAGATTTCCAAAGTTAACGGATTTCGTTCATTTTCTACGTCATCAAACCTCATCCAACATAGACCATTTTCATGCATATCATCACTTCATATCATTACTAAATCTCAACTTAGATCGAGTTCTTCGTCTCTTACGACTCACAATATATTTTAAAAAATTCCAAATAAATTCATAACATCAATTAATATCATTAACAACATTATTTCATCAACAAATCCTCAACTAAATCAACTACATGCAAACCCCTAAATCCTTCAATATTTTCGATAATAATTTAATAATTAAGGGGGTGGTTTTCTTCATCAAACATCATCATTAATCCATTAATCATACTACCATATCATCCATTAAACAAATTAAAGTCTAATTACACATTAAATTGCAAAACCCCAAATCAAAACCCTAGCCCTAAAACTCGGTTTCATTCATACTTGGGGGTTTTGATTTCTTTTTGTTTTAATCCTCAATTGAACACCTCCTAAGCATGATTACAACATCAATTGAAGAATTCCATCATCCCACACTAAAGCTCTAAATTTTCGTTATTGAGGAGGAGTTAGGGTTCATGATTTTCTTCCAATTTTAATCCCTAAATTCATATCTAATAACATCTGATTACACTAATCGAAGATCAAACATCTAATTCATCCACCCTTAAGTTTCGATCCAAGTGAAAAAAAAAGAAAAGAAATGGATTTGGATTGGATGGATCAAGAGAGGAGACTAATACCTTGAAGATTGTGTGAAATCCTTGCTCCAAGAACTTGAATTCTTCAACAATGGTGAAAAAAATGAAAGATGGGAGAGAGAGAGAGGGCTGCCGATTTGGGAAGGAGGGAGATGAGTGAAGAAGACTAAATTGTTATAACATAAGGATAATAACCTAAATAGGTGTAAAGTGTAAAAATTAAAAGGACAATAGTCATAGGTTAATACTATATAAAAGATGAAATATCTATGATTGTGTGTGAGGGAAGCCGACTATGAGAGGGAAAATAAGGAAATCACGCGCTTTTCCGGCGCGATACGACGTTACGGAAATCGAACGACGAAAAACGTAGCTCGGCACAAAATCGTCACATTCCAATTTGACCAAAAATTCTAACGTATAAAACTTAATCGGAAAATAATATTTAAAATTTTAATTCCAACAAAAACTCGGGACGACACAGTCCGAGTTTCGTCCGGAAAATCATAAAAACGAACTTTCTCTGGCGAGTTCGTATCGCGATTTCGTGAATGTAAAAATCAGACGGTTTTCCGTTCTGAGTTCCAGAACTAAAAATTTTTCGTACGCGATAACCCTAAATACAGTAGTCGTCTAACCGACTTCCGTAATTTATTTTTGGAAACGGATTTGACCGTTGGTTTTAGAATTCAGAATCGTAAACTTAGGCGTGCAAAGCCATTTTTATTATGAACTTTAAATTTTTAAGATCGTTCGGAAATTCTGGGGTATTACATCCTACCCCCCTTGCGAAAAATTTCGTCCCGAAATTTGCATACCTTCTGCAAAAAGATGAGGATATCTCTCCTTCATCTTCTCCTCGAGCTTCCACGTGGCTTCTTCTTGCCCGTGGTGGTTCCATAGTACTTTAACGATTGGTATCGACTTGGTTCTTAATTCTTGGACTTTTCTATCCAAAATCGATATCGGTTTCTCTTCATAACTTAGGTCAGATTCAAGAACTACATCTTGCTGACCTATGACGTGCTTAGGATCATAGACATATTTTCTCAATTGAGAAACATGAAAAACGTTGTGAACGCTTCCTAGACTTGGCGGTAAGGCCAATCTATAAGCGACGGGTCCTATTCTCTCAAGGATTTCATAAGGTCCTACGAACCTGGGTCTTAGTTTACCCTTAACTCCGAATCTAAGGATTTCTCTGGTCGGTGATATCTTAAGAAAAACTTTATCTCCTATTTCAAACTCAAGATTGGTTCGACGATCGTTGGCATAAGACTTCTGTCGGCTCTGAGCTTCTTTCATTCTATCTCGTATCTGCCGAACTATCTCAATCATCTCATTTACTGCATCGGAGCCTAGGTTCTTTCTCTCACCTACTTCATCCCAATAAAGTGGCGCTCTACATTTCCTCCCATACAAAGCCTCATACGGCGCCATTCCTATCGTGGCCTGATAGCTGTTGTTGTAAGCGAATTCAACTAAGTGTAGAATTTCTTTCCAAATTGTGCCTCGATCCAATACCACTGTTCTTAACATGTTGACTAAAATCTGAATCGTCCTCTCTGACTGTCCATCTGTCTGTGGATGAAACGTTGTACTGAAATTAAGCTCTGTTCCCAATTCTTTCTGCATCGTAATCCAAAATCTCGAGGTAAATTTGGCGTCTCTATCTGATACTATGACCTTCGGTATTCCATGCAGACGTACAATCTCTCTAACGTACAACTGAGCTAGTTTCTCTGATCCGTAGGTAATCTTAATTGGCAAGAAATGTGCTGACTTCGTAAGCCTATCGATAATTACCCAAATTGCTGTGTTTCCTCTTCTAGACTTAGGCAAGCCTGTGACAAAGTCCATAGCTATGCCTTCCCATTTCCATTCTGGGACATCCAATGGTTGTAGCAATCCATACGGTCGTCTGTGTAAAGCCTTAACTTGCTGACATGCCAAACACCTTTCTACAAACGAGGCAATGTCTCGTTTCATTCCATTCCACCAGAAGTTCCTTCTCAAATCTTGATACATTTTCGTACTTCCTGGGTATGCTGTATAAGGTGTATCGTGAGCCTCGCTCAAGATCTCGTTCTTCAGTTCGCTGTCGTCATCAGGAATACAAATTATGCCTTCATAAAGGATCTCATTGTCTGGTGCTTCAGAATATCCATCTGGTTTCTCTGTTCTTATCTTTAATCGCAACTTTTCCATTGATTCATCCTTTCTCTGAGCACTGATGATTCTTTCTCTCAAATCTGGTGTAGCTTCTAATGCTGCTATCTGACTTGTTATCGTAGCTGGCGTGTTGAACACTCTGATATCCATCTTCTCGAATTCTCGCACTAAAGTTTCTTCTTCTACAAAAAGGCATCCTAATTTCGTTGGAGCCTTGCGACTTAATGCGTCTGCTACAACATTAGCCTTTCCTGGATGATAGTTGATTCCGCAGTCGTAATCCTTGACTAATTCGAGCCATCTCCTTTGTCTCATATTCAGTTCTTTTTGCTCGAAAAAGTACTTCAGGCTCTTGTGATCGGTGAATATCTAAACCCTTACACCATAAAGATGGTGTCTCCAAATCTTTAACGCATGCACCACGGCTGCGGGTTCTAAGTCATGGGTTGGGTACTCAACTTCGTGAGGTCGAAGTTATTGTGAAGCATAAGCTATCACTCGTCCGTCTTGCATTAAGACACAACCTAATCCATTTTTCGATGCGTCGGTGTAAACCACATACTCCTTGTTTGTGTCTGGAAGTGCTAGTACTAGCGCTGTGGTTAACTTCTCCTTAAGCGTTTGGAAACTCTTCTCGCTCTCGTCCGTCCATTTAAATTTGGTTTCCTTCCTGAGTAGCTGTGTCATCGGGCGGGCGATCGTGGAGAATCCCTCAATAAACCTTCTATAGTAACCGGCTAAACCCAAGAAACTTCTAATCTCATTCTGACTCGCTGGTGACTTCCAGTTGTGCACTGCCTCTACCTTGGCTGGGTCCACTGTGATTCCCTCCGCCGATACTATGTGCCCAAGGAACATTACTTCCTTCAGCCAAAATTCGCATTTACTGAATTTGGCGTAGAGTTTCTCAGTTCTTAGTGTCTCCAACACTATCCGTAGATGTTCCTCGTGCTCCTTTTCATTCTTAGAGTAAACGAGGATGTCGTCGATGAATACTAAAACGAATTTGTCCAAGTAAGGGTGGAAAACTCTATTCATAAGGTCCATGAATACAGCTGGAGCATTGGTCAAACCAAATGGCATTACTAGGAATTCGTAATGGCCATATCGTGTTCTAAAAGCGGTCTTCGGTACATCTTCGGGTTTGATCTTGAGCTGATGGTACCCTGACCTTAAATCTATCTTGGAGAAGACTCCTGCACCCTTAAGCTGATCGAACAGATCCTCGATCCTTGGCAAAGGATATTTGTTCTTGAGCGTGATCTTGTTCAGTTCTCAGTAATCTATGCACATTCTCATCGATCCGTCCTTTTTCCTAACAAAAAGCACTGGTGCTCCCCAAGGTGAGACGCTTGGCCTAATAAAACCAAGGTCTAGCAATTCTTGTAACTAGATTTTGAGCTCTTCTAATTCTTTCGGTGCCATCCTATATGGGGCTTTAGATTTAGGTGCGGCTCCTGGTTCTAAGTCGATTGTGAAGTCCACATGACGATCTGGTGGCAATCCTGGTAACACTTCTGGAAAGACATCTTCGTATTCATTCACAACTTTTACGTCTTGGATGGTCTTCTCGGCTCCTGGCTCTCCGACTAGGTACACAGGATAAGCTGTGGTACCTTTCTTCTTCATGAGCTTCGTGGCTTGAAGGGCTGATATAATTGGTACGCCTCTACCCATGGAAATTCCATGGAATTCGGTTGGTTCTTTACCCAGGGGTTGAAAAGAGATTTTTCTCTCGTTGCAGAGAATTGTGGCATAATTCTTCGACAACCAATCCATTCCTAAGATTATATCTACGTCCCACATTATCATAACGTTTAAGTTGTTTGCCTTAACCTTAAGAGTTCCGATTTCTAGTTCTAGGTTAGAGCAAACATGCGTGGAAGTAGTGATCTCTCCTGAAGGTGTGGCTACTCTCATAGATTGTGCAGCTCTTACAGGCCTGATGTCTAAGTTATCGGCACACGAGCCAGCAATGAAAGAATGCGATGCGCCAGTATCAAACAGTATCTTAATGGGGATGTTGTGAAGTTTTCCCATACCTGCGAGATTGCCTTTTCCTTTGTGCTGGCCACCCTATTTGATAGCGCATGCCCTCGCATTCTGTTGCTGCTGTGCATGCTGCTGAAACTATTGTTGGTTCATTGGCGGCTGCTGCGGCTGTGCTTGTATGGCTCGGAGAGGTACCGCTTGTAGCGGTTTCGGGCAATCTTTCTTCATATGCCCCTTCTGTCCACAATTGAAGCAGTTGGGGTGCCTATCTGACATACTCTGTGATGGGCTCTGTTGCACTTCGGGCATACCGGGATGGTAACCCTCCCTGGGTTAATTGCTCCCTGGTTGAAGTTTCGTTGCTGCCCTTGTGGCTGGTTCTGCTGACCGTTGCCCTTCCACGGTGCGTTCTGCTTATTCCCCTGAATAAACAACCCCGATTGGTTGTTTCCCTGCCATGGCCTCTTGTTGTTGTTGTTGTCGTTGTTGTTGCTGCTCTGGCCGGGCTGCTGATAACCCTGCTGAAAATCCCTCTTCTGATTACCCTGGTTGTTGAAGTTTTGATTGTAGCCTCCGCTACCTTCTCCATTCCATTTCCTCTTTCCCTAATAGTTGCCACTATTGTTGTTATAGTAGTCTCGATTCTGGTTCTGTGCTGGAGCTAATGAAGTTGGTACAATCTTCTTCTCATTAGGCACGACGGCCTCCATTTCCAAAGCTCTTTCCAAAATATCAGTGTAGCCTAGTCCCCCATGACTAGCTAACGCGATTCCCAGTTCATGTCGCAGTCCTCCTTGGAATTTCTTGGATAACTTCTCCTCGTTATCAACCAGAGTCGGTGCATACCTAGACAGCTCGCAAAACTTGGCGTCATACTCAGTCACGGTCAGCTTTCCTTGCTTCAAGTTGTAAAACTAGGCTTCCTTCTGCGCCCTATACGTCTTGGGTATGTACTTATCAAACAGTATTTCCTTAAACTCATCCCACGTGAAACGAGCCAGATGCTCTGCGGGTATCACCTTCTGTCTTGCTTCCCACCAATAATCTGCCGATCCAGTCAGTTGGAATGCGACACATAACATTCTCTCTTCATCAGTGCATCTGAGGAGTTTGAATATCTTCTCAGTAGATCTCACCCATAGCTCAGCGTCGCTAGGGCTGCCGTTCCATTAAACATCGGGGGGTTCCTCTTGAGGAAGAGATCCTCAATATCCCTACGGGGTGGTGGTGGAGGTGGTGGTGATGGGGGTGGTGATGGATGGTGTTGGTGGTGGGGTAGCATTCTGCTCATACTCTTGTTCTCTGTCATTCTCCGGCTGACGTCTTCCACATCCTCGAGGTCTCCCAGGTCCTCGACCTCTCCTATTGTTAACGTTTCTCAGCGGCATTTTCTTTGATCTAAAGGAAAATTGAAATTCTCATTAGTCTTTTCTGTTAATTACTCTTAGTACTTATTTGTTTGTTTTCAACTTAATCAAGTTCTCGGAATGACATATCGAACATAGTTCCGATATTACTTCATTAATCTTTTTAGCCTTCAAGTTAAACTCATACCTCGTTAAATGAGTTCATTGACATTCTGATTTAATTACACGATTCATAGGAAATTTTTCTTTGTGATTAAAAACCCTCTCATGGGTCATGTATATATATATATACATCAAAAAGAATATTAATTCTGCCTCCAACGAGGACTTATACAAAAAGGTTAGACTACTACTAGTCTAAACTAGGTTGACTGCCTACTATTTACCGGGTGCACTAACAAGCTGCAACTCCGTACCTACTAAAAGTACTAGAACGGAAACGATTCATAAAATTTCGTATCCGCTAGAGTACTACAAAAATTAGTTACTGATCCGACTCTATACAGGAGAAAAGAGCTACTACTACTACTACTAACATGCGTCTACGACGCTCTACACAACGGACTACAGTCGAGCCTAAACTGCCCTCTATGGCCTAAAAACCCTAAGAGTCCTCCTTGGGGTCCTCGTCCGGGTCCTCCTCAGGATCCTCGTCCGGGTCCTCCTCCTCAGACTCTGAACCAAAGACGAGCTGAAGTGCCTCGTCCTCTCTCAGAGTAGAGCCGTCAGCAAGTGTAAGTAGAGTGGGCGACGGTGCCTCGGAAACTGTCTCCTCAAGGTCAGAAACCAAGTAGTCCTCGCTGATCTCTACTGCACGCTTCTTCAGGGGAAGAAGGTGCTCGGGAACTGAACCTGAACCTGACTCGAACTCCTCCCTAGAACGGACTCTGGACGGTCTTGCCTCCATCTGCTCTCTGACTACTCCCCACTTCGCACAGATCTCCTCAAGCGGCGTAAGTGGAGATGGTAACTCTAACAAGGCGGCCAGCTCTGTGTCGATCTCTCGGTGCTCAGACTCCTCCCTAAACAGTCTCGTCTCTAAGGGTCCTCTGACTCTAACACAGACGTCAGGTAAGAACGGTGAAGCTAGTCCTAACAGCGCGGCTGTCTCGGCATCGATCTCCACGAATCCCGGTCCTGGGATCAACTCCTCGATCTGTGTCCCAACTAGCGGTAGCTCCGGTGTAACAGCGGGCTCCGCGTCCTCCTCTAGCTGCTCGGACTCTGCGTCCTCCTCTAACTGCTTTGACTCTACGTCAGACTCCTCACTCGGTACACCGTCTGGTGGCAACTCCAACAAGGCGGAAAACTCTGGGTCTAAGTCTAGGTACTCTGGCTCGGTCTCGGCTGGAAACTGACTGTAGGGGAGGTGCAGCTCTAAAGGAACTGGAAGCATGTGTCTGCTTTCAAAGAAGCGCCTGTGTACAAACAAGGCGAATCCGGTGTAGTTGTCGGTCGGCTCAGTGTCGTCGCCGAAGATCCCTAGGAAGTACCACGCCGCGCGGTGCGCCCAACCGCGCCACTCATCCGGTAGGTGTACAATTAGGTCTAATATTGCCTGGCTCTCCGGAATCAAGTGTCGTACTGGAAAGTAAGTTGAAGAAAAGTTGCTAACTATTTGCCCCACATCTTCCTCGGTAGTCAGCCTCAAACTCGTAATACTCGTCTTGAATCATGTCTAGTATGGTGCGCTCGCACTCGGCTTTGCTGAATCATTATTCATGTCACTTAACGCACGTGACATTCATCGGTAGAAGTTCTTTTCGTGTCGAGGATCTCCTTTCGAAATCATTTCAAAATAACGTTTCTTAAAAACGTCTAAATCCTCGAAGAACCGGAAAGATCATAGGTTTCGAGTCTACGTTTTCATTGATCCGGGAAAAATCCCTAATATCCGACTATATTCTTGTGTCCAAAATTTTCAAAAGAAAGAAATTATCGCGCAAATAATTTCACATAAGATAGTACTCGTACTATCACATAATCACATAAAGTATAAAAATTTATACTTCCATAAAATTCTTATTTTTTGAACACAACTCATTCTCATTTAATACTTGCTCATAAAATCTCTTATTTAAAAGAAATCACATAATTAAAATTCTTTTCTTTTCCTCGTTGAGTCGACGTAGCGGGAGGTTGAGTTGACATTTACATTCTCAGTCTTAGTGTTATAGTCTAACTCTTATCTTCTACTTGACGGAAGACTCTGATCTAGAATATATACAAATACTCTGTTCTATGACTCGAAAGAAGACTCGGTATAGAGTACGAATGAATACTCTATATTATCACTCGAAGGAAGACTTGTATATAAATACCACTTTGTGATATTACTAGAAGGAATGACTCGTACTAAAAAAAATGACTCATAACCAGAGCAGGAAACAAACTACTGCCCCGATACCACTTTGTGGCATTACTGAAAGAACGACTCAGACTAGAAGACTGACTCGCAACCAGAGTAGAGAACGAACCTCTACTCAGATACCACTTGTGGTATCACTAAAAGAATAACTCATACTAGGGGAAATGACTCTTGACCAGAGCAGGAAACAGACCTTGCTCTGATACCACTCTGTCACAACCCCAAATCCCGAGGGACGGCAGAAGCCGGGGTGCGACTGGGATTGGATTAAAGAAGCGGGGAAGAAGGGGACTGACTAACTAAACATACATAAAAGACATCATACATTCAATGAACAAGACTTACTAATATAAAGGAAGAGTTAATCACAGAGGATTACTCGACAAAAGTACTCGATAGTATCTAAGTTCGAGTTTACAGACTTATACTACTGTGGTTCATCAAAATGTACATATTCTCACAAAGTCTAGAGTTTGCAGCGGAAGTAAGTCATAAACTAAAGCAATCCTACTTCTCAACTCAACTTCAACCACCACCGCTCTCGTCGCTTCAACCTGCACATTTAGAAAACACATGCAGGGCTAAGTACGAAGGTACTTAGTGGGCACGATGCCGAAAACATAACATAAGTAAAGATAAATATGGCATTTCATAATTTGTAGCACATCGGGGGTTTTATTAAAAAGGGCCCGTGTCTACTAAACATTTTCTAACTTGTTTTCACAATTTACTCGGCCGAGCATTTTCTGGTATGTTACGTTCAAATCTTGACCAATTCTCATTCACCGTGGCTGGTACCCCTTAACAGGGTATCACATACACCACAGATTACAAAGTGCACTAACTCTGGAAAGCACTTAGCAGCTAACTCAGAGCCGATCGTTAGTTAACCTATTTAGATTAACTCTAAATATGGAAAACACGAATGTTAACTCAGATAGGTACAAGAGAACTCACATAAAACATAAAACAGTTCATGCCATAATTATCATTTTGAAAACACAGATATCAAAGCGATAAAGAAAGATTTTCCGAGCATTGCTCGTTTTATTTTATATATGAAAGCCCACCTTAGTGTTTACAGAACTAAGTAAGAGCTTCCGATCTCCTGATCTTCCGTCCTTTCCTTACTGCTGGCTTCCTCCTTCATCGTAAAATAATAACGCTTAAAAATCGATCGTAAAAGATAATCGATCATAGAAAATCGAATTAGGTTTTAGTCGTTTCATTTCTTTAGGCATTTGCACGCTTACTAGTTTCATTTTAGTTAAAAGGGAAACGAGACTTGAACAAATCTCGTTTAGAACTTGAAAGGTCTCATACTCGACTCTTAGGTCAGTATAGAAGGTAGTCGTCAAGTTATTACGTCTTAAACGATCGAAAGAAACTAAGTTGCAAAGAAAACAACTTAAGAAAATGAATCCTGAAAATCACTGCGCATTACAGTAACTCTGGGGACTACCCAGAACAGAGGAATTGGAAACAGGGGATGAGCCCTCTATCACTAGAAAACTTGGGAAATCTAGTTTACGCTCCAATTTACGGATCTCAAATCCGATAAACGAGCTAAAAGATATTACAGTTTCCGGCAAGGGTCGTAAAACTGCCGCGCTAACCCTAATTGCTCGATAAAAACGACGTATAACTTCTTAGGTTTGTTCTAAGTTCTCGTACTCGATTTCTCACGAAATTTCACTCTCAAGGCAGTCAACATGTACTCCCGTACATGAAGGACTCCTTTTCAAAACTCGTTCATTAGCACGACGTTCTAAACATCGTCGTTTCAACTAATAATTACTAAACCAAAATCAAGTTAACATTTCTCGTTTCTATTTCTCGACTATAACTACAACTCATATTATAAAGGCTCGAAAGCTCATGTCGTCAACTACAAAGTCGATCCTTAGTCCGTTATAAACAATATTATCATGTTAGAATTCTTTCTCGACTTCTCGGTTATTAACTACGACTACTTGTTCGTCTCTTACGAGATTTCCAAAGTTATTGGATTTCGTTCATTTTCTACGTCATCAAACCTCATCCAACATAGACCATTTTAATGCATATCATCACTTCATATCATTACTAAATCTCAACTTAGATCGAGTTCTTCGTCTCTTACGACTCACAATATATTTTAGAAAATTCCAAATAAATTCATAACATCATTTAATATCATTAACAACTTTATTTCATCAACAAATCCTCAACTAAATCAACTACATGCAAACCCCTAAATCCTTCAATATTTTCAGTAATAATTTAATAATTAAGGGGGTGATTTTCTTCATCAAACATCATCATTAATCCATTAATCATACTACCATATCATCCATTAAACAAATTCAAGTCAAATTACACATTAAATTGCAAAACCCCAAATCAAAACCCTAGCCCTAAAACTCGGTTTCATTCATACTTGGGGGTTTTGATTTCTTTTTGTTTTAATCCTCAATCGAACACCTCCTAAGCATGATTACAACATCAATTGAAGAATTCCATCATCCCACACTAAAGCTCTAAATTTTCGGTATTGAGGAGGAGTTAGGGTTCATGATTTTCTTCCAATTTTAATCCCTAAATTCATATCTAATCACATTTAATTACACTAATCGAAGATCAAACATCTAATTCATCCACCCTTAAGTTTCGATCCAAGTGAAAAAAAAAAGAAAAGAAATGGATTTGGATTGGATGGATCAAGAGAGGAGACTAATACCTTGAAGATTAATGAAGGAAGAATTAGGATTCGATGGAGGATGAAGAACTTGTGTGAAATCCTTGCTCCAAGAACTTGAATTCTTCAACAATGGTGAAAAAAATGAAAGATGGGAGAGAGAGAGAGGGCTGCCGATTTGGGAGGGAGGGAGATGAGTGAAGAAGACTAAATTGTTATAACATAAGGATAATAACCTAAATAGGTGTAAAGTGTAAAAATTAAAAGGACAATAGTCATAGGTTAATACTATATAAAAAGATGAAATATCTATGCTTGTGTGTGAGGGAAGTTGGCTATGAGAGGGAAAAGAAGGAAATTACGCGCTTTTCCGGCGTGATACGACGTTACGGAAATCGAACGACGAAAAACGTAGCTTGGCACAAAATCGTCACATTCCGATTCGACCAAAAATTCTAACGTATAAAACTTAATCGGAAAATAATATTTAAAATTTTAATTCCGACAAAAACTCGGGACGACATAGTCCGAGTTTCGTCCGGAAAATCATAAAAATGAACTTTCTCGGGCGAGTTCGTATCGCGATTTCGTGAATGTAAAAATCAGACGGTTTTCCGTTCTGAGTTCCAGAACTAAAAATTTTTCGTACGCGATAACCCTAAATACAGTAGTCGTCTAACCGACTTCCGTAAATTATTTTCGGAAATGGATTTGACCGTTGGTTTTAGAATTCAGAATCGTAAACCTAGGCGTGCAAAGCCATTTTTATTATTAACTTTAAATTTTTAAGATCGTTCGGAAATTCTGGGGTATTACATCCTACCTCCCTTGCGAAAAATTTCGTCCCGAAATTTGCATACCTTCTGCAAAAAGATGAGGATATCTCTCCTTCATCTTCTCCTCGAGCTCCCACGTGGCTTCTTCTTGCCCGTGGTGGTTTCATAGTACTTTAACGATTGGTATCGACTTGGTTCTTAATTCTTGGACTTTTCTATCCAAAATCGATATCGGTTTCTCTTCATAACTTAGGTCAGATTCAAGAACTACGTCTTGCTGACCTATGACGTGCTTAGGATCATAGACATATTTTCTCAATTGAGAAACATGAAAAACGTTGTGAACGCTTCCTAGACTTGGCGGTAAGGCCAATCAATAAGCGACGGGTCCTATTCTCTCGAGGATTTCATAAGGTCCTACGAACCTGGGTCTTAGTTTACCCTTAACTCCGAATCTAAGGATTCCTCTGGTCGGTGATATCTTAAGAAAAACTTTATCTCCTATTTCAAACTCAAGATTGGTTCGACGATCGTCGGCATAAGACTTCTGTCGGCTCTGGGCTTCTTTCATTCTATCTCGTATCTGCCGAACTATCTTAATCATCTCATTTACTGCATCGGGGCCTAGGTTCTTTCTCTTACCTACTTCATCCCAATAAAGTGGCGATCTACATTTCCTCCCATACAAAGCCTCATGCGGCGCCATTCCTATCATGGTCTGATAGTTGTTGTTGTAAGCGAATTAGACTAAGTGTAGAATTTCTTCCCAATTCGCGCCTCGATCCAATACCACTGTAGAAAGGATGTTTCGATGTTGCCCAGCTACAAGCTTCCAGCCCTATGTCCATTTGCATCGTATCGCCATCTCAGCATCTCAACAACAGATTTTCCATCGGATTTGCCCAGCATCCACCTGTTCTTCCCCTGCACACTATCTCTCGACTTGCGTGTCCTCCCAGACACATAATGCCTCGATAAAGACTAAAAACACAAGAAAAACAACGCGAAAAGATGGACACAAATATGGGTTCATCACACCCACACACTTGAATTACACTTGCCCTCAAGTGTATGGTTGCGACTTTGCCCAAGACTCAAACACAGAAAAGACAAAACAGAAAACACAGACTCAAAACAAATCAGCATCTCACATGTCAGTCAAAACAGAATATGTAACAGATAGTGCCATCAAACAGGTCAAGATAGAGTTATTGGGCAACAAGGACATCCTCACCAGCACTCATCTCTCAAGTGTATAAGGTTAAGTGTTTACGCTCTTGACCATCATCAACAAAGTTTTTCCATAGGCTTGCCTGCCCTCTACATCTCTACTTCTTCGAACAAATTCAAACTACTTATCCTTAGGTCTTTATTGGGTTGTAATGTGGCTTATGACAAAAGGTAGGATAATATGGAAACTGGCTAAGTCAAGAACTAGGTTCTCGAGCAACACATTGCCCTTGATTCCTTACTCTTCTTTATTTAGCACACTTATTTTGGACTTCGTATATATTTATTTATATATATATTTTCATCTTTTTTTTACTCTTTTCTCTTTTTTCCTTCTTTTTTTTTTTTAACCCAACACCTCTATCTTAAGTGATATTGCCCACTATGTGCTACCCAACATTTCCTTTCATCCCTCATTCTTCTAGACCCGAGTTCTTGACCGGGACGGCTAAAATTCAGGCTTCTATAAGTGAATAGAAAGAATATGATCCAAGCTAAAGGGGGCTAATCAAAGGATAAATGTTATGGTAGGAAATTTTCAGGCCATGGCTATTTTGAACAAAAATTGCCTAATTCATCTAAGTAGTTCTACTAAGGTACATGAAGTTTTAATTAAGAGATGCAGGCAAGTTCTAGATCAACACATGTCAACTAATCATTATCACACAAGAAAGAATAATGCTGCATATGTATATAGCATTTTAAAAGCTCAAATCCTCACAGTTAATGCCCAATATCTCATTCCGTCCTACTTATTTACATACGGCATCATCCATAAACCTATTCTAACCTTCATGCTAACATGCTGATCAATAATACAAACAAACTTTTAAAAACACAAACTGACACCCCAACACCCACACACTTTGCTTTAGGCAAAATGGGTAAAATGTTGGGCAACAAACAAACAAAAACAAACTGACTTAACAAACACAACTGAGAAGGCAATAGGATCTTCACCACACAATTTGCTGGGCAAATTGTGGGTGAAGACAGTAAAACCGCCTTCTCAAACAACAAGACACTAAATAACACAAAACAAGACTCTACCATAAAACACAAAAACGAAAAAAAAATAAAAAAATAAAATCCTAAACTAACATAAAAGGGAGGAACACAAATCAAAGAGAAGATTCAGGTGGATATCTGAATCCTTGGTGTGCAAAGAATGCCAGCTGGGCATCTCTGATCTCGGTCAACAACCTCTCCACATTGGCCAGCCTGGACTCGATCTCAATATTGGGCAGCACCGCTGCGTTGGTGCTTGCCTCCTCCTTCTTGCCCACTGGTGGTCACCTGCTAGATGCTGGTCTGGAATGATCAACAAACACATATCTGCCATTCCTGATCTCGATGTCATTCATCTTCCTCAAGGCAGTTTCTCCCAACACGTTGACAGGAATCTTCGGTTTCCCCTTCAGATCACCATAGACCCCAACTCCATTCGCGAAGGCTATCACAAAGTGGCCACAAGTGCATCCCAACGCCTACTTTGCCAACACAGTCTTAAGCTGCTCACCAAGGAACGCCGCGAAATTGACTTTGGTTTTGGTGTGCATATACCACAGTAGATATCGCTCCTTGTTGCTCAAGCTGTTGCCGCTATCGCTCTTGCCATACCAGTTGTAGGCAAGGATGCGGTGGCAAAGTCTCAGGGCAGGCGTTCTTAGCTCAGTACCCTTGTTGTTGGCTCCATAGTAGGGCGACTGACACGCACCCGTCGTATGGTACGATCAAAATACCTGTGTATGCCCCAGACGGACAGTACACGCTCCTATGCCCACTACCGGACTGGTTAGTCTTAGCGGCAAGCTAGGGTCGATCCCACGGAGAGTGATGAACCACCTTACTCTTCAGTGTACAAATCGAGTTGTCACTATCTCAATCTGTGTATCTGCACAATAAAATAGACGGAAATCAAATATAAAAAGGTGGTAAGATTTGGGGTAGGTCGTGATCATTGTTGACATGTAAATTCGGCCATGGGCACACTAAGAATCCGTCCATGCTTCGTATAAACTCAAGGCGTGGCCCAAAGACATTGGGACGTTTCAAGAGTTCATACTCCACACTTGGGATGGTTGAATCCCTTGTTGTCGTCTTGGTCCGAAGGTCACGCTTCACCCCGGTCACAAGGCCGTGCTTCATCCTCCTTAGATAATAGTCATACCCGATCTCTCCAAGTATGATCCTCATCAACCTTCTCTTCCAAACTTCCCATGTCCGCACCTACAGAGTAGACACCACTCGCGGGATACTCATTTCCGGGACCACGTCCAACCGGTCATTGCAATGCCTACGATACGCGAGATGAGTCCTTTGGTCGATAACCATGGCTTGATGCCTCGTCACAGTTGATGGGTGATTGTTAGAGAAGCCCAAGACTGAAGAAGGACGCAGTATCCCCTTGTCCAATCCTCACCATCCAGATCTACAGCACCATGCTAGGTGCTGCTTAGCTACTCGGTCCTGGCACCTCAAACGCTGCCGTTTGTCATGCCCTGCCTTTGCTTGACATGGTACATCTCCAACCAAACGGAGATCACCCGTTAGATTGAAACTGCCCATGAGTTCTGCTCCAGTCCTTCCGGAACTACTGGACTCAACCGATGGCACAAGTGCCTCACGAATATTTCACATGTCAACAGTCAATCATTTCCCAATCCCAAATCTCACCAAGTAAACTACTCACACATAATTGAATATATAATGATAAGCGAGAAAGAACACATTAATAAAAGAAATACGAAATACTCGAATTAAAAGTACCTAAGGCAACAGCCTTGGATTTGTTCTTCACAGCGGAATGTAAATAAAAGCAAGTAAAGATTGTTTTGTGCAGAAAATATAAAAGTGTTTTTGAATTAAGAACTGTAGGCTGATAAATTCTCCAACATTGTGCCAGCCGCCTTGGCTGGACTTTTATAGCATGCAGTGGTAGTGGCAAAACCCTAGGTGGGTGGATTGAAATGGCATGATTGGCAGTTTCCATGTTGAGCGAGATTTCGAATATCTGCGATTGGTTGGATGGATGATTGGCGATCTCCGATTGATTTGATTATTTAAGGTAGGGTGCTGACCTCCAAATCCTTCCTTTCATGAATGCTTGGCAGATATTGGCGAATCCTCTCCACGTGGCTTTCCTTCTTGAGCTTTGGCGACAGACTGGAAATCTCTGTGGTGGTCAAACTGGTTGCATGCTTCATGGTTGAATTCCTCGTAGGCAAAGCAGCTGAAAAATCTTCTTTGTTGTTGGGTGCATTGCGTTAATACCACGAATGCGAATGATGAACAACAACTTAGCTTCAGGGTTCACATGGAATCCTCCTTTCAACCTCGTCTCTTGCTTCAATTCATCTCCTGCCCTGCATACTCCTTTGCGTAGTTCTTGCAACCGACTGGATTCACTCCAGTTCTGCTCATTCTGACCACCTTTTCTCTGTTTGACCTGGACTGAGCTTCCTTCCTTCGAACAACAGTTTCCTTCCCTTGGATAGACTCTAACGACACAAAAGGACATGAAAAATAGGGCCAAACGGCCCAAAAGTCGAAGACGCATCACACCTACACACTTAAACCATACTTGTCCTCAAGTATGATGGTGGATTCACAAAGACACCAAGAAAAAGATGAATGAAAAAGAAAGAAAGAAACTACAAGACACGAAAGTGCGCAGTCAAATGAATCAGTTCGTGCATGCATGTATCCACCTGTTACATTCCACAACCCATTGAGCAATTACACCACATGATCGTATTAGCAGTTTTCCTCACACCCACTCAAGTGTTTGGCTAGTGTTTACTCTCATTTCATGCTGCATTAGCTTTCCTATTAGCTTGTTCGAGGATTTATGGCTATTAGTTAATCAAGTGCAAATTATCAAAAGGTCTTTATTTGGCTGTAATGGGGCATACGGAGCAGGGTGAGAATTTTCTGGATAGTGGGTTAAGACTTGATTCCAGCCACATGGACTGCTTTTTCAACATAGGTGCTCCCACTAATCCTAATACTCCTTTCTTTCTTTGGGGTATATATTTTCCTGAGGCATGTATTGATCTTTAATCGTACTTATAATTTTCATTCTTTTCATTTCTGCCCCTTTTCTTAAACATTGACTACCCCCTTTTTTTTATTATAGCCCTTCTTCCACTTTTGATTCTTAGAGCAGCTATGTACCCTTCTTATTTTGTATGGTGTGGGAGACACACTCTTAATCCAATGTCATTACAAGGGCTCATGAAAGAAAGCATCATTTTGGCTCAAAGTGGTTAGCAATAGATCATGGTGTTTAGCATGAAAAACTCTGGGGGTTCTAATCACAAATAAACTGCCCTTATCCTTTAATCTACACCACCAGCTAAAATCCACTAACAAGTTCTAGGATTACTAAACAGCATGAACACACAAAAGATAGAAGCAATTAGGCTCAATTCTCACAGGTGTGGATTTCTGCATTTTTTATACTGCTATACATGTGATGCATGCTCAACATACCATTCAAACCAGTCAAACCAAATAACATGCACACATTCCCTGATCCATATATCATGCACACACATAGACTCAAGACTCAATGTACACTAGACTCCTACTGACACAAAACATAAAAGAAAGAACAGAAACTAAAAGAACAAAAAAAAGAAAAATAAAACCTAAACTAAAGATAGGGTAAAGGAAACTTATTCGTCCTGGTCGGAGGCATCTTCCTCCTCTCCAGCTGCTTTCGCCATCAACTTCTCAAAGCTCTTCTTCATGTTGGTGTGGATTGTCGTCATCTCCGCTTTCAACATCTCTACTTCTGCACGTAGTTTCTTCAACTCTGCCAGTATAGCCACCATCTCGCTGTTCGAGCGGTGCGGAACCGCTTGCTCATTCGCCTTGCTCGGTTCTGCTCTGCCTGCTGTTCCTTCTGGATGAACCAGCGAGTAATTTCCATGCTCGTCCATCTCAACAATTCTCCACCTCATGAAGCGCCCCTGGTCCAGAAACCTTGTCTCAGCAGCTGCGAGATCATCTGGCTTCTCCAAGTCGAAATTGGTGAGATTCTTTGCAAGAATCGTCGCCAAAGGGCAGAGTGAGAGGAACTTGTTGTGGTGGGTCACTCCAAACTGAAACTGTTGTGCTGCCACGAACCCAAAGTTTACCCGCCTCTTCTCCATCATGCACCATAAAATGAACAGCTCCTGCTAAGTCACCACGTTAGACCCCTCCAACCGCCCATAGATGTTGTAAGCCAACCACCTGTGGCAAATCTGTAGCGCTGGATCTCTGATCTCATTGGACTTGCTGCTGTTCTTCACATAGCGATCCCTGATGGAGATGATTGACCAGTAGTGGTCAATCTGAGACTTTCATTCATCCGAGGCCACCGTCTCTACCTCCTTATACTCTTCCTCATACACCTCCCGCGGCTCGAGCACTCCGAGTTGGATGTTCAACTCGTTGATAGAGAGAGGGAACATCCTGCCCCTCAGTTGAAAGCGTAGGGTGCCCGGAGTCTCGATGCCGTATTTGCCATGGGGTTTGAATTCCACTGTCCCCATGAATTCTTCCGATAGTTTCTTAAACGCAGGGTAATTCCATTCCAACACCTTTCCCCAGCCAATACCCTTGAAGTATCCCTCCACTCTCTCTTTGATACCAAAGGCTTCCAAGGTTTCTGTCAACAGGTAGTACCAAGGGAGGATCTCCCTGTTTTGCAAGATGGCATACCGCTGGCTGTCTAGCGGTATGGTTGCTCCAGATGTTGCAGGGCGTAGCACGCCTTTCCTCTTGGCTCCTGATTTCGTGGCGGTGACACTGGGTGTAGACTTCGCAGGTGCTTGAATCTCCCCCGAGTTAGAGCTGTCGATGATCTCCACTCTCTCTATTTCTTCCTCTTCGATCTCATTCGCTTCTCCTTCCTTCTTCTTCCCTTTTTCCTCAGCTGTAACCCTCCTCACCGTGCTCGTAGTACCCACCTTGCTCCCTAATTTGCTCTGTTTGGACTTCTGCGATAGGGGAGGTTTCGAGGTTTCAAGCTTCCTCTTCGCTCCCACCCCTTTCTTCTTACTCAGAGGGGTGACATCCTCCTAGGCCCGCACTGGAGTGCTCTTCTCTGCCTCCTCCTGTCGTTCCTTCTCCTCATGATCAGAAGCGGTCAGACCACCCTCCTTCGATTGAGATTGAGAACGGGAAGAACTGGGAACTGGAGTAGGCGCCTTTGGTGGAGGGCTAGCTGCTTTCTTTCCGGTGGTTTTCTTCTTCGCTGCTGCTGCGGTAGTGGTGCCCTTGACCGCAGGCTTCTTCTTCTCTTTCTTCCAAGGCGGTTGGGCATCTGGCTCTTCCTCGACCTGCACTTGCTCCTGGTCACCCGCAGCGCCTCCTTCTCCGGTGGCTTGCTTCTTCGGTGAGGAAATCCTTTCCTGTTCTTCTTCGTCCATCCCCCGAGTAGGTGTGGTCTTTTCTGAACTGTGCACCGGAGTTTCCTCCGATGTGGTGCTGCAAGTTTTCCTCTTCTCCCCCACCGGTACAGATTTTGTAGCGGTTGGGCTCTTGGGTTGAGTGCCGGAACCGGCGACTCTTTTGTCGGTTCTTTTGTGAGCGGCTTTCTTGATTCTGACCATGGCGACGGTTGGAATTTTAGGGTTTTCAGAAAAAAAAAATGAGGTTGGTGAAGTATGTGGGGTGAGAACTGGGTTTCTGTGCTTAAATGGCAGATTGTGGGCGACGGTTATGGTGGAGTGGAGGAAGTAGCTGAGTGTAGGGCGGTTGTGGAGGTTGTAAGAGTTAATGGAGGAGGGTTTTCTCTTTCTGACTGATGTAGAGGTGAAGTGACAGTTATGGGAAGTCGAAACAATCAAGGGTATAAAATCATTACCAAATTTTGAAATTCAAATTTCGTGCGAAATCCCAAGTGCCGCAATTAACCAGCCGTCCTTATCAGTTGCGCCACCACGTCACTCCTTGGTTAGACCTTCTCCGTTCCACACACCGGTCTGCCACCTACACACTTTGCATCGCAAAGTGGGTTCGCAATCTACCCCGGACCTCCACCTACACACTTTGCACTGCAAAGTGGGTTCGAACTCCAAGATAGACTTTTTAAAAAAAAAAACAACTTGGCCCACATTCTCCAGTTCTGACTTAGTCAAATACTCACTTACTCAAAGCAACTAATTATTAACTAATTAAAGGAAAAGCGGTTGTGGTCTTACCGACGACCACTCCTGGGTTGCCTCCCAGTCAGCGCTCTTGTTTAATGTCTTGAGCTCGACTTCCAGCTTCTGCTCTTACTGATATATAGGATCCAGTAAAGAGCATTTCTCCTTGGTCTTCTTCAACTCTGAATAATCGAAGTACGGTTTCAAACGATGACCGTTCACCACAAAAGTATCCTTTCCATTCAAATCATAAACTTCGACACTTCCATTAGGAAATAACTCCTTCACGATGTATGGTCCCCCCCCCCCCATTTTGATTTAAGCTTCCCACTCATCAACTTAAATCGAGAGTTGAATAGCAACACCTTTTGGCCAGACCAGAATTCCTTCTTTCTAAGCTTGGCATCGTGGATTCTCCTTGTCCTTTCCTTGTACAAAACTGCATTGTCATATGACTCCAACCTAAGTTCCTCCAATTCATTCATCTGCAACTTCCTTTCTTCTCCGGCCTTAGTCATACTGAAATTGATTCTCTTGATCGCCCAGTAAACCTTGTGTTCTACTTCTACTGGTAAATGGCATCTTTTTCCGAACACAAGCCTGAATGGTGACATGCCAATTGGAGTTTTGTAGGCAGTGCGGTATGCCCATAACGCATCTCCCAAGTAATTGCTCCAATCCTTACGATTGGGATGAACTACCTTCTCCAATATGCTTTTGATCTCCCTGTTAGAAATTTCAGCCTGCCCATTGGCCTGAGGGTGGTATGCAGTCGTGACTTTATGTTTCACCCCCATTCTTTTGGTTAGTGCTCTAATGGTGGCATTGCAGAAATGGGATCCTTGATCGCTGATGAGGACTTTTGGAACTCCGAATCTACTAAACACCTGTTCTCTCAAAAATTTAGCCACCGTATGAGCATCATTACTGGTTGTGGCCTTTGCCTCGACCCATTTGGATACGTAGTCGACTGCCATAAAAATGTATTCATAATTCCCTGACTTAGGGAGTGGCCCCATAAAATCGATTCCCCATACATCGAAGATTTCCACAGGCATAATAGGCATCTGAGGCATTTCATCTCTTGCGGTAATACCCCCTACCATCTGACACTTCGGGCAGCCCTGTACCCATTTTTTGGCATCAACAAAGATGGTAGGCCAATAGAACCCACTTTCCAGTATTCTTTGTGTTGTTCTCCTCCCACCGAAATGGCCACTGCATGCTGTGCTATGGCACATTTCTAATATCTGAGCATGTTCAAACTCTGGAACGCACCTCCGTATGATTTGATCTGTACCAATCTTCCATAAATGCGGTGCTTCCCAAAAGTAGGAGCGAGCCGGTGTTACCAATTTCTGTTTCTCGAACTTGGTCTTTCCTGGTGGTACTTCTTTGGTGAGAAGATAATTTGCTATGTCTGCAAACGAAGGCTCCTTCTCGGTTAGAGCATACAGAGTCTCCATCTCCATATGATCGCGTATGGCGTATAGCTTTTCATTCGGAAAAGCGTCTTCTATCGGTTCGCCATCATCTTTTCCTATTTGTAGCCTGCTTAGATGATCAGCTACTAGATTGGCTGCTCCCTTCTTATCTTTTATTTCCAAGTCGAACTCCTGGAGTAGTAATATCCACCGGATAAGTCGTGGTTTTGATTCTTTCTTCGCCATGAGGTACTTCAAAGCGGCATGATCAGTGTAAATGATCGCCTTTGTGCCCAGAAGGTATGATCTGAACTTCTCGATTGCAAAAACCACTGCCAACAATTCCTTCTCAGTTGTGGTGTAGCTACACTGAGCTGGATTCAAAGTCTTGGAGGCGTAATATATAACGTGGCTTTCCTTACCTCTCTTCTGTCCCAGTACTGCTCCAACCGCGTAGTTGCTGGCATCGCACATGATTTCGAATGGCATCTCCCAATCTGGCGGTTGAATGATAGGGGCTGATACTAATTTATCCCGTAAATTCAGAAATGCCTCCTTACAGTCGTCATCAAAGTCGAACTGTACATTTTGTTGCAGCAAACGGGTCATAGGTTGAGCAACCTTTGCAAAATCCTTAATGAATCTGCGGTAAAACCCTGCGTGACCAAGGAATGCCCGTATGTGCTTGACCGTGGTTGGATATGGCAACTTGGCGATGGAATCGATCTTTGCTTTGTCCACTTCGATACCCCTCTCTGATATGACATGGCCCAGTACGATGCCTTCTCTCACCATAAAATGGCATTTCTCATAATTGAGTACCAAGCTTTTCTCCACGCATCTTTTCAACACTTGCTCCAAATGATTAAGACATGTGTCCAACGAATCACCATATACCGTGAAATCATCCATGAACACCTCTATGCAGTTTTCCAATAAATCTGAAAATATGCTCATCATGCACCGTTGGAAAGTTCCAGGTGCATTGCAAAGACCAAATGGCATTCTTCGGTATGCGAACGTCCCGTACACACAAGTGAATGTGGTCTTTTCTTGGTCTTCTTGAGCTACGAATATTTGTATATATCCTGAATATCCATCCAGGAAACAGTAATAGGCATTACCAGCCAGTCGTTCCAGCATTTGGTCGATAAAGGGTAATGGAAAATGGTCCTTCCGTGTGACCATGTTCAGCTTCCGGTAGTCTATACAGACTCGCCACCCAGTTTGTAGCCTTGTTGAAACAAGCTCGCCTTTGTCATTCTCTACAACCTGTACTCCAGATTTCTTCGGTACGACGTGAACCGGGCTGACCCATTGACTGTCGGATATAGGGTAGATTATACCCAACTCCAAAAGCTTTAGAATCTCCTTAAGTACCACCTCCTTCATAACAGGATTCATTTTCCTCTGCGAATCCCGTACTGGTCGTGCTCCTTCCTCCAAGTATATATGATGCATACACTCTGTTGGACTGATTCCCTTTATATCTGCTAGGGTCCAACCAATGGCTTCCTTGTTCTCTCTCAATACTCTGACCAGTCTTTCTTCCTGCACCAGGGTTAGATCAAAAGTGATAATCACTAGAAGAGTTTCCTCCGGTCCCAAGTAGGCATATTGCAAGTGCTTCGGCAACTTTTTTAATTCCAAAATTAGGGCCTTCACAATCGTGGGCATCAGCTTCTCGTGTTCCCCATACTGAGAGAACAACTCTGGTTTGCCCTGCCCCGTTCCTTCGATGGAGTACACTTCCAAGATAATATCTTTAATCTTCATGTCAACTTCCACTGCTGCTTCTAGAGTGCTTTCTTTTAAAGAATACAACTCCATGATGGTCTCCTTCATCTCGAGATCCTCCATTTGTACAGCATCTCGATCAGTAAGACCGGCTTGTATAACCCTTTCTATCATGTCACTTGAGCTGAATGACAGGTTATGCTCTTGTACCAATGGTTCGAATATGTCAATCATCTCTACAGATTCCAAATCAGGCTTCCGTCTCATGGCTTCATAAATGCTGAATTCTTCTACTACACCATCGAATTCACACGATAGAATTCCAGTCTTCATGTCCAATTTAGTTCCTGCAGTCATCATGAACGGTCTGCCTAACAGGATGGAGTTCTCCTTTGCTTCCAAACCGGTATCCAACACGTAGAAGTCAGCAGGAAAAATTAGCTCTCCTACTTTGATAAGCACATCTTCGATCACGCCCTCTGGATACGCATTTGACCTGTCTGCTAGTTGTATGACAACTCGGGTGTTCCGTAGTTCCCCCAAATTGAGCCTGTTGAAAACTGCCAGGGGCATAACATTTATAGATGCCCCCAAGTCCATCATGGCTTTGTCCATATTCCTTCCTGCGATGTTGCAAGGGATAGTGAACATCCCCAGGTCTTTCTTCTTAGGTGGAAGTTTCTGCTGTATGATGGCTGACACACTCTCTCCCATGACATATCGAACATCCTCATCAATCTTCACCTTCCTCGAGCAAAGATCTTTAAGGAACTTGGCATACTTTGGGATTTGCTTAATTGTGTCCAGTAAGGGTAGGCTAAGTTCCAACTTCCGAAAGATTTTCATCATATCATTGTCTTCTTTCTCCTTGGCTTTCTATCGAAGTCTACCCGGATAAGGGGGTTCGGTTTGCTCATCATCACCTATTTCTCCTGAAACTTTGTTGTTGGTCCCCTCCTCTCTTTTTCGGTTAACTTCTGCCTCTGCCAAAATTTTTTCAGCTTGCTCATCATCCACCTCTGTGATTATTGCTTGTGCCTGCTCCTTGTGATTGATCCCTTGAGATGGAAGTTTCCCTGTATTTTCTTCTACTTTTGCCAACGCCTTCGCCAGATGACCAATCTGCACGTTGGTTTGATTCATACCAGCTCGGATTTCATTGCGGAACTTCTCACTTTCCTTAGCCATGCTCTCCATGGCCTCTTCCCATGGTGCTCTCCTCTGATGAGGCGGTTGATACACCTGCTGCTGTTGTGGCTGGTAGTGTTGTTGTTGTGGTGGGCCTCCCTGATATTGTTCTTGTTGTTGGTGCTAGGCAAATGATTGAGATGATCCCGGTAAACCTGCACCATTTTGTTGTGGTTGACCATCCTGCTTCCATCGAAAGTTAGGATGATCCCTCCATCCCCTGTTATACGTATTTGAAAACGGGTCATGTTTCCTCTGAAATCCTTCATTTCCCCCCATGCCATTTACGTCCATTATATCTTCACCAAAGTTGGGGCAATTTTCAGATTGATGCCCCACTGCATCGCATAGGCCACACTGTCTGACCTTCTTCTGCATGGTCAGACCACTCAGTAATGTCTTTATTTCCTTCATCTCCTTTTCCAGATTTATCAGCTTATCTTTTTCCTCTCCTCTCTCTGGTATCTCTCTGCTTCTGTCTTGTCCATCATCTGTGGATTCTTCTGCCATTGTTCCCAAGAGTTTGAAAATCTCTTGAGGTGTTTTGCTCAGCAGTGATCCGTTGCATGCAGCCAATACCAGTCCTCAATCGCTCCTCCGCATGCCCTTCACGAAGCTTTCCACTTGATCTTTTGGAGTAATCTGATGGTGAGGACAGTTACTTAACAACCGTTTGAAACGAGTCCAATACTCATAAAAAGTTTCCAGTCCGTCTTGCTTAATGTTTCGGATGTCCCATCGCATCCTTTCAACTCTTGTGGCTAGAAAAAATTCTTCCAAGAAACTTTGCTGCATTTCTGCCCAAGTGGTAACGCTTCCTTGGGGCAGATTGTACAGCCATCTCCTTGCGCTGACCACTAATGAGAATGGAAAAAGAACCAATTTCACATATTCTTGCTGATTCTCATTGGATTGATGCATCACTGTCATTTCGAAATCCTGGAGATGGGTATGCGGGTCGTCTCCTGGATATCCATTAAATTTCGGTAAGACCTGTATTAATGCAGGTTTCAATTCAAACCGTTCAGGTGCGAAGGGGTTCGTCGGTAAGGTGATCCCGTTCGGCCTGAGATTCAGATTAGTTGGGTAAGCCAACTGCTTGAGGGTCTGCGGCTGCTGTGGTTGGTCGACCATAGCATCGCGTCTCGCTATTCGTACAAGTGCGCGTAGTCGTCGTTCAGTTTGTTCAATATCTGGATCAAAAGTTAATGCTCTCTGTACTCGACGAGTTCCACGCATACACTAATAGTGGAAGATGGAATGAGAAGAGTAAAATTGTTGCGCGTCACTCCCCGACAACGGCGCCAATTTTGACACGCTCTCGTCGTATGGTACGATCAAAATACCTGCGTATGCCCCAGACGGACAGTACACGCTCCTATGCCCACTACCGGACTGGTTAGTCTTAGCGGCAAGCTAGGGTCGATCCCACGGAGAGTGATGAACCACCTTACTCTTCAGTGTACAAATCGAGTTGTCACTATCTCAATCTGTGTATCTGCACAATAAAATAGACGGAAATCAAATATAAAAAGGTGGTAAGATTTGGGGTAGGTCGTGATCATTGTTGACATGTAAATTCGGCCATGGGCACACTAAGAATCCGTCCATGCTTCGTATAAACTCAAGGCGTAGCCCAAAGACATTGGGGCGTTTCAAGAGTTCATACTCCACACTTGGGATGGTTGAATCCCTTGTTGTCGTTTTAGTCCGAAGGTCACGCTTCACCCTGGTTACAAGGCCGTGCTTCACTCCACCTTAGATAATAGTCATACCCGATCTCTCCAAGTATGACCCTCATCAACCTTCTCTTCCAAACTCCCCATGTCCGCACCTACAAAGTAGACACCACTCGCGGGATACTCATTTTCGGGACCACGTCCAACCGGTCATTGCAATGCCTACGATACGCGAGATGAGTCCTTTGGTCGATAACCATGGCTTGATGCCTCGTCACAGTTGATGGGTGATTGTTAGAGAAGCCCAAGACTGAAGAAGGACGCAGTATCCCCTTGTCCAATCCTCACCATCCAGATCTACAGCACCATGCTAGGTGCTGCTTAGCTACTCGGTCCTGGCACCTCAAACGCTGCCGTTTGTCATGCCCTGCCTTTGCTTGACATGGTACAACTTCAACCAAACGGAGATCACCCGTTAGATTGGAACTGCCTATGAGTTCTGCTCCAGTCCTTCCGGAACTACTGGACTCAACCGATGGCACAAGTGCCTCACGAATATTTCACATGTCAACAGTCAATCATTTCCCATACCCAAATCTCACCAAGTAAACTACTCACACATAATTGAATATATAATGATAAGCGAGAAATAACACATTAATAAAAGAAATACGAAATACTCGAATTAAAAGTACCTAAGGCAACAGCCTTGGATTTGTTCTTCACAGCGGAATGTAAATAAAAGTAAGTAAAGATTGTTTTGAGCAGAAAATATAAAAGTGTTTTCGGATTAAGAACTGTAGGCTGATAAATTCTCCAACATTGTGCCAGCCGCCTTGGCTGGACTTTTATAGCATGCAGTGGTAGTGGCAAAACCCTAGGCGGGTGGATTGAAATGGCATGATTGGCAGTTTCCATGTGAGCGAGATTTCGAATATCTGCGATTGGTTCGATGGATGATTGGCGATCTCCGATTGATTTGATTATTTAAGGTAGGGCGCTGACCTCCAAATCCTTCCTTTCATGAATGCTTGGCAGATATTGGCGAATCCTCTCCACGCGGCTTTCCTTCTTAAGCTTTGGCGACAGACTGGAAATCTCTGTGGTGGTCAAACTGGTTGCATGCTTCATGGTTTAATTCCTCGTAGGCAAAGCAGCTGCAAAATCTTCTTTGTTGTTGGGTGCATTGTGTTAATACCACGAATGCGAATGATAAACAGCAACTTAGCTTCAGGGTTCACATGGAATCCTCCTTTCAACCTCGTCTCTTGCTTCAATTCATCTCCTGCCCTGCATACTCCTTTGCGTAGTTCTTGCAACCGACTGGATTCACTCCAGTTCTGCTCATTCTGACCACCTTTCCTTTGTTTGACCTGGACTGAGCTTCCTTCCTTCGAACAACAGTTTCCTTCCCCTGGTCAGACTCCAACGACACAAAAAGACATGAAAAATAGGGCCAAACGGCCCAAAAGTCGAAGACGCATCAGCGTCCCATTGCTGATCTCCTTCCACTGCTCCTCATAAACCACATCTCCTGGGGATGGCACCTTAGTCTTGGCCTCCATGAACTCCTTCCTGGCCAAATCTCGCAGACTCACCATCCCGAGAATTTAATTGAGGGCACTGACTTGAACCTCATACTTCTCGCCCAACAGCGAGAAGGAAATCATGCTCACCCCATTCTCAGGGTCACTTATTATTGCCGCCGTGCTATAAACTTCCTTGACTTGCTCCTCATAGACCTCCACAGGCCACTCCAAAAACTTACTCTAGCCGATCCCCTTGAACAACTCTCTTACTTCCTGGGCAACACCTAAGTTCTCGTAGAATTTGAAGTCGAGAACTCGAGGTGCAGTCACCTTCCACTCTTTGGGCTTGCTACACGTCATCACCGTGGGCCCCTTCCTCTTCTTCCTGCTCTTAGCACTTGCTGGGGTAGACTGCTCATCATCCCCCTCCTCCTCAAGATCGTTTCCTTCTTCTTGCTCACTGACAGCAGTTCCCTTCGAAATCGACGGCTGAAAGGACCCGGCATCCGAAGTAGCAGACTTGTGCTTCTTCGCCGGTGTCCCCTCGCCTTCGTGAGGGCGTTTCTTAGCCGCCTTGGCTTCCTTCTTCTTCTTCGCCGGACTTTCCTTTGCCTTGGTCTTCGCCTCCACCAACGCCTCCGCTGCCAGCATCGCCGCCACTGCGTCAATGGCTTCATTCACATCATCGTTGTCATCTTCTCCCTCAACATCTTTTTCTTCTTCTTCATCCTCGCCGTCGTGCTCCTCCTCCTCTACTTCTTCCTCTAACTCCTCTTGCTCAGAAACCTGCTTCGATTGCGTCTCCTCCTCCTCCTGCTTCTCCACCTCTTCCATCAGGCTAGGGTTTCCGATCGAAATTTCTGGTTGTTGGTCGGTAGAAGGGTTGGCGAGTTCCATGGGTAGTTTCCTTTTGGTGATGATTTTGGGCTTTGTGGTGGTGGTTTTGGGTTTAGCGATGGTGGTAGTGGGGTGTTCGGTGGTGAGGTCGATATTGGTTCCGGCAGGGATCTTGTTGAATTTGTTTTTGGGACGAGTAGACACCATTTTAGGGAATTTAGGAGTTTTGATGGAGAGAGAAGAGAGAAAATGAGAAGTTGCAGACTTGAATTTGAAATCGGGTATTGGGGGTATAGACGTGGTAGGGTAGTTTTAAAGGGCGCGTAGTTTTAGGGGTACAGTAACCGCCTCAATCGTTGTTGACCAAGAACTTAGCTCTCACCCAGAATCCTTGCTCTACTCCCACAGCTCTTTCCCTTAGAGTGGATCCTGATCTATAACCTGCATCTTGCTCAACATCTCCTGCACACTTAGAAACACAAATACACTCCGGAACAGACTTCCCCTTATGGTTAGACTCGATCAAAAAATGCTTTACAATAGAATACTTAAAACATAAACTAGCTATACTACACTAATTTTTTTGGATTTTCATTATTTTATGAATTTTTTTGGATTTTAATATTTTTACGGAAATAAAATAATTAAATAAAATACTAACCAGGTTGCCTCCTGGAAAGCGCCCCATTTAAGGTCTTGGGCACGACACCCCCCTCTTTAGAAATCAGTGGTCCTCCTCGACAGGAAACCCAGATGGTTCCCCCTCAACAAACTGTTCTTGCCCAAGATAGGCCTTCAAGCGCTGGCCATTAACTTTGAAAATCTTCCCATTCTTGGGATCCTTGATCTCAATAGCTCCATTAGGGAATTGAGCTTGCACTTCATACGGTCCTGCCCACTTGGTCGAAAGCTTCCCCGATGAAAGCCTAAATCTTGTTTGATAGAGCAGCACATGTTGCCCAAAATGGAGCTCCTTTTCCTTGATCAAGAGGTCGTGGGTCTTTTTCATCCGTTCCTTGTATAGACCGGCATTGTCATATGCTTGGAGTCTGATCTCGTCGAGTTCCTGGATCTCGAGCTTCCTTGATTCCCCTGCTTCATTCCAGTCGAGGTTAAGCTGGGCAACAGCCCAATGCGCACGATGTTCCAGTTCCACGGGCAAGTGACATCTCTTGCCATAGACCATGCGATAAGGGGACATGCCAAAAGGTGTTTTGAAAGCAGTCCTATATGCCTACAAGGCATCATCCAAGCGCATACTCCAATCCTTCCTTGTTGTGCCCACAGTCTTCCTCAAGATCGTCTTGATTATTCTATTAGACAACTCCGCTTGTCCATTAGCTTGTGGATGGTAGGCTGTTGACACACGATGGGTAACTCCATACTTCTTGAACAATGCAGTCACCGTGGCGTTGCAAAAATGAGTCCCTTGATCGCTAATTATAGCTCGAGGAACGCCAAACCTATTAAAAATTTGAGTTCTCAAGAAGTTAGAAACCACCTTCGAATCATCCTTGTATGAAGCACTAGCCTCTACCCACTTAGAGACATATTCCACTGCTAATATGATGTACTTGTTGCCTTTGGAACTTGGCAATGGTCCCATAAAATCCATGCCCCATATATCGAATACTTCCACGGGCAAGATCGGGATCATGGGCATCTCGTTCCTTCTTGTGATGTTGCCTTTCCTTTGGCACTTCTCGCACATCTTGACCCACTCGTAACAGTCTTTAAACAATGTTGGCCAATAAAAACCACACTCCAAAATTTTCCTTGCAGTACGTTGGTGCCCAAAGTGTCCTCCACACTCCTTGTTGTGACAATGCTCAAGAATGCTTCGTTTCTCTTTATCTTCGACACACCTTCTAATTATTTTATCCACACATTCTCTCCATAAGTATGGCTCATCCCATAGGTAGAAACGACTCTCATGTTTCAGCTTGTTTCTTTGATAACGCCCAAGATCGGAGGGAATTTCTCCAGTTACCAAGTAGTTCACGATATCTGCATACCATGGTTCATCTTGGCCAAGACTCAGATGCTCGTCAGGAAAGGTCTCCTTGATTGGCACCCCATCCTCTGGCTGGAGGATTCGACTTAGGTGGTCGGCAACTTGATTCTGGGCACCACTCTTGTCCTTGATCTCTATGTCAAATTCCTGCAATAAAAGAATCCATCTAATCAATCTTGGCTTGGACTCCTTCTTGCTCACCAAGTACTTTAATGCCGCATGGTCAGTGTACACTATGGTCTTGCCTCCTAATAAATATGATCTGAACTTCTCAAAGGCGAAGACGATGGCCAACAACTCCTTCTCCGTTGTGGCATAGTTGCATTGGGCAGGATTTAATGTCTTTGATGCATAGTAAATAACATAACTCTCCTTTCCTCGTTTCTGCCCAAGAACTGCTCCTATGGCATAACCACTAGCATCACACATTAACTCGAAAGGCATGCCCCAATCCGGAGGTTGGATGATGGGGGCTGTGATCAAGTTCTCCTTCAAGGCATGGAACGCCTTCTTACAATCTTCGTTAAACTCCCATGGTACTTCATGTTGAAGTAATCTCGTCATTGGTTGGGCGATCTTGGCAAAGTCCTTGACAAATCTTCGATAGAATCCAGCATGCCCAAGGAATCCTCTTAACTCCTTCACAGATCTTGGGTAAGGCAATTTGACAATGATGTCGATCTTGGCCTTATCCACCTCAATTCCTTTTCCCGATATGACATGTCCCAAAACTATTCCTTCCTTGACCATGAAATGGCATTTCTCGTAGTTTAACACTAGGCTCTTCTCAACGCATCTCTTCAAGACTCGATCCAGGTTGTTGAGGCATGTGTCGAAGGTCTTGCCGTAGACGGTAAAGTCGTCCATGAAGACTTCGATGCACTCTTCAAGAAGGTCTGAAAAGATGTGCATCATACATCTTTGGAATTTCCCTGGAGCATTGCATAACCCGAACGACATCCTCCTATATGCAAAAGTGCCAAACGGGCACGTGAATGTGGTCTTGCTTTGATCCTCGTCAGCAACCCAGATCTGCATGTAACCAGAATAACCGTCAAGAAAACAATAGTAGTTATTACCAGCTAACCTTTCGAGCTTCTCACCGATAAAGGGCAAAGGAAAGTGATCCTTCTTCGTGTTTTGGTTGAGCTTTCGGTAATCTATACACACTCGCCATCCAGTTTGTAGTCTCATGGCCACCATCTCGTTCTTGTCATTTTCCATAACTTGAATTCCTGACTTCTTGGGCACCACGTGCACAGGGCTCACCCACCGGCTGTCAGACACGGGGTAGATGATCCCCAAGTCAAGAAGCTTGAGTATTTCTTTCATTACCACTTCTTTCATGGCTGGATTCAATCTTCGTTGTGGATCTCTTACTGGGGCAGCATCCTCCTCGAGCAAAATATGATGAACACAATCCAAAGGGTTAATGCCCTTGATGTCGGCCAATGTCCATCCTATGGCCTCCTTGTACTTGCTCAGCACCTCACCAACTCTGATCTCCTCTATGCTCGATAACTCCGATGATATGATCACGGGCAAGGTCTCGTTCTTGCCAAGATAGATGTATTTCAGGTGCTTGGGCAAGGGCTTCAGTTCCAATGTAGGTGCTTTTTGCAATGATGGCACCAACCTGTCCTCCGGTTTTAGTTCAGGGATATTGAGTGGTTCAAACCCCTGAGGCTGGATGTTGCCCGGAATCCTGGCGTAACTGCATTCCACTACATCTACTGGTTCTTCGTTCTGGGCAAGATCCTCTTCTGTTTGCAAGCTAGCATCCTCCTCAAGAACTGTTTGTTGCCAAAATTTTTCTACTAACTCCTCGGTCTCATCATGGGGTAACTCCTCAAGTTCTTCATCAAACTCATCAAGGGGTTTTTGTTCCCCTACATCCTGATCTCCATCATCTCCACGGATGTTTTCAAACATGTAATTCTCCAACTCTTCGTCCATGGAGTAGTCCTCATCGTTAGAGTCGAAGCTATGTCCATGAACTGACTCTTCCCAAAAATCTTTCTCACTTTCGTACTCATCTCCTTCGTAGAATTGCATCAGAGCACCATCTTCCTCATTATCCTCATGTTGATCAGGATCCTGGTCAAGATCCTGAACTGAGTTGAATTCCGCCTAGATTGCATCTTCATTGTCTTCTACGAAACAATTTAAGCTATTCAAAGTCTCCACTTGCTTTCCACAGGCACTGAGGGTGTTGAGGTGTTCCAGGGCTTCATCTTGATTTTGTCTATAAGCATCGAACTCTACTACTTCTCCTGCGACTTGGACTGTCAACTTTCCAGTATCGCAATCAATCTTGGTACATGCTGTCCTCAAGAATGGCCTCCCGAGCAAGATCACTGGGTTCTTGATTGCTTTCTTTCCCATGTCAAGAACATAGAAGTCGGCTGGGAATAAAAGATCCCCTACCTTGACCAACACATCCTCCAACACTCCATCCGGGTAAACTGTGGATAAATCTGCTAATTGGATGGCAACACGTGTAGGAGAAAGAGGTCCAAAACTCATCTCGGCAAACATGGCTCTTGGCATCACATTTATCGAAGCTCCAAGATCAAGCATCGCCCTGGGTATTGACGTAGTTCCAATCGTGCATGGAATAGCGAACATGCCTGGATCCCTCTTCTTGGTCGGGATCTGGGAATTCATTAGTGCTGACACGTTCTCCACATGAAAACGGGCATTATCTGGGTACTTTGTCTTCTTTTGGCACATCTCTCGCAAAAATTTTGCGCATTTAGGCATAGATTGCAATGCCATCAACAACGGTAGGTTGATTTCCACCTTCTTGAACACCTCCATCATGTCCTTTAACTCCCACTGATCACGATCGCGGGCAAAATGTCTGGGATATGGGACCTTGGCCTTGGTAGTGAGAGGAACGGTCCTCTTGGCCAAAGCCTCTGTTTCTTTTTCAGCCTGCAAAGATTCCAACATCACGTCATCTTTGTCAATTCCCAGTTTAGATCTCTCCATCTTTACGTAATTAAACAAGGCTTCATCCTTCTCATTATCAAACACTGGGTTCTTGTTGGCCTTTATCCCTTCTTCACGTTTTGCCTTCAACTCCTCGTAGATGTCATTGATATCTCCTGAACCCATCTTGGTCTCCTCTACTCGCGTTGGTTCCTTAGGTTGGGTCCTGGGCAACATCTCTGGCAAATTCTTCCCACTGCGCAACGTTACAACATTAACTTGCTCCTTGTTGACCTCTACCTGGGCAGGAAGTCTGCCTGGCTTGTCTTCTACCAACCTTGACAAGGTTTGGTTGATATGAGTCAGTTGAGCTTGAAGGTTGTTGGACTGTCCTCGACTTTCTAATTGGAAGTTCTCAAAGTCTCTCTTCAGCCTTTGGTTTTCATTAGTGAACCTATCAATGGTCTCCTTCATGAATTTTGTCTTTGCTGGTTCTCGATGTGGAGGTACATAATTATTTTGATGTTGAGGTTGTTGTTGAGGTGGAGGCACATATTGCTATTGTTGCCCAACAGGCTGCTGCGGTTGTTGGTGGGCAGGAGGTATATGATAGTGGTTGTTGCCATACCTCAGGTTCTCGTGCTGATTCTGCCTATAACCATAGTTATTGCCATAGTTATTGTTATTGCCATACTGGAACCTTAGTTGCCCTCCTCCTTGCTGGTTCTGACCTATTGCCTTCACCTCTTCTCCTTTTTCCACGAACCAACTGAGACATTCTGAGGTGACATGTCACAGCTCGTTGAACTTTCTTTCCATTGACCTGCTTCTTCAAATCCTCCATTTGGCCAGATATCTTGGTCATGAAGTCTTTCATGGTGCTGACCAAGTTGTCTTGGTTGCCCTTGCTGCCTTCGTACCCCCCTCTTGGGATATCATCTTCATCTCGGGATTGCTCAGCCATGGCAGCTATCTTCTTGAACACTTCCGATGGTAGTTGATCGACTATAGCTCCTCCACACGCTGCAATGATGTATTTTCTCTCTGATGCCCTTAATCCCTTCAAAAAATATTCGATCAAGTCGATATCCTGAATCCGATGTTGAGGATATCTTGCCAACAACTTCTTAAACCTTTCATAGTAATCATATAATGACTCACTTCCTCCCATCTTAATCGATGAAATGGCATTCCTCCCACTTTGTATCCGGCCAACGGGTATGTATTTGTCAAGAAAGGCCTGCTACATCTTGTTTCACGTATCAATGCTTCCCTCTGGCAAGGTGTAAAGCCACTCACGTGCCCCGTCAAGAAGTGAGAACGGGAACGTGAGCAACCTTACGTAGTCAGGAAAGGTGTCTTGGGCAGCATCTTGGTTCCTCATAACTTCAGCATCGTTCCTAACAACTTGTCCTTGTCTATCCCTATTGTTCCTGGTAGTAGTAGTGGCATTGTTCCTTACTGTGCTAATCGCCATCTCAAAGTTTTGAAGATGAGTTTGGGGGTCTTCTCCAGGATGGTCACTGAACTTGGGCAGTATGTGTATCAGCGAGTGTTTGAGCTCCCAATTGCCACTGATGGTGGGCAACTGGATACTTGATGGTCGGATTCCCTTGTTGTCAGGGAACATGATCTGACGGATGGTTCTCTCTGGTGTTCCTGCCATGATTGTTGATGTTTTTGCTTCTGAACTGGATGTTGACTTCTCACTGTCTGAACTTGATGTTGAGCAAGAACCGTCTTCTTGCTCAGTATCCTGATCGTCTGTCAAGCTCTACGACTCTGAAGGTTCGTTGACGCCTTCCTCCAGATCTCTCTTCTTCTTGCATTGTTCTGCTCGATTTCTCCTAGCTATCACCTCCGGGCAAGTACCGTGATCTTGTGGATCTCCGTCACTTCGTAGATGTGGCTTGGGCATAAACCGTGCCCACACACAAGCTAGAAGAACAAACTAGCTTAAAACCAAGTCCCCGGCAACGACGCCAATTTGACGGAGCGCTGTCGTCACACACTTCGTACAAATAATATTTATAAAACACCTCTTGCCCAACAAGGTAGTAGTCAGCGGCAAGCGGGATCGTACCCAAGGGACTCGGCGTAATTTGTTCTTTAGATGTTGCTCAACAAAAGGGTTTTGGTAACAAAGTATCTAAATAACCTGTACTCAACAAATAACAATATCAAATAACAAAAGAGTTTGGATTGGGTTTCGAATCCATGATCCTAATTACTCTTCACTCGTTCATCGGTGCAAAGATATTCAATTAACTAATTCTATCACTTGGTTTAAGGAAAAGATTAGCTAACACCCTAAGGTCACGAAGTCACGATGCTAACACACTTAACCTATGTCTAATCAATTTTACAGATCTTTACCAGAAGGCAAGATCTCCTTTCTCGATCAACAACGTCACGAAGACACTTCAGTAACGATGCTGCCCAAGAAGCATTAAGAATAAATAGACCCAAGACAGCCAAGAGGTAGGTCAATACCGACTGCTCTCCAACACCCTTTACCTTCTTGGGCACGAAAGACACTCTCGTGTTGATCCCAATTTCTGTTAATGACTTAATCTCAATATCTAGATGGTGATCAATCAACTTCAATATCAATTAAGTCTAGAATTAATCCTAAGTGTTTCGGGAACAAAATTAATTAACGAACTAACACAATTAGACCTCACAAGTTTGAACGAGTAACTTAGAATCACTTCATCTACATCCAACCCAAACAATAAACTTAGCTAGACATAATAATAGTAAATAAGAACACAAAGTAAATAAAGAAAAGGATACTTAGCATAAATCTGGAAAGGGGTTGCTGCCCAAAAGCGTAGTCAGCAACCAGGGTCTTAGCTTCACGCCAACAACTAAAACTAAAGTGCAGACAATACGAAATAAAAGTAAATTGCCCTTAGGACTTGTTTTTTCCTCACTTTCTCTCAAACTAGGATGCAAACTAATCTAAATTACTGAATCTGAAGAGCTCTTTTACATGATAGAGTCGGCCATATATATAGGCGATGAGATTCTAAGGTTGAAGGGAAGTTTCCTTGTTGAATAAGGATTCCTTGTTGAATAAGGATTCTTCTCATGCATATCATAACCTCCGCCTCTCTCTCTTTCCTTCGCATGCACGTTCCTTCCTTCCTTGTGTGGTAGATTCATTCCATGATTTGGCTCGGCTAGGATAAAGAAGGAAACATCCGATCCTTATCCTCTTCCTTGAAGGAAAAGAAACCTGCTGCTGCTCGACTCTCATCTTGCCCTTCATCGTCTGCATCCTGCTTTCCTCCCAGTGTTGACCGCGATCCTGGCTCCTCCGAGTAATCTGTCTGTTGGCTTAAGGATATGGGGAGGTGCTTCCTGACTTGTAGAAAGGATGTTTCGATGTTGCCCAGCTACAAGCTTCCAGCCCTATGCCCATTTGCATCGTATCGCCATCTCAGCATCTCAACAACAGATTTTCCATCGGATTTGCCCAGCATCCACCTGTTCTTCCCCTGCACACTATCTCTCGACTTGCGTGTCCTCCCAGACACATAATGACTCGATAAAGACTAAAAACACAAGAAAAACAACGCGAAAAGATGGACACAAATATGGGTTCATCAGTTGGGTACTCAACTTCGTGAGGTCGAAGTTGTCGTGAAGCATAAGCTATCACTCGTCCGTCTTGCATTAAGACATAACCTAATCCATTTTTCGATGCGTCGGTGTAAACCACATACTCCTTGTTTGTGTCTGGAAGTGCTAGTACTGGCGTTGTGGTTAACTTCTCCTTAAGCGTTTGGAAACTCTTCTCGCTCTCGTCCGTCGATTTAAATTTGGTTTCCTTCCTGAGTAGCTGTGTCATCGGGCGGGCGATCATGGAGAATCCCTCAATAAACCTTCTATAGTAACCGACTAAACCAAAGAAACTTCTGATCTCATTCTGACTCGCTGGTGACTTTTGTTGTGCACTGCCTCTACCTTGGCTGGGTCCACTTTGATTCCCTCCGCCGATACTATGTGCCCAAGGAACATTACTTCCTTCAGCCAAAATTCGCATTTACTGAATTTGGCGTAGAGTTTCTCAGTTCTTAGTGTCTCCAACACTATCCGTAGATGTTCCTCGGGCTCCTTTTCATTCTTAGAGTAAACGAGGATGTCGTCGATGAATACTAAAATGAATTTGTCCAAGTAAGGGTGGAAAACTCTATTCATAAGGTCCATGAATACAGCTGGAGCGTTGGTCAAACCAAATGGCATTACCAGGAATTCGTAATGGCCATATCGTGTTCTAAAAGCGGTCTTCGGTACGTCTTCGGGTTTGATCTTGAGCTGATGGTACCCTGACCTTAAATCTATCTTGGAGAAGACTCCTGCACCCTTAAGCTGATCGAACAGATCCTCGATCCTTGGCAAAGGATATTTGTTCTTGAGCGTGATCTTGTTCAGTTCTCGGTAATCTATGCACATTCTCATCGATCCGTCCTTTTTCCTAACAAAAAGCACTGGTGCTCCCCAAGGTGAGACGCTTGGCCTAATAAAACCAAGGTCTAGCAATTCTTATAACTGGATTTTGAGCTCTTCTAATTCTTTCGGTGCCATCCTATATGGGGCTTTAGATTTAGGTGCGGCTCCTGGTTCTAAGTCGATTGTGAAGTCCACATGACGATCTGGTGGCAATCCTGGTAACACTTCTGGAAAGACATCTTCGTATTCATTCACAACTTTTACGTCTTGGATGGTCTTCTCGGCTCCTGGCTCTCCGACTAGGTACACAAGATAAGCTGTGGTACCTTTCTTCTTCATGAGCTTCGTGGCTTGAAGGGCTGATATAATTGGTACGCCTCTACCCATGGAAATTCCATGAAATTCGGTTGGTTCTTTACCCGGGGGTTGAAAAGAGATTTTTCTCTCGTTGCAGAGAATTGTGGCATAATTCTTCGACAACCAATCCATTCCTAAGATTAGATCTACGTCCCACATTATCATAACGTTTAAGTTGTTCGCCTTAACCTTAAGAGTTCCGATTTCTAGTTCTAGGTTAGAGCAAACATGCGTGGAAGTAGTGATCTCTCCTGAAGGTGTGGCTACTCTCATAGATTGTGCAGCTCTTACAAGCCTGATGTTTAAGTTATCGGCACACGAGCCAGCAATGAAAGAATGCGATGCGCCAGTATCAAACAGTACTTAATGGGGATGTTGTGAAGTTTTCCCATACCTGCGAGATTGCCTTTTCCTTTGTGCTGGCCACCCTGTTTGATAGCGCATGCCCTCGCATTCTGTTGCTGCTGTGCATGCTGCTGAAACTGTTGTTGGTTCATTAGCGGCTGCTGCGGCTGTGCTTGTATAGCTCGGAGAGGTACCGCTTGTAGCGGTTTCGGGAAATCTTTCTTCATATGCCCCTTCTGTCCACAATTGAAGCAGTTGGGGGTGCCTATCTGACATACTCTGGGATGGGCTCTGTTGCACTTCGGGCATACCGGGATGGTAACCCTCCCTGGGTTAATTGCTCCCTGGTTGAAGTTTCGTTGCTGCCCTTGTGGCTGGTTCTGCTGACCGTTGCCCTTCCACGGTGCGTTCTGCTTATTCCCCTGAATAAACAACCCCGATTGGTTGTTTCCCTGCCACGGCCTCTTGTTGTTGTTGTTGTTGTTGTTGTTGTTGTTGTTGTTGTTGTTGCTGCTGCTCTGGCCGGCCTGCTGATAACCCTGCTGAAAACCCCTCTTCTGATTACCCTGGTTGTTGAAGTTTTGATTGTAGCCTCCGCTACCTCCTCCATTCCATTTCCTCTTTCCCTGATAGTTGCCACTATTGTTGTTATAGTAGCCTCGATTCTGGTTCTGTGCTGGAGCTAATGAAGTTGGTACAATCTTCTTCTCATCAGGCACGACGGCCTCCATTTCCAAAGCTCTTCCCAAAATATTAGTGTAGCCTAGTCCCCCATGACTAGCTAACGCGATTCCCAGTTCATGTCGCAGTCCTCCTTGGAATTTCTTGGATAACTTCTCCTCGTTATCAACCAGAGTCGGTACATACCTAGACAGCTCGCAAAACTTGGCGTCATACTCAGTCACGGTCAGCTTTCCTTGCTTCAAGTTGTAAAACTAGGCTTCCTTCTGCGCCCTATACGTCTTGCGTACGTACTTATCAAATAGTATTTCCTTAAACTCATCCCACATAAAACGAGCCAGATGCTCTGCGGGTATCACCTTCTGTCTTGCTTCCCACCAATAATCTGCCGATCCAGTCAGTTGGAATGCGACACATAACATTCTCTCTTCATCAGTGCATCTGAGGAGTTTGAATATTTTCTCAGTAGATCTCACCCATAGCTTAGCATCGCTAGGGCTGCCCGTTCCATTAAACATCGGGGGGTTCCTCTTGAGGAAGAGATCCTCAATATCCCTACGGGGTGGTGGTGGAGGTGGTGGTGATGGGGGTGGTGATGGGGATGGTGTTGGTGGTGGGGTAGCATTCTGCTCATACTCTTGTTCTCTGTCATTCTCCAGCTGACGTCTTCCACGTCCTCGAAGCCTCCCAGGTCCTCGACCTCTCCTATTGTTAACGTTTCTCAGCGGTATTTTCTTTGATCTAAAGGAAAATTGAAATTCTCATTAGTCTTTTCTGTTAATTACTCTTAGTACTTATTTGTTTGTTTTCAACTTAATCAAGTTCTCGGAATGACATATCGAACATAGTTCCGATATTACTTCATTAATCTTTTTAGCCTTCAAGTTAAACTCATACCTCGTTAAACGAGTTCATTGACATTCTGATTTAATTACACGATTCATAGGAATTTTTTCTTTGTGATTAAAAACCCTCTCATGGGTCATGTATATATATATATATATACATCAAAAACGAATATTAATTCTGCCTCCAACGAGGACTTATACAAAAAGGTTAGACTACTACTAGTCTAAACTAGGCTGACTGTCTACTATTTACCGGGTGCACTAACAAGCTGCAACTCCGTACCTACTAAAAGTACTAGAACGGAAACGATTCATAAAATTTCGTATCCGCTAGAGTACTACAAAAACTAGTTACTGATCCGACTCTATACAGGAGAAAAGAGCTACTACTACTACTACTAACATGCGTCTACGACGCTCTACACAACGGACTACAGTCGAGCCTAAACTGCCCTCTATGGCCTAAAAACCCAAAGAGTCCTCCTTGGGGTCCTCGTCCGGGTCCTCCTCAGGATCCTCGTCCGGATCCTCCTCTTCAGACTCTGAACCAAAGACGAGCTGAAGTGCCTCGTCCTCTCTCAGAGTAGAGCCGTCAGCAAGTGTAAGTAGAGTGGGCGACGGTGCCTCGGAAACTGTCTCCTCAAGGTCAGAAACCAAGTAGTCCTCGCTGATCTCTACTGCACGCTTCTTCAGGGGAAGAAGGTGCTCGGGAACTGAACCTGAACCTGACTCAAACTCCTCCCTAGAACGGACTCTGGACGGTCTTGCCTCTATCTGCTCTCTGACTACTCCCCACTTCGCACAGATCTCCTCAAGCGGCGTAAATGGTAACTCTAACAAGGCGGCCAGCTCCGCGTCGATCTCTCGGTGCTCAGACTCCTCCCTAAACAGTCTCGTCTCTAAGGGTCCTCGAACTCTAACACAGACGTCAGGTAAGAACGGTGAAGCTAGTCCTAACAGCGCGGCTGTCTCGGCGTCGATCTCCACGAATCCCGGTCCTGGGATCAACTCCTCGATCTGTGTCCCAACTAGCGGTAGCTCCGGTGTAACAGCGGGCTCCGCATCCTCCTCTAGCTGCTCGGACTCTGCGTCCTCCTCTAACTGCTCTGACTCTACGTCAGACTCCTCACTCGGTACACCGTCTGGTGGCAACTCCAACAGGGCGGAAAACTCTGGGTCTAAGTTGAGGTGCTCTGGCTCGGTCTTGGCTGGAAACTGACTGTAGGGGAGGTGCGGCTCTAAAGGAACTGGAAGCATGTGTCTGCTTTCAAAGAAGCGTCTGTGTACAAACAAGGCGAATCCGGTGTAGTTGTCGGTCGGCTCAGTGTCGTCGCCGAAGATCCCTAGGAAGTACCACGCCGCGCGGTGCGCCCAACCGCGCCACTCATCCGGTAGGTGTACAATTAGGTCTAATATTGCCTGATTCTCCGGAATCAAGTGTCGTACTGGAAAGTAAGCTGAAGAAAAGTTGCTAACTATTTGCTCCACATCTTCCTCGGTAGTTAGCCTCAAACTCGTAATACTCGTCTTGAATCATGTCTAGTATGGTGCGCTCGCACTCGGCTTTGCTGAATCATTATTCATGTCACTTAACGCACGTGACATTCATCGGTAGAAGTTCTCCTCGTGTCGGGGATCTCCTTTCGAAATCATTTCAAAATAATGTTTCTTAAAAAGGTCTAAATCCTCGAAGAACCGGAAAGATCTTAGGTTTCGAGTCTACGTTCTCATTGATCCGGGAAAAATCCCTAATATCCGACTATATTCTTGTGTCCAAAATTTTCAAAAGAAAGAAATTATCGCGCAAATAATTTCACATAAGATAGTACTCGTACTATCACATAATCACATAAAGTATAAAAATTTATACTTCCATAAAATTCTTATTTTTGGAACACAACTCATTCTCATTCTCATTCTCATTCTCATTTAATACTTGCTCATAAAATCTCTTATTTAAAAGAAATCACATAATTAAAATTCTTTTCTTTTCCTCGTTGAGTCGACGTAGCGGGAGGTTGAGTTGACATCTACATTCTCAGTCTTAGTGTTATAGTCTAACTCTTATCTTCTACTTGACGAAAGACTCTGATCTAGAGTATATACAAATACTCTGTTCTATGACTCGAAAGAAGACTCGGTATAGAGTACGAATGAATACTCTATATTATCACTCGAAGGAAGACTTGTATATAAATATCACTTTGTGATATTACTAGAAGGAATGACTCGTACTAAAAACAATGACTCATAACCAGAGCAAGAAACAAACTACTTCCCCGATACCACTTTGTGGCATTACTGAAAGAACGACTTAGACTAGAAGACTGACTCGCAACCAGAGTAGAGAACGAACCTCTGCTCAGATACCACTTGTGGTATCACTAAAAGAATAACTCATACTAGGGGAAATGACTCTTGACCAGAGCAGGAAACAGACCTTGCTCTGATACCACTCTGTCACAGCCCCAAATCTCGAGGGACGGCAGAAGCCGGGGTGCGACTGGGATTGGATTAAAGAAGCGGGGAAGAAGGGGACTGACTAACTAAACATACATAAAAGACATCATACATTCAATGAACAAGACTTACTAATATAAAGGAAGAGTTAATCACAGAGGATTACTCGACAAAAGTACTCGATAGTATCTAAGTTCGAGTTTACAGACTTATACTACAGTGGTTCATCAAAATGTACATATTCTCACAAAGTCTAGAGTTTGCAGCGGAAGTAAGTCATAAACTAAAGCAATCCTACTTCTCAACTCAACTTCAACCACCGCCGCTCTCGTCGCTTCAACCTGCACATTTAGAAAACACAGGCAGGGCTAAGTACGAAGGTACTTAGTGGGCACGATGCCGAAAACATAACATAAGTAAAGATAAATATGGCATTTCATAATTTGTAGCACATCGGGGGTTTTATTAAAAAGGGCCCGTGTCTACTAAACATTTTCTAACTTGTTTTCACAATTTACTCGGCCAAGCATTTTCTGGTATGTTACGTTCAAATCTTGACCAATTCTCATTCACCGTGGCTGGTACCCCTCAACAGGGTATCACATACACCACAGGTTACAAAGTGCACTAACTCTGGAAAGCACTTAGCAGCTAACTCAGAGCCGATCGTTAGTTAACCTATTTAGATTAACTCTAAATCTGGAAAACACGAATGTTAACTCAGATAGGTACAAGAGAACTCACATAAAACATAAAACAGTTCATGCCATAATTATCACTTTGAAAACACAGATATCAAAGCGATAAAGAAAGGTTTTCCGAGCATTGCTCGTTTTATTTTATATATGAAAGCCCACCTTAGTGTTTACAGAACTAAGTAAGAGCTTCCGATCTCCTGCTCTTCCGTCCTTTCCTTACTGCTGGCTTCCTCCTTCATCGTAAAATAATAACACTTAAAAATCGATCGTAAAAGATAATCGATCATAGAAAATCGAATTAGGTTTTAGTCATTTCATTTCTTTAGGCATTTGCACGCTTACTAGTTTCATTTTAGTTAAAAGGGAAACGAGACTTGAACAAATCTCGTTTAGAACTTGAAAGGTCTCATACTCGACTCTTAGGTCAGAAGAGAAGGTAGTTGTCAAGTTATTACGGCTTAAACGATCGAAAGAAACTAAGTTGCGAAGAAAACAACTTAAGAAAATGAATCCTGAAAATCACAGCGCATTACAGTAACTCTGGGGACTACCCAGAACAGAGGAATTGGAAACAGGGGATGAGACACTAGAAAGCTTAGGAAATCTAGTTTACGCTCCAATTACGGATCTCAAATTCGATAAACGAGCTAAAAGATATTACAGTTTCCGGCAAGGGTCGCAAAACTGCCGCGCTAACCCTAATTGCTCGATAAAAACGACGTATAACTTCTTAGGTTCGTTCTAAGTTCTCGTACTCGATTTCTCACGAAATTTCACTCTCAAGGCAGTCAACACGTACTCCCGTACGTGAAGGACTCCTTTTCAAAACTCGTTCATTAGCACGACGTTCTAAACATCGTCGTTTCAACTAACAATTACTAAACCAAAATCAAGTTAACATTTCTCATTTCTATTTCTCGACTATAACTACAACTCATATTATAAAGGCTCGAAAGCTCATGTCGTCAACTACAAAGTCGTACCTTAGTCCGTTATAAACAATATTATCAAGTTAGAATTCTTTCTCGACTTCTCGGTTATTAACTACGACTACTTGTTCGTCTCTTACGAGATTTCCAAAGTTATCGGATTTCGTTCATTTTCTACGTCATCAAACCTCATCCAACATAGACCATTTTCATGCATATCATCACTTCATATCATTACTAAATCTCAACTTAGATCGAGTTCTTCGTCTCTTACGACTCACAATATATTTTAGAAAATTCCAAATAAATTCGTAACATCAATTAATATCATTAACAACATTATTTCATCAACAAATCCTCAACTAAATCAACTACATGCAAACCCCTAAATCCTTCAATATTTTCGGTAATAATTTAATAATTAAGGGGGTGGTTTTCTTCATCAAACATCATCATTAATCCATTAATCATACTACCATATCATCCATTAAACAAATTTAAGTCTAATTACACATTAAATTGCAAAACCCCAAATCAAAACCCTAGCCCTAAAACTCGGTTTCATTCATACTTGGGAGTTTTGATTTCTTTTTGTTTTAATCCTCAATCGAACACCTCCTAAGCATGATTACAACATCAATTGAAGAATTCCATCATCCCACACTAAAGCTCTAAATTTTCGGTATTGAGGAGGAGTTAGGGTTCATGATTTTCTTCCAATTTTAATCCTTAAATTCATATCTAATCACATCTAATTACACTAATCGAAGATCAAACATCTAATTCATCCACCCTTAAGTTTCGATCCAAGTGAAAAAAAAGAAAAGAAATGGATTTGGATTGGATGGATCAAGAGAGGAGACTAATACCTTGAAGATTAATGAAGGAAGAATTAGGATTCGATGGAGGATGAAGAACTTGTGTGAAATCCTTGCTCCAAGAACTTGAATTCTTCAACAATGGTGAAAAAAATGAAAGATGGGAGAGAGAGAGAGGGCTGCCGATTTGGGAGGGAGGGAGATGAGTGAAGAAGACTAAATTGTTATAACATAAGGATAATAACCTAAATAGGTGTAAAGTGTAAAAATTAAAAGGACAATAGTCATAGGTTAATACTATATAAAAAGATGAAATATCTATGCTTGTGTGTGAGGGAAGTCGGCTATGAGAGGGAAAAGAAGGAAATTACGTGCTTTTCCGGCGCGATACGACGTTACGGAAATCGAACGATGAAAAACGTAGATCGGCACAAAATCGTCACATTCCGATTCGACCAAAAATTCTAACGTATAAAACTTAATCGGAAAATAATATTTAAAATTTTAATTCCGACAAAAACTCAGGACGACACAGTCCGAGTTTCATCCGGAAAATCATAAAAACGAACTTTCTCGGGCGAGTTCCTATCGCGATTTCGTGAATGTAAAAATCAGACGGTTTTCCGTTCTGAGTTCCATAACTAAAAATTTTTCGTACGCGATAACCCTAAATACAGTAGTCGTCTAACCGACTTCCGTAATTTATTTTCGAAAACGAATTTGACCGTTGGTTTTAGAATTCAGAATCGTAAACTTAGGCGTGCAAAGCCATTTTTATTATTAACTTTAAATTTTTAAGATCGTTCGGAAATTCTGGGGTATTACATCCTACCCCCCTTGCGAAAAATTTCGTTCCGAAATTTGCATACCTTCTGCAAAAAGATGAGGATATCTCTCCTTCATCTTCTCCTCGAGCTCCCACGTGGCTTCTTCTTGCCCGTGGTGGTTCCATAGTACTTTAACGATTGGTATCGACTTGGTTCTTAATTCTTGGACTTTTCTATCCAAAATCGATATCGGTTTCTCTTCATAACTTAGGTCAGATTCAAGAACTACATCTTGCTGACCTATGACGTGCTTAGGATCATAGACATATTTTCTCAATTGAGAAACATGAAAAACGTTGTGAACGCTTCCTAGACTTGGCGGTAAGGCCAATCTATAAGCGACGGGTCCTATTCTCTCGAGGATTTCATAAGGTCCTACGAACCTGGGTCTTAGTTTACCCTTAACTCCGAATCTAAGGATTCCTCAGGTCGGTGATATCTTAAGAAAAACTTTATCTCCTATTTCAAACTCAAGATTGGTTCGACGATCGTCGGCATAAGACTTCTGTCGGCTCTGGGCTTCTTTCATTCTATCTCGTATCTGCCGAACTATCTCAATCATCTCATTTACTGCATTGGGGCCTAGGTTCTTTCTCTCACCTACTTCATCCCAATAAAGTGGCGATCTACATTTCCTCCCATACAAAGCCTCATATGGCGCCATTCCTATCGTGGCCTGATAGCTGTTGTTGTAAGCGAATTAGACTAAGTGTAGAATTTCTTCCCAATTCGCGCCTCGATCCAATACCATTGTTCTTAACATGTCGACTAAAATCTGAATCGTCCTCTCTGACTGTCCATCTGTCTGTGGATGAAACGCTGTACTGAAATTAAGCTCTGTTCTCAATTCTTTCTGCATCGTAATCCAAAATCTTGAGGTAAATTTGGCGTCTCTATCTGATACTATGACCTTCGGTATTCCATGCAGACGTACAATCTCTCTAACGTACAACTGAGCTGGTTTCTCTGATCCGTAGGTAATCTTAATTGGCAAGAAATGTGCTGACTTCGTAAGCCTATCAATAATTACCCAAATTGTTGTGTTTCCTCTTCTAGACTTAGGCAAGCCTGTGACAAAGTCCATAGCTATGCCTTCCCATTTCTATTCTGGGACATCCAATGGTTGTAGCAATCCATACGGTCGTCTGTGTAAAGCCTTAACTTGCTGACATGTCAAACACCTTTCTACAAACGAGGCAACGTCTCGTTTCATTCCATTCCACCAGAAGTTCCTTCTCAAATCTTGATACATTTTCGTACTTCCTGGGTGTGTTGTATAAGGTGTATCGTGAGCCTCGCTCAAGATCTCGTTCTTCAGTTCGTTGTCGTCATCAGGAATACAAATTCCGCCTTCATAAAGGATCGCATTGTCTGGTGCTTCAGAATATCCATCTGGTTTCTCTGTTCTTATCTTTAATGGCAACTTTTCCATTGATTCATCCTTTCTCTGAGCACTGATGATTCTTTCTCTCAAATCTGGTGTAGCTTCTAATGCTGCTATCTGACTTGTTATCGTAGCTGGCGTGTCGAGCACTCTGATATCCATCTTCTCGAATTCTCGCACTAAAGTTTCTTCTTCTACAAAAGGCATCCTAATTTCGTTGGAGCCTTGCGACTTAATGCATCTGCTACAACATTAGCCTTTCCTGGATGATAGTTGATTCCGCAGTCGTAATCCTTGACTAATTCAAGCCATCTCCTTTGTCTCATATTCAGTTTTTTTTGCTCGAAAAAGTACTTCAGGCTCTTGTGATCGGTGAATATCTCAACCCTTACACCATAAAGATGGTGTCTCCAAATCTTTAACGCATGCACCACGGCTGCGAGTTCTAAGTCGTGGGTTGGTGACGGAGCGCTGTCGTCACACACTTCGTACAAATAATATCCGACTATATTCTTGGGAAAACGGGCATTTGTTCTTAGGCGTGCAAAGCCATTTTTATTATTAACTTTAAATTTTTAAGATCGTTCAGAAATTCTGGGGTATTACATCATATACAGCTTCTTTGCCTCAGTGTCGCGGGGAAACAAAATCCCGTAGATGAATAAGGCATGGGCCAGCTTCAAGCAAGTGTGCCCTCCCCCAGATCCACCTTTACTCTCTTCAACGGCTTGTTTGAAAGCATCCCTAATGACCCTAAAAGTCACTGTTTCAACCTTGTTCAAAGAAGTCTCCCACAATGTAGATGTACTGGGAAATTCTTCAAAAGGACCAAACTTCAAGCCGGAAACCAAGTAAAAGTCCCTAGGACTGAAAACTACCTCTAAGTTATTGAAATTAAACACCAATATTCCTTTGCGGCCCTTCGATCGGTTCAACAATTTCATGCAGTGGTAGAATAACTGACATTGAAAGTTTTGGGGAGAATGCTGCAAGTCCAGTAACTGCCCAAATGGCCCATCTCTAAACTTATCGAAATTCGCTTCATCTAGGCAGTCACTTATGAGTTTAATGACCGCCTCAGAATGGCATCGGGCCGCCACATTGGCACCTACGTACACAATAATTATCTAATATCAATTCCAAATAAGCCTCAACTTAACCAACGCACATCAATATTAAAAACTCACGAAGCAAAATCCACGGCATATCATCAAATCTACGAAGCCACAACAACCAAATGAACGCAAGATTATAATATTCCTCAACACTGACTATAACGAATTGGAATATAACGTGGCGACAGAACAAGGTAATAAGAACTTACGAAGATAACAAAATGGCCAACGTGTTCTATACGAGAAAGTGTCAATATCTAAACAGATTCCAAACCGACAAAGTACATTGTTCCAATGATGCTCACATAAATCATCGACATTTACTGGATAAAATAACATATGAAATGCAGTTTCAAGTCCAAAACTAGAAGCATCTACAAAACATAACGTCGCCAACGCATATTTCAAGTCAAGAAAATTGATTGAACGTCACACATTATACGCACGGTGAACACAACTACATCCACAAACCCTAGAACACTAAAAACTCAAGGAATATATCACAAAAACAACAAAAAAGTCGAGAACTCACAATGTCATGGACCATTCACAAAAAAAAGGGATAATAAAGTGCGAAAAGGTACCTTCCGAACGCATGCTACCAAAATCGGCCAAGAATCACAAAAAAAATTCAAATTGAATGCTTCAATAAGGCACCCATGTCGTCTCTTTCCTCCTTCTCCTTCTCGTGGTCACCGGATTTAGTCTCTTCCTCGTCGAAATCGTCGCCGACTACAATTCTCCACCACCGCTTACACCCATCTCTCTTAAATGCTACATATCGCTCACAATGGGACTAAAATGAAGAGCAACCATGTTTTTCCTCGTCAACTCACCACCTCTCTTGTCTTCGCAGTCGTCGGCCACGGAGGGAAACGGACTCCTCGTCAAAATTGTCGCCGTCGGCCTCTCCAACTTCTCTCTTCCCTTCACTCTCTCTCTCTCTCTCTCTTCCCGTGCCTCTCTCTCTCTAAAAAAAATATTTAATTCGATTGCATTGTGAGAGGAAACAAGTTAATGTGGGTTGACCAATATTATTACCCAATTTTTTAAAGTAATTGTATTGTCCCCAAAATAAATACATGCTCAAAAAAAATCTTCATTAATTTAAATTAATTATATAACAAGTTCATTAAAATTATCCTTATATGTTATAATTTTAGTTGCCATGCTTTAATTCTTATAAACTACTGGCCATGAAATAATTACTTAATTACATTGGTAAAATCAATAACCAATAATCAAAGCCGTGGTGACAAAATCCTAATTCGCCCAATATTTTTTTAAATTTTTTTAAATATTAGTACGTTACTATTACGATACAATTATTCTTGTCATTAAAACAATTATTAATAACGAATTATTACACCAAACAATTAACACTAACGAATAATACTTATTCGCCCAATCATTTAAATAATTGAAAACAATTAACAGTGAGGAATATTAATACACCAAACAATTATAAAGACATTTAAATTAAAGATCAAAAATTAACGACAAAAATAATATAATGACTTCATAATAAACACTACTAATTAAGTGCACTATGCCAATAATAATTAAACAATATCATATAACAATAAGTAATTCAAATATAATTAAACAACTTAAATAATAAAGTCAAAGTAATTAAAAAAATAAAGTACAACACTTGGGGAAGCAAAATGACAAAAGTACAAAAAGTTAGTACAACAATAGGACAAGGGAATAGTTCCCAACTAGGGTTGGAAAAAGGAAAATTAAATAAATCAAAAATCACATTTTTGGTATTAAAATTAAATGAAAAATCAAAAGAAAAATCAAAATACAACTTTTAATCTGCATCGTCGGTGCAATGTGCATGCTGCACATCGGAACGTGCTTGTTTGAATATTATACTTGAACATCTTGAGAATCTTATATGGTTGTCCATATTGTTACCTTTTTTTAGAAAAGAAAAGATAATCAATTATAATCAATTATGATGCTTGTAAGTTGAATAAACATTAGTAGCCATTTTAATCTTTTTTTTTTTTTGGATACCGCCATCGTGGACCAAGTTGTTAACGCTCTATTAACATGGCTATTGTTAAATATGCCCAATATCATCATGGCATATTGCAAATTTTTGTCTCATAGGTTGAAGGATTGTTCACTATATTGACATTTTCAATTATTAGTAATCCTTTATTCAATTGGCGTGATTCTCTTTTAAGTATTGAAAATGCAGTTAATTTTTATTTAAAATATGAAAAAATAATTTTTTATTTATGTGAGATCCAGATACAATTTGTCGACCTATTAATAATATTCACTTGCCAACGTAATAGAGTCTTTCATTTACGACGGCCATTAGCATCTAAAAGAATTACAATAAAAGAAATTGACCACTACCAATTGCAATTCCGTTCACAAAGGCAAATCATTTCTTAGATCTTTTTAGTATAATTAAAGGTAATCATACATTGAATTATTAAAGTTTAGACGATACATGCATATAAAATTGGACTAGCACACTTTTCTGTGAAATAAGACTTCTATGCATTATCATACCAATACGGTGTAAGTTTAAATTTATAGTAATTAATATAACTTTAGCCTTGAACAAATTTGGTTTAATTGAGTCCTATTAAATCTCTTAGATTATGGGTCATGTTCAATTCTATCGGTTTCATGTATCGGCCATCGTAAAATTAACCAATTTAATATGTTAATTCACTATCCAATAAATAAAGTCATGGTATAAAAATGAATTATTAAGATATAAAATACAAAATAACCTTGCCTCAATTAATTTGATATTATAGGAACAAATTATTCTAAGTGAAAAATAAATTTACAAAGCAGATTTATCGAAAATATTATCGGATATTCAAATTCATAAAACTACATGGTTTAAATTAAAAATTTCAGTGGTTAATCGTATTATTTAGAACAAAATTAAATTAAATTAAATAGTTAGTCAACTAATATTAATCATAAAATAATTTCCAAAGCAAATTCTAATTAAACAAATTGCTAATATTACGAATAAATTATAAAAATAAATAATTAATAAATCTAACATTTTAATTTAGTTTGTCATTAAATTTTAAAGTATTTAATATAAAAGATAAGTCAAACATATCTTTCAAATTTTCACCTTTCAAATTCGCTTCGATAAATGCGCCCAACCATGATTATAAAATACATTAAAACAAAAGGTAAATTCAGAATTTACATATTAAAATTAAATGAAAACTATAATAAAAATAGAAAAAGCTTTAAACGATCTCAGTTGTCCACCTCCTCTCACGCAATGCTTGTCACATGTATAGGAATTTTTCATGTTGTTGATATGAATGTCTCTAACGTTCTTATTTTGTGTTAGCATATTTTTTTGTTAACATTATTCACATAAGTTTCAAGAAGAGTCGGTGTCCCACAGTTTCTCTTTTGAATTCTTGTTTCTAACATTCTTCTTACGTGTTAAGATACATGTTACTAATATTTCTTTTACATGTTTCAAGGGGATTTTCGCATTTCTCATATTCTTTGAGCTTGTGTTACTAACATCAAAACATGTGTTTCAGGGGGAGTTATATATCTTCTTCTTATTTTCATTTTTGAGAGTTGTTTATCATCTTTCATAATTTTATTTAAATCCTGTACATATGTGAATATGTTAATTTCCTGTAAATATGTATATATGTAAATATCTCTTTTAGGGGGAGCTTTTTTATTTCTCTCTAAATACATTCATTCATTCTTTATTTTTTTTATTTTGTAAATATTTTTTTTGGAGGGTTTCCGTTTGCCCTCCATAATTCTTTTATTCGTTATTCTTTCTTTGAAGAGTTTCCTTTTACTCTTCAAATTTTTATGTTCTTAAATAAATTGGAGAGTTTCCTTTTGCTCTTCAATGTCTTTACTTTTTATTCAATGAAGTGAAGAGTTTCCTTTTGCTCTTCATCTCGTTTTAGTTTTGTTTCAAATAATGTGAGAGTTTCTTTTTGCTCTCATTTCAGTTTATTATGTGTTTTTTCCTTTGTGTTAGTTTGCTTGTTTTTGCAGTAAAAGCCATATACAATAAGGGGGAGATTGTTAGATTTTAAGCTGACGAGCTATGTTAATAAGACTGTTGGTAACATGTGTTACTAACATGTCTGACAGTTATCAGTCAGTTATAAATCGAATTATTTATTTAATTGTATATTATTTTCTTTTTTTTATACACGAATTTTGTGTAGATAAAAGAATAGCTGGACGACGATTATTGTAAAGAAAGAGTGGGATTCGAGCAAAGTACAAAGAGGTTTCAACCTTAGACATGATAGGAGTTCATGGGATGTAACCGCCAAGTAACCACCTCCATCCACCTCTATGTTAACCGACTGAAATGAACTGAATGACAGGAGTTATTGACGTCCAAATGATGAGAGGGTGGAAATAAACTGCTCAGCATAAGGAGGGCTATAAATACTGCAAGGAATTCACTTTACAAGTTGCGCATTTCGTCTGAAAAATACTCTGCAGGTTTCAGTTTCAGCATTCGCCATTCTGCCTACTCTTGTGTTAGTAACATCGCCAACCGACACGGTCACTGCAGCAGATTGTGGAATCTGCTAAGTGTGGAAGTTTGGTTTGTGGAGGAGCAAATCACGAAAGTAGGTAGTCTTATTTAGATTAGTCTTCTTCTAGATTAATCTTTCTTTCATGTTCTTATACTTAGGCAAATTTATAGGTTGTAAAGTTTTTGAACGTGTTGTGTTAGTAGATTAGTCTAGGTTTATATTTAATCTTCTAAATCATTCGATACTTGAAGTCTTGTTGGCTGAGAAGTTCGGATGTTATTTTATCATTTCTGTATTGTAATCGTTGGTTTCAATATAGTGAATTCGTAGGTCTAAACAACCTGCACAAAGTTATATGTTTGTGTTCTTTAATTTAATTTCCGCTGAATGTTAAATTTAATGTTGTTAACATATGATTTAACGTTCTCTGTTTTTAACACAAATTGTTGTTTTTGTTGTAATCTCGAGCACTCGTTTCTAACAAAGGTCATTTAATTGTTTTGGCTTGGGGCAAAAGGAGATTGGTAGAAATTGAATCCAAAATTTATCTTTCGGATTAGATGTATTTCTATTGTCCGGACAACTGTTGTCCAAATATTAATACTCTTTTTAATTATAAAGAGTCAAAGATACAGTTTTATAATGTAATTAATTAACATATATACTACCGAGATTAGTCTGATAAAAAGCTAACGAGATCATCTATTACATGCCCATGTTGCATCTCCTATTGTGTTAATAAGGGAACGACATGTGGCATGACTAAGGGTTCAAGATTTAGGATATATATAAGGATAATATATTCCCAAAATCTTAACAAACAAACAAATTACAAATATCAAATGACACTGTGGCTCGTAGTCGTCTGACTCTGAGTAGTCTCCGGAGTCTCCTCAGTCGTTGTCTTCGAGTAAGCTCCAAGTCCAAGGCTCGCCAACACTAAACAAATTATCAACAAGTAAGTAGTATAGAGTTAGAAACATGCAACAATTCATATACTAGTATAAGTTTTAACTTGACAGTTAATTTTAAAAATTGAATTTTTATTTCACTTATCCGATTCATATTCTTTTTCCAATTCGGTTTCGGGGACATCTTCTTCATCCTTTAGCAAGGGGTTGACCGAAGTGGATCTCAACCAATCTTTGGCACATATAAGAGTTTCAACCATATTGGGAGTTAAAGAGCTTTTGAATTGGGATAGAACGCGACCTCCTGTGCTAAAAGCGGACTCTGAAGCAACACTAGAGATGGGAATTGCCAAGATATCTCTAGCCATCTCAGATAGCACATGGAAGCGTGGTCTGCTCTTCATCCACCAATTAAGAATATCCCAAGTGCTAGCCTCTTAGGGTGTCATGACATATTATTTTTCAGATAAATACTCACTGAGCTCCGAGTTATTAGAGTTTTCAGATTCATTAACATCAGCAACCGACAAAGTACTTAAGAATAATGAATTGAAACCATAACCTCCACGACAATCTGTTCTGTCCACAGTAGGGACTGAGGGTGCATTGGCTTTTGGAGCCGGAATGGGCGCTTTTTCTTTCTTGTAAATCTCAAACAACTCATGCAACAATTTGTTCACCTCCTCCACCAATTCGGCTCCTCTTTTTTCCCCATACACAGCCTTCAATCACTTCTCAACATACTTCAACTTCCGTCTTGGATCCAATATTGAAGCAACATATAAAATCTTGTTCATTATTGGATTCAATTCATCTTGCTCCAACCAATACTTCCCAATCTTGATCTTCATCTTCATCGCCATTGCACTAATCTCGTAGTCTTCATCATGCTCCAAGTGATCAATTAGCTGAAAGATGTCACATATTTTCATGAAGACTTGGTGGGAAGTCACATAAGTAGTGCCGGATACAAGAAAAGTTAGATCATAGAACATCCCCAAGTAATGCATAATTCTCCTCACATTAACCAATCTTGCTCTTCAGGAATCCCAAGCAGCTGCTCTTTGTACTTTTTTTGATTCATTTCTCGCACAAAATCAGCCCTCACCCTACTAAAAAACTTGAATGCATTCTCATACGGTAAGGCTGCCTCTAACATGAGATATGTTGAATTCTATCTCGTGGGGACATCCTGCTCCAAAATTTTGGAGGAATTAATTTTGAGGAAATCCACAGTATGCCTGAATTCTTATTCTCTAATTGTTGAGCCCCTTATCCACTTAACAGCTTCTCTAACCCGTCTAACAGATATGCCAATCTCTTCTAACCCGTCATTTACCACCAGATTCAAAATATGTGCGACACAACGCACATGAAGAAACTTGCCACCAGCTACACTTGTATTCCATTGTTCTAGGATAGGTTTCATGTACTTAATGCACCCATCATTTGCCGATGCATTATCCATCGTACAACACAACAGTTTTTGCAACCCCCAGTCCTCCAGCGTAGAGATGATTGAAGCACCTAGATCATCACCCTTGTGGCTGCAAATCTTGCGAAAACTTATGATCTTCTTGTGCAACATCCACCTTTTGTCTATGAAATGAGCTGTAACACAAATGAAATTTTTGTTATTGATAGCTGTCCAACAATCTATGGTGATCGAGACTCTTCCCATCCCTTTCCGCTCAAAGAAAGACTTCATAGTGATCTTTTGCTCCATAAACAACTTCACACAATCTGCTCGGATCGTGTATCTACTAGGGATTCTGAACTGAGGCTGCATTTTTTCACAAAATTTCTTGAATCCTTCTCGTTCGACAAACCGGAATGGAAGCTCGTCAAGAATGACCATCTCCACCAATGCCATCCTACAAGCAAGTTGGTCGAATCTCCATGTTGTCAGAACCCCTTGCATTGATCCATCAACACTTTCTTGAAAACTAAGTACTGTTTGAGTTTGATTGTTCTTTTTCTTTTCTTCTTGTCTTCTAGCACACATAAGACGATGGTTCTTCAAGCCTGTAGTGCCATTTTTAGCTGTACCAGCTGCAATGTGCATACCACATGCTTTGCATCTCCCTTTTGTCGTTAGTACGGGAAGATCTCCGACCATAACCTTGATCTCATCATAGAATTTCCACCATTCAGAGTATCTTTCTCTCTGTTGCGCTTCAGTCTCAGGTTGAATTTCGTAGTGTTTTGAGGCTGATTTCCTCGCCCTTTTCTTTGGATGTAAAAATGGCTTTCTTGTTTATGTAGCCGCCCCTACCTCCATCTGATGATTTTCAGCATTCTACTTAACATTTACAACTTCTTTAGCATGCTAATCAAAACAAATAACAGTACTAATTAAAATTAAATTATATTATTTTTCCTCTTTGTAGTCTGCATCAAATTACGCAAGTATGTTTGATTTTAAGGCAATGCATAATTTATTGATATTGCTTCATGACAACAGCCTTCTAATAAGCTAATTACATACAAAAGAACATTTCATAGACTAAAGATTGTACACAAACAAGACCAAAGATTATCCCACTTCACAAAAGACTACCCTCATTCATTCTCTTTTCGGAAAGATTCAAGTTCAAGCCTCTCAAATTTCACTTCAATTCATGTTTCACCCCCCACTTACAAGTCATAACTACTACCCCTTTTCCTCCCAGGCCCTAAAATCATCTCCCAGAAATTAGGCTACTCAATCATTTACAAATTATAAAATTTCAGTGACAAAAGAAAAAGAAGTAAAGAATTTACCTGTTGTGCCAAATTGGGGGAGGAAGAGTGACGAGATGGGCCAGATGGCGGCGCCGACGGCGGTAGTACGGGGCCTACGGGCAGCGAGGCGTTGTCGTCGTGTTGCTCCATTACAGCAGCACAACAGTAGAGGTAGAGTTGTAGAGCAGTAGAGGTGCTAGAAGTTGAAGATGGTGGACGGACGGCCGGCGTGGAGGGCCGCTGAGTCGCCGACGGGGTGGAATTTGGAATGAAAATGGAATTATGGAAATTGGAAATTTGGGTGGTGGCGGATGAGATGAGTGAGTAAATTAGGTTTTGTTTGTTTTTTTTTTTTTTTTTTGAGATAAAATATAAATAATAAATTAATAATAATATTAATATATACGATTAACCGCGGTTAACCGTCGCGGTTACTCGATTAACCGTAACCGCAAAAAATAAAATTTTAATAACCATTACCCTAACCTAACCACTATTAATGGTTAATGGTTAACCATTACCCGGCGGTTAACGGTTAATCCACGGTTAACCCATAACCGCCGGTTAATTTCCCCAGCCCTAATCTTAACCCATAATCACGCCACGTGTCGTTCTCTTATTAATAGAAGATGCTATACGGAAACGCAATAGAAGATCCCATCTGGATAAAAAGGTATATATACTCATAAAAGTAATACCTAGAACAAGTGTACCCAAATTATACTACAAGAAAACTAGGCTAAATGTATCGCTAACGATTGTTTTAATGTCACAAAAACTAATTTGTGACATTTTATGCATCATAGCAGATTGTGTCGCAACATGTAGCAAATTTACAACATTTTTTCTTATTGTGTCGCAACATATACGACAAGTTATGCAACATTAAATTAATTGTCATATAAAATAAACAACACATTATCCGTCATTAATTATAGTGATGCATGTCAATCAACGACACATTACACGTCATCAATTGAAATAACATCTTAATTTGCGACTTTTTTTGCATTAAATTTGACCTTTTTGGTGGCATAAAAAAGGTGTCGCTAACAAGTAATTTAATGTCACAAAATTTAATTTGCGACATTTTCTACGACAATTCAAATTGCGACATTTTCAACGACAATTTAAATCGTGTCGCATTATACTATGTAACAACTTTACGATATTTTTTCAATTATGACGCAACATATATGATCCTTTGCATCATTATATTATTTGTTACATAAATTTCACGATACAACACACGACACTTCTCAAAAAAGTGATAAGGCTATTTATTTCAAATATGAACACTACTACATTTTCGCTCATACATAACACTACATACATAACGGATATTTGGAAAAACCGTTATGTATGAACGCACTTTTTGTATAGATAACGGAAATTTCAAAACTTCTTTATCTGTGAAGTGTTACCTATAACCATATATAACGGAGTCGACTTACACGTTATATATTAGTGTTATCTATTTACTACTTACATAACGGTTAGTGGAAACATTATGTTGTTACATTATGTATTAGTTAAACTAATAACGGTCTCTTTAACCGTTACGAAATACCGTTATGTATGAGATTTAATTATTATATTTTTTATTTTTTCTTTATCTTTCATATTTCTTTATTCTTCCTCCACTCTTTCCATATAACGCTCACGACTCCTGCTAAAAGAAAAACAAAAACACTCACGCCTCACTCCCTCTTCTTTATCGCAACCACCTCGCCGCCGTCCTCGCAGCCACCTCGTCGGCCCCTCCTATGCTAAATTCAAAATTTTCTGGCGACCTAGCCAATCGCTCCATCCGCACCCGCCGCTACGCGACTCCGACCGCCCTCATTCATCTCAATTGGTATGTCTATTTCTCTCTCTGGCGCACTCTCTCTCTCCCTTTCTCCTGCGCTCCACTCTCCAACGCTCTCTGTCTCTCTCTCTCTCTCCCTCCACAGCAATTCTTCTTCCTGCTTCGTCTGTGCAGCCGTTGGTTTGACTCCGTTCGCCGCCGTTCGTTCGCCCCCCTACCACAACTAAAATTCAAAGGTGAAGAAGTATAACCATAACAACCCTAAAATCCCCAAAATTCAAAAGGCTCCTACTTAGCATGCTCTATACGAATTACTAATTTTATTTCATTTTTAAGTTGCCGAGGATAATAATATGTAAAAGATTCGTTGACAGGAGTGTAGGAATACTAATTAGTTTCATTTAATTTACAACAGATGTGTTCAGCTCTCTATCAGTTTTTTGTATTTCGTCAATTGGCATCTGGTTTTATTATAGGGAAAAATTCATATTTGCTTACATTGTGGTACTAAGTAGAAGAATATTAGTGTATAATCTTCTTTACTCAACTCTATTGTGTGTGTCTCTGTATGTGTGTGTGTGTGTGTGTGTGTGTGAGAGAGAGAGAGAGAGAGAGAGAGAGAGAGAGAGAGAGAGAGAGAGAGAGAGAGAGAGAATGAAGATGAAGATTCCGATCAGAGCATAAATGGTAAAGTTGGAAATATCAATAAATTGTAAATTCCATATTATTGAATAAATTATCTTATTCCAATTCTGTTTCGTTCGATAAATTATGTTCAACTTCTGTTTGTATTGAAATATTTAATCTAACAATTTATACATATAAATTGTATCTGTTACTGCAAAATTTAGCACAGAGATTAGCACAAAAAGTAACGAGTATGCTAAGTAAAGGACACGCAGAAATGGTAACACAGTTCGGTTAATCAACCTACATCTTGGGGGCCTTCTTGCCCAAGAGAGAATCAATCCACTATTGTAAGTTGTAGTTACAGACTCTTACACATATAGTCCGTCAACCATATGAAGTCTCCTAACTCACACACTTCCTAACCCAGCATGAACCAACAAATATTCAAGCACTCGAACAATCTAAGCTTCAGTCACAACCCAACACTCACCTCTCTCCCAAGTGTTTTTATATGAATAAACACTCTCAAGTACAATACGAAAAATACTCTCTCATGAGAAGTATACTAGCTATGAATATAATGAAAATAGCTAAAACAACGACAGCCTCCAAATGATGTTGATGTCGATATATATAGGTCTTGAGAAACCTTAGATATGATCTTCACCGATTTGCCCTAGTTTCCTTGTTGATAGAAACTTCCTTTTGGAGGCTTATCTTGTGGAACAAACAATATATTCACCAAATCAAATCTTCTCCACGTCATTGATGGATAAAGAAAAGATCTCTATAAAATCCGCATAGATATGGAAAGAATTTTTCGAATCTGTTCCAACCTGTTCCACAATACTCTAGCTCAGACTGAAGAATGGAATCTCCATTCTGTGGCAAACCAACTTGCATCACTTGAGTCTGATCTCTTTCTACATAAACTTGCCAACTTGATTGAGCTATCTGCTCAAATCCAACATGTATGAAAAATTTGGTTGTGAAGCTGCTATTAGGTGAGAATTTAGTTTATGCTGAGTTCTTTTTTTCCCTTATCTGATGGACGAGTTTTTTCGTTTTTTCTGCTTGGTGTTAAGTATATGATGATGAAGTAACTTTTAGAATGTTGATGACGAGGTGTTCGTCAATTTGATGATTAAGTTTGAAATCTAGAACAAGTTTGTTTACTGCATTTTGTAAAAGTAGTTGTATCTTCATCACTTATTCATTATTGTCTCACAGAAGAGGATAAAGGTCTGGATGGTGATTGGACACGAGACACAATATCCTTGGGTGGAGGAGAGAATGACAAGGTATAGCTTTGATCAACCATGATACTCAAATGTTTAGTCACGTCGCCGTTTGCCTTTTCTTAGCTTTGATGGATGGAAATAAAAGTGAGAGGAAGTAACAATTTACTACAAAACTAGTGAACTTCTAGTTCAAAATTTTTTGTGTTTGCTTTTATCTTTGTTTGCCTAATGAAACAGATAACCTAGTTTTGAAATTTAATGTCTTATTGTCTACATTTTTACAAGGCTACTGTAATGAGTATGGTTTCTGGTAGGGAAAAATGCGGGTTCTCTCACAACTTCAGTTATTCAGATGTAGTTTACGTGATTTATTTATTGTTTATGCATCTGAGCTATATCGGTACATGGTATAGAGCTTGCTCCTAAACTCTAATGGAAAAACCTGATGCATTTAATTTTACCACATTATGTGTGTGTGTGTGTAAGAGAGAGAGAGAGATAGCAGCTTGGGTGAGTGAAAAAGGTGAGAATTCGAATTCTCAGTTGAAGTAAAAATTAAAGGAGGGTTCGGAAAATAGGTGAGAAAAGGCAAGGGTGCCAGTGCCACATGGTGGATGTGAGGGTGAATGGGTGATGAGTCCATATTTTGTGTATATTTTGTGTTAGTTTTAGGTAGTTTAGATCGAGTCTTTGTGTGTGTTTTGTTTAGTTTTAGTGTCTAGGAGGACATATTCTGGACAGGAGAAGGTCTGTTGCTTTGCAGAGGTGGATTCTGGGCAAAACAGGGATGGAAAACTACATTTTTTGAAACAGGCAGGGCAGGACGACATTGGTCAAGATGGGCGGAGTGTTTTGGTCAACTAGTGTTGTTTTTCTCCTAGGTCTAGAAGGATAAGGAAAAAAAATCTAACTTAAATATCTTTCCTTATCCGACTAGATTTAGGATCCGCAAGGGATCTTTTGAAGATAGATGTGACATGCCATGTTGGGGTCGTGCTTATCAAGTATTTACTTGCATCTCAAGGTAGCTCGTGGATTTCTTCCATGTTAAGGACCGGGTGCCCAAACCCTAGCACTCACTTATAAATATTAAAGCCTAGCTGCTGCGAATGGAGGCCGTTTTTATGCTTTCCATCTTTGTTTACTTTGAGAGATTGTGAGGAAAAGAACAAGTCCTAAAGGCAACATTTTATTTCTGTTCATACTATTTCCGATCGGCACTTTTGGTCGGATTTACTTTCTCGTACGTAGTAAGTTTTTAATATAGTTCTTATTATGAGTTCCTCAATTTATTGTGTTCATTATTTTACATTCATGTCTAGCTAAGTTTTTATACTTGATCTGGACAAGATAGTTAAGTGAATACTTAGGCTTGAGAGGTTTAATTTGTGCTTGATAATTGCATGCATGTGTTACGATTAAGGAGTTAATAGGCCATTAATCACTTAAGACATATTAGATCACTAATCAATTAGAAAGTAGGAGTGTTTTCCATAACTTATCTCAATTAAGATAGATTAGCATTAGAGGAAGGTGTCTACCTATTGGGCTAGACGTGATGATTTCTTGTTGGGCTTTTCTAGTAGTTAATGCTCCTTGGGAAAGAAACTGAACGATGACTCCGACAGAGGTATTGCCCAAGGTAGGGAGCCGACGGTGCATCACCAACTAAGTAAGGATAGGTTAGGGAAGGGTTTGTTGGGAGCGTGATGAGTACAAAGGGATCTCAGCATTCAAGTCCTATAACCAACGATGCATGCATGTTATGAATATATTTACACCAATGATCAAGCTAGAGTTTTCACTTAACAATGTCTTTATCCAGATCAAGTCGTTTTTGTTATTGATCAAGTTATCTACTTTCTTTTCAGCATTTATTTAAGTTCTCGAATTGGGCAAGAGAGCCCTAGTGACCAAGATACCAAAACCAAACATTCTTGTCAGGTGGAGGAGGTTTCAAGAGATAGTAACAATCAACTCCTTGTGGATCGACCCTGTATTTACTTGCTAACTATATAGTTGTGAGGATAGGCTACAAATTCATTTTGAGAGTGCGAACGACAGCCTCGTCAAAATTGTCACTGTTGCCGGTGAGCTGCTTTTGTAATTGTCTCTTGAGGGAGAGACCCTATGCATGTTTGGCTCCGACCCTATTTGTATCAACGGTGAATTGAAGTATCATTCTGAACCAGAGAAGTACATTAAGGAGCAGAAGAGACTAAAAAGGGAAGCTAAAAAACAAGCACGAGATGAGGAACTGGTGAGTGACGAGGAGAGATCACCACCACAAACTTTAGATAGCGAACAGTCTGAAGTAGAGGAGATGGCGCGACAGCAAGCTGATCATGAGAGGAATCTGAAGGAAATCATGTTTCCAACAGATATCAATTTGAACCCAATAGGCATCACTTTGTCTGCTATCACTGAAAGTTGGGAGCTGAAACACTCTTTGATACAGATCTTGCCCAAGTTCAGTGACTTGCCCGGAGAGGATCCATAATGCCACTTACAGGATATTGAGATGGCAATGCGAACTGTGCACACAACTGCTACACAGAACACACTGAGGGAATATATTCGGCTCCTGATGTTCCCATTTTCACTACAAGATGGGGCAAGGAAATAAATGTACCAACTTTCTCAAGGCAGTGTAACATCTTGGCAACAAATGCAGCAGAAGTTTCTTGAGCAATACAACCCTTTTGCCCGGATTCAAAACACAAGAGCAGCGATTCAGAACATCAAGATGGGCTGATTGCAAGGTGTCCTCAGCATGGTTTGGGTGACAATGACTTGATTAATGCCTTCATGAATGGATTGAGACAGTCTGAACGAGATTGGATAGATGCAGCCTGTGGAGGCAATGTCATCAACAAACCGCCAAGTGAAATATTCAAACTCTTCACTGAGATGACAGATAGAAAAAGAAACCAAGATGAGACCATCGTGCCCAGAACGCTTGAGCCGACCAGCAACGATCCCAAATTTGATATCTTGTTATCTATGATAAAGGAGATGATGAATCAAAACATGAATAATGTTGTTGGGAATGAGAATCCCGGTCCAATCTTGAAGAAACGAATCATAAAGTGTGAGCTTTGTGCTGCTAACACTCATCCCACTGATAGGTGCCCATCGTTATATGAAGATGAGGAAATTAATAATGTTGGGCAACAGTACCAGCAGGGAGATATTGGGCAATGAAGGAACTTTAACAATGGACCCTGGAGACCCAATGATAATTTGAGATATGGGAATAACAACTATCTGAATGCACCTCAACAAGGGTAACTACCACAACAACCTTATGTACCCCCGCATAATAGAGATCAACCAAGAGACACCCTGAAAAACGAAGTGGAAAGGCTTGCAGTTGAACAAAGAAAGAGGTACCAAGAGTTGGACAGTTTTCGTATGGAGACAAGGGGAGGAATGAGAGATATTAATGGAACATTGAGCCACTTGGTAGAGTCAGTATCTCAGATTAAGTCTATGCTGAATGGAAGAAAATGAGAACTACCATCTCAGGTTGAGATTAATAAGACACAAGTGAATGCTATCACGCTGCGTAGTGGAGCAAAGTTACCTGAAGTAAGAATGCCTGATCATTATGTACCTCAAGGAGCTATTCCTGGGCAACAACAGTCTACTGGGCACAACGCAGATGTTGAGCAAGAGGAGGAGGTTGAGCCACAGAAGTATGAAGAGGCGACTATGGGATCAGGTGATGTTGAGGAGTTATGGCAAGAGTTATCAGTTGAAAAAAGGGCACAAATTGAAAGGAAAGCAACAGAAATTAGGAAGAAAGCTGAGTTCGACGCAGCTGAAATCAGAGCTAAAGCAATGAAAGATGCTGAGAAAATAAAGAAGTCCAAACCTTAGGAGCCAAAGACCCCTTACCCAAGTAGATTTGCTAAGGATAACGAAGCACAAGAGATGAAGGAATTAAACAATATGTTTAAGAAGATAGAGGTCAACATACCCCTCTTGATCACTTTACAATCCATGCCCAAATGCGCTAAGTTCTAGAACGATTTATGTACAAGAAAGGTCAAGTACACTGATGATGCAAGATTTTAAGTCAGTGAGAACGTATTTGCAGTGTTGCAAGACACCCTTATGCCAACCAAGTGCACTAACCCATGAATGTTTTATATTCCCTGTATCATTGGGGATATGAAGATTGAAAAGGCTATGCTGGATCTTGGGGCTTCAATCAATGTCATGCCCAAATCGATGTACGATGATCTAAGGAAGGGTGGCTATCCAATTAGCAGATAGGTCAACCGTATGGCCCGAAGGAATTCTAGAGGACGTATTGGTCAGGGTAAGGGACCTCATTTTCCCAGCTGACTTCTACATCCTGGATATGGGGAGATCATCACAAAAGGTACCAGTAATGTTGTTGGGAAGACCATTCTTGAAGACCACTCGCACAAGAATCAACTGCGATACGGGAAAGTTAACGTGTGAGTTTAGAGAAGTGGTGTCATTCGACATATACAACACCATGAAGCAGCCTAATGACACGGAGCTGGTGCATTGTATTGACCTAATTGACCAGATGGTGGATGAGTTCTGGCCACAAATAACAATTGAAGATAAGCTGGATATAGTGCTTCAAATTGGCCTAACCGAGGTTGTTGCCCAAGACGGATCTGTTGAGTTGATCGAAGCAGTGCATTACCTGAGGTCATATGCAGAACCCTTACGGAGGCTAGAACCATTGGTGATACCCACATTGAAGCAAGAAGACAGCTTGATGTCATCAATAGAAAAAACACCAAAATTGGAATTGAAGTCATTGCCTAGTGGAGTATAAACTGGCCATTGGATGGACACTAGCCGATATAAGGGGCATTAACCCCACTGTGTGCAGGCATCACATCTTGCTCGAGGAAGATGTCGTGCCCATTAGGGACCCTCAAAGAAGACTGAATCCAGCAATGAAGGAGGTAGTGATGAATGAAATCTTGAAGCTGTTGGATCTAGGGATTATCTACCCAGTTACTGACAGTAGATGGGTTAGCCTAGTGCATGTCGTACCCAAGAAGCCCGGTATTCAAGTGGTAGAAAATGAGCAGAGAGAGATGGTTGCCACGAGGCTCCAAACAAGTTGGCGAGTATGCATCGACTAACAGAAGATGAACCAGAAGACCAAGAAAGACCATTTTCCGTTACCTTTCATTGATGAGATGCTCGAGAGGTTAGCAGGCAACAAGTATTTCTGCTTTCTCGATGGTTACTCAGGCTATATGCAGATCTGGATCGCGGAGGAAGACCAGTGCAAGACTACTTTCACTTGCCCATTCGGCATGTTTGCGTATAGGAGGATGTCTTTTGGTCTATGCAACGCGCCTGGCACATTCCAAAGGTGCATGATGAGCATATTCTCAAATTTAGTTGAAACATGCATTGAGGTGTTCATGGACGACTTTACTGTCTATGGATCGGATTTCGACAATTGTCTAAGCAACTTGGATATGGTGCTAAAAAGATATGTTGATAAGAGTTTGGCGCTGAATTACGAGAAATGCTACTTCATAGTCAATGAAGGCATAGTCTTGGGGGCATGTTATATCAGAACGAGGGATAGAGATCGACAAGGCCAAGATCGATATCATAGCCAAATTTCCCTACCCAAGCAACGTGAAGCAACTTCGTGGCTTCCTTAGACACACGAGATTTTACAGAAGATTTGTCAAAGGCTTTGCTAAGATCACGCAGCCTATGACTAGGCTATTACAAGGAGAAGTGGAGTGAAATTTTGATGAAGACTGTAAGAAGGTTTTTCATACATTGAAGGAGATCTTAGTATCAGCACCTATCATCCAACCACCAGATTGAGGGATGCCATTTGAGGTGATGTGTGATGTGAGTGGCTACACCATGGGAGCTGTTCTTGGGCAAAAGAGAGGTAAGGTGAACCATGTCATGTACTATGCATCTAAGACTCTAAATCCTGCCCAATGCAATTATTCGACCACAGAGAAGGAATTGTTAGCCGTAGTGTTTGCATTTGAAAAGTTTTGATCATACCTGCTTGGGGGCAAAATTATAGTCTACACTGACCACTCTGCCCTGAAGTTCCTCATGGCCAAGAAGGAGACAAAACCGAGATTGATAAGGTGGATCTTGTTACTCCAGGAATTCAATGTAGAAATTAAGGATATAACTGGAGCTCATAATTTAGTGGTTGACCATTTGAGCCGCATCATCCAACAAGAAGAGGCTGAGCCGATCAAGGAGACCTTTCCGGATGAACACTTGGCAATTGCCCAAGACAACCCTGATCCGTGGTATGCTGACTTGTGTAATTATATTGTCTTGGGACGACTACCAGGAAACCTCAGTTCGTATCAAAAGAACAAGCTCAAGGTGGAGAGTCAATATTACATCTGGGATGAACCTTACCTGTGGAAGATGTGTACTGTCCAAGTTATTCGTAGATGTGTTGATGAGAAATAACAAGTAAGTATCCTTGCACACTGCCATTCAAAAATGTGTGGGGGACATTTTGGACCAAAAAGGACGACAAGGAAGATATTGGATTGTGGGTTTTATTGGCCAAGTGTATTCAAAGACAGCTTCGAACGGTGCAAACGCTGCACTCGGTGTCAAATGGTCGGTAACATAAGTAAGAAGAATGAAATGCCCATGACCCCAGTCATGCCTGTGGAAGTCTTTGATATATGGGGAATGAATTTCATGGGACCATTACCCAACTCAAGAGGAAATCTAAACATACTATTGGCAGCCGATATGTGTCCAAATGGGTGGAAGCTAAGGCAACATCAACGAATGATTCGAAGGTAGTGGTGGAATTCCTCAAGGGTAACATCTTCAGCGGATTTGGTGTACCAAGGGCGATCATCCACTACAAGAAAAAAGGTTATAGACCACGGCTTTTTCGCGTGGTCTATAACAAAATGGCATGTGGTCTACAGCCGTGTGGTCTATTACATGGCGGTTATAGACCACACGTAATCCCCGTGGTCTATAACGTAATAAACCACGCGAAATCCCCGTGGTCTATAACATAATAGACCACGCGGATTCCCCGAGGTCTATTACGTTATAGACCACACGGATTCCTCGTGGTCTATAACCGTGTAGTGTGTTGTAATTAATTACATAGACAACAGTTTGTGTAACATAGACAACGCATTTTATAATGTTTATAAACAACAGTTTTCTCTCCGTTGTCATTCATTATGAGGTCTTGTTGTCTATTCACCATAATATCGAAATCAAATTACAATAATATTCAAATCAAATCATAATATTAAAATTAAAATTAAATATCATAAATCACGATGAAGTTAATGTCAATACAATCAAAGTCATGATACCTACACACATAATAATTGTTCTACAATTAGTCTGCAAACACATAAATATAAATGTTTACATTGTCTTGATCTCCAAACCAACAATAACATAATCTCCAACATTCTACAATCATCATCGAACAACCAAGTCCATCCATCCATCCACGTAGCTTCCATCTACATGATCTAAATAAAAACTACCAAGTGCATAAATTTTAAAACCTCATAAAGATCAAAATTTAAAAAAAAGGCTAACAAACTTACCATCATCATCATTCAGTAAATTCATCGACAAACTCAGCCCACTCTGTACAAACTTTATCGATTTCATCTCTTGAATAATATCCTTTGCTAAACTAGAAGGTGAAGTCGGTGTCGTCGAGGTCTGATCGGCGGCGTCGCCGTGAAGAGAGAGAGAGAGAGAGAGAGAGATAACTGAATGAATAAAGGAATGGCGGCTGCGTGGGAGGGGTGGTGTGTTAGGTTATTTTTTTTTAATTATAACATGTGGCACAAATGGCACTGTTTGTGCCATATGTGTCATATGTACCAAACTGACCCGTGACCCATGATTTGACCCACGCCTTAACCCGCAACCCGCGCCGTCATTAAGGGTAAATAGGTCACAAAGTGGAAATGTTAGCAAAATTTGTGTTTATAAAAGAGTGAGTCAAATATTGTGTTTTATTGCCCATAATGCTTATTTCAAAAGTTCTCTTTATATTCATCCTACTTTTATAATTTATTTTTCCTTGCACATGCACATGCTTTTTATTTTATGGTAATAAAATTGTTTGCAAATAATATATCATATAAAAAATTATAATACTAGTTTGGAATATATTGAGATATTAATTTAGAAATATTACACATTTTTTACCCTTGTTAATGTAATCTAATAAATCCCTCGTGTTAAAGAAAACAAAATTATTCATCACTTCTCAGGGACATCTAACGAGGCAAGATCCTTAATTGTACTTTTGCTTCTCTCCTTCTTATTTAATTTATTTATGATAATTGTCATTTTACTCATAAAAAGATAAAGGGGACAAAAGAAGAAGAAGTAAGTTTTCACTAATAATGTTTCCCATGATTAAGCATCATTATGGACGCTGGTAGAATTTATTACTTGCAGATAAATCAAGATCCCCGGCCCATGCTTTAGGTGAATTCGAATCCACACAGATTATGTAGAAAAGGAGTCTATTTTGTTCAAAAGTTTGTAAACATATATATTGAAATCAATAATTATTATAGATTAAATTGAGTACGTAATTTTATTTTATATATTTTGAGGGGGGAACGAGTACGTAAATTTGGATTGAATTAACATGTTCTTACATTAAAAAAAAAATTAAGTGAGAGTTCGAAGTTTCTTTTGTTTATTTGTAGCTAACCTGATTTAGTATTTATTAAAATGAATTAAAATTTTGTATCGTTAAATCTAATATATTGCTTGTCGTTATGGACTTCTCTAACTGAATTCGGTTATGTACAACCAAATCAAACCATAACCAGTAATATCATTATTAATTGTAACCTAATCAACCAAACAATGACTTTTGAGCGTAAGTAGCTTTATGTTGACTATCATTCGACGTCATATCTAATTTCCGCCGACTACGTCCGTATAAAAACCTTCTCGCTTTCTTTCACAAGAAAGGTCAATTTTTAATTTAGAATATTACTCCTTCTGTCACGTTCAATAAGTCATATTTTGTCATTTTGGATGTCTCACTTAATAAGTCTTATTTCATTTTTTGGTAAAGATTAACACACTAAAATCCACTTTATGTCACACTTAAACGTGAACAGTGTTGTTTACTTTATTGTACAGTATTTTTCTACTCAATCCACTTTAACATCAACAATAAAATACTACCTTAATCACATTCTAACTCTCTTTTTCTTAATCTACGTGCATATCCCAAATGAAATTTGTTGAGTGGGACGGAGGGAATATAACTTATAAGAATAACTCAGAAGAAAAGTTCATGACATTGTGACTTTATCTACATATCTCTAAGAAAGCTACAAAATGTAATTTTGGTAAATAGCTAAATATTATTATCTCATACAGCCAGACCTTTCCCATTTTCGCAACCGTTGACTCGACTATTTCATTGTTTTAAACCTGCCCTTGACAGAATATATACATTGTTTATCAATGATGTACTGTATTAATCTGACTTTCAAAATATAATACAAGGTTTTATTAGAAAAGATAATGCTCTCTACATCGATGAATAGTAGTATACATACATTTTAGGTTGTGGCACGAGTTATAAGAAAAGTAAGGTAAATATTAATTTGAATAGAGAAAAGGACTCATTAATTTAAACTTTGTGGGGAGTAAAATAAGGTAGTGATGTGTTCAATACATGTCCTAAAAAGAAAAAGATATATTATTTAAATTTCGAGTCCTCCGTCACACGGTATTTAAATTTCCTTGCAATGTTGTTCAAAAAAAAAAAGAAAAAGAAAAAGATATATTATTTGCATGAGAAGAATTTTTCATGGTGTTTTGAAAGTTTCCGAGACATTGATTGTATTGCTATATATTTTGAAAGTCATGGTCGAGAAACATTTTTTCCATAAAGCTAACAATACTTCTTAAGAAAGCACATACTATATTTTCTTGAGTTTTAACGAGGCAGTGGGTGCAACAACTTCTCCGACAACTACAAGGTTGAACTAAGTTCTCCCTAATCCGCCAACCTCAGAACAACCTCTCTCTCTCTCTCTCTCTATCTCTCTCTCATGTTCTTGTATATAAAAGGAAGTGCTCTCACATAGATTCTCAACCAACACAACAAAGCATTTCATCATCTCTTATTCATTTCCTCTTTCATTGCTTGTGCTGAGAAACCAAAACATCGACAGACAAAGCAAGATATACATCAACAGGAGTAGCAAGATGGCATTTCGCTCCTTCTTCGCCTTGGCCGTCTTGCTCCTATTGACGCCTCTAGCAATGGCCAAAGTGCACCACCATCAGTTCATCGTAAGTCACTTTTTTTTTTTTTTTTTTTTTTTTTTTTTCTGTTTTTGTCATTTACTTAATTTCTAGCAATATTCTAGCTAGTAACTTTGGTGAAATTAAATTAATATTTATATGTAGGTTCAAGCAAGTCCAGTGAAGAGGCTGTGCAAAACCCACAACTCGATCACCGTGAACGGGATGTACCCCGGCCCAAGTTTGGAGGTTAATAACGGCGACACTCTCGTCGTCAACGTTGTTAACAAAGCTCGTTACAACGTTACCATTCACTGGTAATGCTATAAATTAATTCCATAAATTAAGATGCATGCATGCAAATATTAACTTTTTCCACAATACTATGCTATACTTATGTGTGTGTGTGTGTGTGTGTGTGTGTGTGTGTGTGTGGGGTGAATGTAGGCATGGAGTGAGGCAAATGAGAAGTGCATGGGCTGATGGACCTGAATTCATAACTCAATGTCCGATTAGGCCGGGAAAGAGTTATACTTACCGCTTCACTATTCAAGGTCAAGAAGGCACTCTCTGGTGGCACGCTCACAGCTCGTGGCTGCGCGCCACCGTCTACGGTGCTTTGATCATCCGCCCCAAACTCGGCGATTCATATCCCTTCCCTACCCCCAACCGCGAAACCCCCCTCCTTCTTGGTATAGCCAACCATCTATATGCATGCAACCCTTTCTCTCTCTCTCTCTCTCTCTCTCTCTCTCTCATATATTTGTGATTAATTTGGTGCATGCATGACTCAGGCGAATGGTGGGACGCCAACCCCATTGATGTTGTGAGAGAAGCTACAAGAACTGGAGCCGCTCCTAATGTCTCCGATGCTTACACCATCAACGGTCAACCCGGTGATCTCTACAACTGCTCCAAGCAAGGTTAGTTTTCTAATTATTCATGATACCATTAGATCCCATCATATCAATAATTAAGAATAGTAACTCTTCAATCTCGAGCTAACTAATTTTGTAGCAGAGTTAGGGCTTCTTGTGCAAATTAAGAAAATATATAATACCATCATCTCCTTCTTCATGCATGCAGATACCGTTATAGTTCCTGTTAAGAGTGGAGAAACACATCTACTAAGAGTTGTCAACTCTGCAATGAATCAACAACTCTTCTTCAAAGTCGCCAACCACAAAATGAGGGTGGTGGGGGCCGATGCCTCCTACCTCAAGCCCTTCACCACCTCCGTCATCATGCTCGGGCCGGGCCAGACCACCGACGTACTCATCACCGCCGATCAGCCACCGAACAGGTACCACATTGCTGCACGCGCCTACGCAAGCGCTCAGGGCGCACCCTTCGACAACACCACCACCACCGCCATTCTCCAATACGAATCCGCCCCTTGCCGCGCCACCGCCAAATGCTCCTCCGCGCCTGTTGTGAGGGCCATCATGCCAGCCTTCAACGACACCCCCACCGCCACCGCCTTCACCACCAGCTTGAGAAGCCCCCGGAAAGCGGAGGTGCCCACCAAAATAGATCACAATCTCTTCTTCACCGTTGGACTCGGGCTCAACAACTGCCCCCGTGGCGCCAGGGCCCGAAACTGCCAGGGCCCGAATGGGACCCGCTTTACTGCTAGCATGAACAATAACTCCTTCGTCCTGCCCTCCAACTTTTCTTTGCTCCAAGCACATCACCAAGGTACACTTTGTAAATACAAATACACGCGACACATAATTTAATAATTTAGTACAGTCTCAATTGTTTAATTACATGTTTTATTCGTCTGTGGTAATTAAGTCACGTGACATAAAAATAATATTGTTACAGGTATACCTGGGGTTTTCACGACTGATTTTCCGGCGAGGCCACCGAGGGTATTCGACTACACCGGAAACGTGAGCCGGGCGCTATGGCAGCCCATTCGAGGGACGAAGGCGTATAAGCTGAAATACGGGGAGGCGGTGCAGGTTGTGTTGCAGGGAACAAGCATCTTCACGGCGGAGAACCACCCCATCCATCTTCATGGTTACGATTTCTACATCGTTGCGGAGGGATTCGGGAATTTTAATCCGAGCAAAGATACGGCCAAGTTCAATCTTGTAGATCCACCCATGAGAAATACAGCAAGTGTGCCTGTTGGTGGTTGGGCCGTCATCCGATTTGTTGCTGATAATCCAGGTATACATGCATGCATCTCTCTCTCTCTCTCTCTCTCTCTCTCTCTCTCATGCATATAAGTACTAATTTTGAACACGAACAGGGGTGTGGTTGATGCATTGCCACTTGGATGTGCATATCACGTGGGGATTAGCGATGGCGTTCGTGGTGGAAAACGGCGTCGGAGAACTGCAAACGTTGGAGCCACCTCCGGCAGATCTTCCTCTTTGCTAGAATCATAGTATATCATTAACAACATGAGAAATTTGCAGTTTTTGGATTCATTCAATTTGTATTGATTTCCCAAATGTGGGGGTTAATTTTATTTTCTTATTGTTTTACATATATAGTTTTGTGAGAGAGATGCTTGGTGGCCGCTAACAACGCCATCATTTCATTAATGTATCCCAGAATGTATGTGTTTTGCATTGATGTTAGTTAAAGTTATTATTACTTTTTTATATTTCAAAATTTTATACTCACTTTTCTTCGTTAGCACTTTCGATTATGCATGAAATTAAGTCGAGAGTAAGGAAATAATATCGTTATGTGTTTACGATAAGAAGAAACTAATATTTGAAGCTAAGAAAACTAACATTTGGAACTAAGAAACAACATATGTTTGAAGTTCATAAATTATTATTTTTAAGATAGTAAGACAGCGCCCAAATTTTATCGAATTAAATGATTTTACATTGGAATCTTTCTTGTAAATTTTAGTCATAGACAGTAACAACTTTGTCGATATGTACAGATTATCTACAAGTTCCGACACCTGAATTTTTAAATTACTTTTACAATCTTTTAAATTTATAGGGTCCCCTCCATTAAGATAAATATAATTAAGTCAACGTTGCTAGATTTTAAGCTGACTAGCTATGTTAATATGACTGTTGGTAACATGTGTTACTAACATGTCTCACAGTTATCAGTCAGATATAAATCGAATTATTTATTTAATTGTATATTATTTTTTTTTCCTTTATACACGAATTTTGTGTAGATAAAAGAATAGCTGAATGACGGTTATTGGAAAGAAAGAGTAAGATTCGAGCAAAGTACAAGGAGGTTTCAACCCTAGACATGATAGGAGTTCATGGGATGTAACCGCCAAGTAACCACCTCCATCCACCTCTATGTTAACCGACTGAAATGAAGTGAATGACAGGAGTTATTGACGTCCAAATGATGAGAGGGTGGAAATAAACTGCTCAGCACAAGGAGGGCTATAAATACTGCAAGGAATTCACTTTACAAGGTTGCGCATTTCGTCTGAAAAATATTCTGCAAATTTCAGTTTCAGCATTCGCCATTTTGCATACTCTTGTGTTAGTAACATCGCCAACTGACACGGTCACTACAGCAGATTGTGGAATCTGCTAAGTGTGGAAGTTTGGTTTGTGGAGGAGCAAATCACGAAAGTAGGTAGTCTTGTTTAGATTAATCTTCTTCTAGATTAATCTTTCTTTCATGTTCTTATACTTAGGCAAATTCATAGGTTGTAAAGTTTTTGAACGTGTTATGTTAGTAGATTAGTCTAGGTTTAGATTTAATCTTCTAAATCATTCGATACTTGAAGTCTTGTTGACTGAGAAGTTCGAATGTTATTTTATCATTTCTGTATTGTAATCGTTGGTTTCAATATAGTGAATTCACAGGTCTAAACAACCTGCACAAAGTTATATGTTTGTGTTCTTTAATTTAATTTCCGTTGCATGTTACATTTAATCTAGTTAACATATGATTTAACGTTCTCTGTTTTGAACACAAATTATTGTTTTTGTTGTAATCTCGGGCTCTCATTTCTAACAAGTGGTGTCAAAGCCTCAACTTGATATACTAAGTTTTGATTCTGGGTGCAGATTACGACATGGATGTTACGGGAAGACCCCCTATTTTGGATAGCAATGGAATGAACTATCCTTTGTGGAAGTCACGCATGAAAATGTTCATCAAATCTATTGATGAACGAGCATGGCTTTCTATTGTTAATGGTTGGGTTGTACCATGCACTGATGTTGATGGTGTTTTGACATTGACCCCTGAGGGACACCAGAAATTTGCAGTTCTTCCATTCATTTAATTTGTATTGTTTTCCCAAATGTGGGGGCTAGTTTAGTTTTCCTATTGTTTTACATAGTTTTGTGAGAGAGATCGATGGTGCGACATTTGGCCGCAAACAACGCCATCATTTCATTAATATATCCCAACATGTATGTGTTTGATTGTACTTGCAGTGAAGAGTTAAAGTTATTATTTTACATGTCTCAAAAAGTTTTATACTCTTAGGCTAAATTGCATAGAAATTACTGACTTTATACCGAATTCGCGTTTTAAAACTGACTTTTTAAAATTAGTTCTAAATTACCGGCCTTTTAATTGTATCTCAATTAAGTTCCTACGGCGGGTTTCCCCTAATTTTTTTGCTGACATGTCGTTCGGGAAGCTTACATGGTAAATCGTTGGTAAAAATTGAACGACATCGTTTAAATTTAACACAAAACGACATCGTTTTGTATAAAAAATAAAAAATAAATAAAACATCATCTATCTTCTTCCCCATTCTTTCATTCTCTCTCTCTAATTTCTCTCACAAAATCTCAGCCAACAACATTCATTCTCTCTCTCTAATTTCTCAAACTAAATCTTACCCAACAACAAACCCATGTCCGAAGGAAAATGGTGAGTGATAGGGCACTATTTGCTCGACGCAATATCTGGATCATGTCGATGACTCCGCCGGACACTCTGCTGCGTGCTCAATGGCGGCAAGGGGCGAAGCTCAGAAGAGTTCATTTTCCTTGGATTTGAAGAGCGGTTTTCACAAGTGGCGCCACTACTTCCATTGTAGGTAATGCCGCCGCTGCCGCCACCGGAAGAGGCGACGGCGGCGTGTAAAACGACCAAAGTGCCCAAGTACAGGAACTAGGGATGACAATGGGTCGGGTACCCACCTATTAAGCATTTTCCAAATCCAAACCCATGAAAATTTTTTACACCCAAACCCGTCCCAAACCCGATTAAAAAATAATTTTAAAATTCGTACCCAACCCGAACCCGTTGAGTAATACCCGTTTATTACCCGCTAAAAACCCGAATACTAAAAAATAAACATCAAATAACAAAATATTATAAATTTGATGAAAATATAAATATCAGTAGAAAATTTCACTAAAATTAATCTCAAAGCAAAGTACTACGAACTTACAAAATCTTAAAACATAACCAGAAGATTATGAATTATTGATGATGTCGTTGTGTCGTCATATTTCGGAAGTAGATTTACAAAAGTAGAGGAGAAACATTAAAGACTTGACTCGTACGGAATGTGTGTGTGAGTTAAGAAAATCAGATAAAACCCTAAATCTACTAATATTTATACTAATATTTATAAATTATATAATAATAAATTATACATAAAATAATGTATTTTATCTTATATATATAAATGGGTTTGGGTAGCGGGTACCCGGAGGTAATTGCCCAAACCCGACCCAAACCCATCACGGGTTTGCATGTTTCTACCCAAACCCATCCTAAAACCATTTAATATTTCTCAAACCCGTCCCATCAGGATTTGGGAAGTGCGGGTACCTACGAAAACCCGACCCATTGTCATCCCTAACAGGTTCTCAGAGCTAGTATGTGAAGGTCTTTGAAGCTTCGGAATGTGGTGGTTATCAGGCCCAGCGCGAAATACGGTGGAGGCAGTGGTGATGCTGTCGAATATTTATGATTTAGAGTTGTGCACGAATGATTTCTGGGTTTCCCTGCGCTTTCGGAATTGGATGAAGACGGCGACGGCGAGGATGACGACAACAATATTGACGATGATGAGCTTGAAGAAGGTGGTTTTGGATTTGGAGTGGGGGAGGTTGAGAGGTGTGATGTTGGCGGGGAAGGAAGCGAGGGCGGCGGTGGAGGGGAAGGGTCAGATGGAAAGTATGGGGTGTTGTTAGTGAGGGTAGAAGTGGAAAATGGGGATTTGGGGGTGGGTGGTGGCGGTGGCGGGGAGGTTGGAGGTTGTGATGGTGGGTATGAAATCCTGCGGGAAGAAGGATTGGTGGAGTATACGGCGGTTTTGGACGGCGATGATAGTTGAGGGGCTGAGCCGCTGAGATTCTGTGAGAGAGAAATTAGAGAGAGAGAATGAAAGAATGGAGAAGAAGATAGATGATGTGTAATTTAATTTTAATTTTTTAATACAAAACGATGTCGTTTTGGATCAAATTTAAACGATGTCGTTTGATCTTTACCAACGATTTGCCATGTAAGCTTCCCGAACGACATGTTAAGAAAAAGATTAGGGAAAATCCGCCGGAGGAACTTAATTGAGATACAATTAAAAGCCCGTAATTTAGGACTAATTTTAAAAAGTCAATCTTAAAACACGAATTCGATATAAAGTTAGTAATTTCTATGCAATTTGGCCTAAAACTTATGATAATAATTAAGTTACTGATTTTTAAATTAGTTCTAACATCTTTTAAACTTAGAAACATGTATATAAGATGTAGAGCTTACTAGTTCAATTAAAATAAACTAAATAAACACAGTTCACATAATTAATAAATTATGTAGTAAATAAACAGTAGCTGCAAAGATATTAGTGAAGAAGATAATCTTTGATGAAGACTGTTTTGGGGGCAAAAATGCAGCACGAGAGCACTTTGTAGTCCTAACTGTGCCACCTCGGATTATATTTATATATAAAGAAGTAGAATAATAATTATAAGTGGGCCTTTCCTTTGAATTCTTGAATAACGATGGCCACATACATGGATGGACATATTTTAGTGTATCGATGGTATAAAAGCCATTTAATTTAGTGAAAACAAAAGAGAGTTGATACGTGAAATGATAAAAACTCATAAAATCATACAAAATATAGCAACTTTTGTATAAAGAACATTTTAATTGATATAAAACTAATTACGAACAGTTAAATCAGTCGGTCCACTCAAATTTTTAGACAGAAAAGCGTAGAGACTGCACAGAACAAACTACGAACCCCAGCTAAAATTCATTTATGTTTTTGCGTGAAATTGGGTAGCATACTGAGTATAATTGTGCAGGTGCAGTATCAGAATGTCTTGGCTCAATATTTTCTTCTCATATTTCACACCTTCCAAACATTATTTATTTGTGTTTATACCCTCAACTACTACCACAAGTGCATACATGAACTCTCGACCTAGAGGCATGGCCGGAGACCTTGCAGTCACAATTCAGCCACCCCACGAGGGGCATCAACCATTATATACGGAAAGATTTGAAGGAACGGATGAAAAGTTCATTTACAGGCCATGATGGCTAAAGCCACACACTGAAATGTCTATTTTGACAACACATAGGATGATGCTAACAACTTACACTAACGTAAGTTGGACATCTATCTATATACATGGAGAACGATTTTACAGTTGAAGAACACGACAAATAAGAGCTTCGGTGCATCTCAATAATTGCCAGCATCAATCTACACAAATCAGAAATCATGAACCATAAGGATGAGCATTACCAGTTACTACTATATTCAATGATATCATAGTACCAAACATCCCAATATCTTGAATGAAATAGGCAATTAAGATTGTTACACTTTTCAAATCCTTACAATTTTGAAAGAAATATAAAAACAAACTACACTTCAAGCAACTAAAACATCGCAATGGAAGTTCACTGGTCATTATTGTTCAATTGAAGGACATGTTTATATTACTGAACGAGGCATCAAATAAGACAGTTCACATATCCTGATAGGTCGATTTCATGCAAACATAGTATCCTCAACAGTCAGAGATACAGTTTTATTATGTAATTAACGTATACTAACTGAGATTGGTATGATAAAAAGGTAAATAATACCTAAAACAACAATTGTACACAATATATATATACAAATACTGGATTAGATTGCAAAATGCATCATTCTGTAGCTCTTTCTTAGGAGTAACAATGATATGGCCCATCAGAGAATGCAGAATAATGGATGCACTTACAGACTACTATACCTTGAAATTAGGAGCTAGAGCTACCAAGATCAAAGTCCATGGTGTAATCGTACTCTATGGTAGGAATCACAGAAGCCACAAATTTCAAGAACAAGAAAAGGTACCTGAAAAGACGAAAAAAGAAAAAAGTTGAATATAGTAATAAAAGCAACAGAACGTAAAAATATCAGTCCTAAACACTCCATTATCTAGTGTTGAACACGCTAGGTGGAGGCGTGGAGCTTAGCCACCCCACCTTAGGCATGACTGTCCAGTCCTACATAGGCTGGCCATTCTCTACTTTTTCCCAAAAAAAGAACATGAACGGTGCAGGACTTTTTCCTATACTTGTTCGGACAAAATTCTAGTATCACTAAATTGTAGAAAACTACGTGAAAAATTAGCTTAAATTTTATATAGAAATTAACATTAGTAGTAGGGAATAGTGGTTTGCAACAGAGTGGCACTGGGTGCCAGTCAGTTACCCAACTAGCACTCAGCGATTTCTGCAACATTGATGACATTGCATTACGCTAGAGATGAAAGTAGTGCTGCTAAACTGATCTCCGAACAAAAAGGTTATATTCAATTTGTAGACTTTGAGCTAACAAAGCATAATGCTAGACAAGCTGCGGAAAAAGCTTTTAATGAGAACAAGCAAACATAAAGAATTTCTTAACATCAGGAACTAACATGGGCTGCAGAAGGAAAATAGGAGAAGAACTTACTTGTCAACTTCAGGCTCTACTCCTCGTGACATTAAAACATCAATGATTTTTTTCATTACAGCCCCATGGCGGCATGGATGTACAGAAGCATGTTTTCCAGGCAAGTGCGGATGGTCTTCAATGGTTACCTAATCTCAATACAAAAGAAAACTACAATAAGTATAACAGTAATGCATTGTGAGCAAACATTATAAACTTACAAATCATCACCCTCATAATGGCTGACAATGAAGGATCCTCATCCATTACAAGTTTTGATGCATATAGGAATGAGGCTAATACATCATGTTTAGTGTCATTTTACTGCTTTTTACATTAACCAACTTGATTCACAGCAAAAACCTTGGATGGGCATCTCAGACATTGATTGAACAGTTCTACCAATTGGACAAAATGTTGCCTTGACCCTATAAAGTGCGCTCATGCATCACGTCTCTTTTATTTTGTTGTTGGTTTAGTTGTTAGAGCAAAAGAATTTATGATAAACGTTAAACCAAATCCTATGGGGTTGGCTAGTTGCAATAGATGATTTGTTAACAGTGACTAGGCAGAAATTTCACTGAAATAGTCCAACTATGGATTTCTAGAGTTTAAGGATGATAAGATGAACTCTAATTATAACAACAGGAAAAAGGAGGCAAACAAGAGTAATAACTAGAATCTGATGTAAAGGAAGATGAAAAAATAGAAACGGAGAAAATAATATCTGAGGGAGACACGATAATAACATTGAATTGAGCTTGAAAATTAATCTTATCTTCTATCATGCAAGGCTATGAGTGAACGGACAGAGAATCTATATGTAGACAATTTTAGGAAAAACTGCCCTTATCATTATTGGATCTTATTTTACCATATGAAGTTTGTATCACGCAGATGAAAATCACACATTAGACATTAGTAACTACAAACTTAAAGATAGGCAGGCTAAGAGCAGAAGAAAGTTTACAGATGATAACTACCAATTTTATATCACCAGAACACAAAAATGCTACACATCTCACCGTTTTACGTGCGTGGTCTTGACTAACGTCTTCAAGAACAAGTTCGGGTTGCAGATGCATCCGTGACTGCCAAGGATAAGGACATTGATGGTTTCATAAATGAAAATGTCGTGTCAGAAAAAATCAGAACAAAAACAATTGCATGTGTTTATAAAGCATGAAATATTAAGCTTAAGAAATCATAACATTGAACGTAGATAGGCAATGAAGATATGAATGCTGACCTCGTCATATCCAGTGAGCCAGACACGAGGAGTTTGGTAATATTTGTCATACCTAAGAGAGAACACCATTAAAAACAATCCAAAATATGAAACTACCTTACCCGGTTGAAAGCATTTTCAAGATTCAATCAAACTTACGTGATGCTAACATCATATGTCCTGGTTCGTAGAATGTTGTCATCATCAGGCTCGTGAGCTACAAGATATGTGGTCTGTAGTGTTGCCTGCATTAATCACCAAAACTGAAATCAAACTGGGAACTGATTGTTGTTTATTACGGTGGCTGAGAAACAGACTGATCAAAATGAAAAGTAAGCAAATAAACAAATCATTTATGCTACAAATTAGGAACATGCAAGATATGCAGGGTATACATAGGTTTGCCTTGTCCTTGTCCTTTTCTTTCTTTTTTTTTTTTAATTGAGTGGGAAGATAAACCTAGCTTTAAAGGAACTACAGAAAAGCGATGTAGTTATTTTTGTAAATATTATAGCCACACTGAGTCTGTAAATCCTTAACTTACAGGATCATTTTCAACGAGGTTGTCTTCCTCTTCAAATTCTGCCATGTCTGGAATATCCTCTTCCTCACCTCCAAAGTAAGATGATATTGACTGTATAGTATTCTTCTTGGAGATTTCTAGTGTCTCCATGGATGGCAAATCATCATCGTCATCAGTTTTGTTTTCTAGACATAGGAGACAGGAACCAAGCAAAAGCAGTAAAGTAACTAATAGATTTATAACCTTTTCTTATTTGATGAAAAACAACTGTAAACAGGCATACTTACCTTTAGGTTTTCCATGAGTTGCCAGCCAACCATCATTGTCCTCGTCGTCAAGTAAAACTTCACCCCCTGCAGCCTCATATTCTTCTTCAATTGAAGCAGCTCTACGAAGACAAGGGACTGTTGAAAAAGAAACATAAAATAGATCAAGACTAAGCAAAAACAGTAAACGCATAAATACACCCACGTATAGTAAAAATGTATGATTAGATCAAGGATTTCATGAGATTGTCAGGCATGAAGATATAATACTTGAAATGCCAGGTAAAGAGTTCATTAATTGATAACATCATATCTTTGCAAACTATAGTGCTGAAAATTGTCCAGGGTGAGAACTTATTTGGTGTTTGCCTAACAAATAGTTTAAATTAAGATCCAATCATTGTAAGCACACCAACATCAGAAATGGCCAATGAGAGTTATACAAACATAGTTCAATACAATGATAGAATGGAAGTCACTAACCATTTCTAGTTATCAAGAATTGCTTATCTTGGGGCAAATACGACTTCCTTTTGCTAGGCTCCCCAGATTCCCTGAATAAATAAAGCAAAAACCATCAAATACTACAAGATACCAGAATTATCAGAATACATAATCAAAATAAGAAGATAACTTCTTCTCATTTTCCGGCTGATAAACCACAAGATACCTAGCGCTAGATCAAGAAAACATTGTATTCCTTTCATTTGGATCTGACATCTAACTTTCTACATTGAGAAGAAGTAAAATAGCATCCACCAATTTGACAAATGAAATTGAACCCGGTACCCATAAATATTTCGGAGCTATCTGCCGCATAGTCATAATCACAAAAATACACAAAATCAAGGTTGATTCAATTAGTTTACAACTTACAAACATACATTAATTGGGGCATACTAAACGGATACTAGATCAACGAATTAAAATAAAATAGCTCAACTCAGAAAGAATTGTGAATGAAGCGGAAAGTGCGAGTGCAAAATTACCAAGACCACGTCGGGCATTTTCCGACGAGATTATCGCCGGCGAGAATAAACTCGGTGATGCTAAGAACGCCTTTCTCTTTGAATGCGGAGACGGTACGGGGGCTGGTCATTCGCTCCACCGTCCCCTTGAACGCCTCGTGAATTTTCTGCGAAAACACCATCTCTCTCTCTCTCTCTCTCTCTCTCTCTCTCTCTCAATCGGTAACTTGTTCGGGGGATGGATGGAACCTTGACTTGCGCTGGATTTGGATTTGACTACTAAATTTTAGACGTCGCACAATTTTAACTTTTATTTATTGTTATTAGAAGTAGTACTAGTTTATGCACAATCGTTATAGTTGAGCTGGAGACAAGAGAATATGAAAATGCAACGATCTGGATTCGAGAATTCCACGATTCTTTCTAAGCCTAAAGAAATCAAGGGTTTTTATATTGATGTTCGACTATCGATCCCTTACCCTACAAGACCTAAACTGCGGACATCATAAATCAGCTCGAACAACAAAACAAACCCATATAGTCAAATACTAACAATAATTTATCTATCTATATTAGGCCATAGAAAATCCTGAACTTATTTGGGCATAACAACAGTCTGATTGATTGTAACCAATTTAATATTAAATTTTCGAATTTGATTCAATGTGTAATTCCGATAAATCTTCAATGAAGAGCATTCGGGGGTTTTGCTTATATGACATATTTACTTCCAATGCACATACGTGGAAAATAAATTAACTTTTTGCAAACAAAACGACGCCGTTTTGTTAAAAAAAAAAAAAGGAAAATCCAAATCATCTTCCCCTTCATCTTCGCCCTCTCATCCATCCCTCCTCCCTCTTGTTTGCGAATCTGCAAACCCAAAATCTCAACAGTAATTGCAGCCACCAATCCTCTCTTCTCCTCCTTCTCCCCATTCTTCTCCTCTTTTTTGTCTTCTCTTAAATTCCCCGAATGCGACGGCTGCCGGAGGAATTCGTCGGAGCTCCTCTTCCATTTGTCTATCAACAAAAAAGGGTGTCACGGTTCCAACATGATAATCAACCCCCCTCCCCCCTGCGCCCGTGTTTTAGGAGTTCGATTTTCAGCTCTGTGGTGATGCCACGAGATCGCGTGGAAATCGTTGATTTTTGTTGTAGCAATTCATGTGAGTAATTTGGTGCTCTCACGATAGATTTCCATTTTTGTCGACGAAATTCGTCAATCTGTGATTGGGGTTTTGGCGACTATATGGATTGGGGTTGTCGAGGGCATTGGTTGAGGGGCACGGCAAGACGGGGAGGAGGTGGCCGTGGAAGAAGATTTCATCCATCAGTGATAGGTCAATAGCGGCGGCAAACAGCGGAGGAGAGGATTTTATGCTCTTGTTCTTGTGGGTTTCAGCGGCGGGTGGATGGAGGGAGATGGTGAAGCAGAATTCATGCGAGGGAGATGAAGGCGGTGAGGCCACAGCAAAAGAAAAAAAAAAGATTGAGTTGTGCTTGGTGTTTTGTTATTTGAACATCATGAAAAAATTTATTTATTATTTAATTTGATTTATTTAATTATTTTGTAACGATGTCGTTTCATGTGGTGCGAAATGACATCATTTTGATCTTCATCCGGTTAGTCCAACTAGGATTTTCAGGCATCCATGTCAGCACCCTCTTCACCGGAAACCTAGCGGAGTTGCACATTGAGACCAATTCGAAAGTTTACTAATAAATTGGCTAAACTCGATCTGACGGTTGCTAGACCAAAATTTTGAATAAGTTCAGGAATTTACGGGCCATTTGGCCATCTATATATATTATATAAACAAAACGATTATATGTGGCACCCTTATATTCTTCGGTTTCTATTTATCTAAATTCTAAAATTTATAGAATTTAAAATCAATATTTATCATACTAATAAGTAGCCCGAAAAATAATTTTTTTTGGTAAATAATATTTATTTCATCAAAGTGGGCAAGGAAAGAAATACGAACATCTTGCAAATGATAAAACAACCAAACAACAAATCATATCTTTATAACTTTGAAAAAACTTGTATTTCTCTCCAAACACTAACTTATATTTCAAAATAGTTATATATCTTATTTACAACGTGTTATGTTGTTTGCGTTAATTATAAACCAAACTTAGTAAATTAATTATATTCATTTATCTAAACTTATAATTATGAATGACAATAAAACAGATATTCATTTATTATGTATTTTCAAATCTGAATTTGTTTAGGATTTTTCTACATCTCGATTAAAATAGTGACTTTGTTGTATATACTTGTCACAAACCTGTTGTGTAATAGTACTAGATAAAAAGCTGACACTACAAAGTTAATATTAACTAAAATTAGTAAAAATTCTTCTTTTTATGTCTATTTGAATCATCTCGTTGGTTTGAATCGTTTCATTGGTTTGAATCCTCTCGTTGGTTTATGTTAAATTGATATCTCTATTCTTAGCCAAAGACCGAGAAATATATATTTGCATTTTCATTATGTTTTTTCAAATTTAAATTTGTTTAAAAATTTTATACATCTTGATTAAAATTGTGATTTTATTGTATTTACTCGTCGCAAACCTGTTGGATAATAGTACTCGATAAAAATTTGAACACTGCCAACTTAGTATTAAGTTTATTACCTAAAATTAGTAAAAAATGTTCTTTTATGTGTATTTGAATCATCTCGTTGGTTTGAATCGTCTCGTTGGTTTATGTTAATTTGATATCTCTAATGTTAGCCAAAGGCCGAGAAAGATATATTTACATTTTCAAGATGGTTTTTTTTTTTAGTTATCTATTCATACATTAGATTCAATGTGATATGAGTAGTATTTTCTAGCAGACAAATCAAAGATTTTAGAAAAATATGAGTGAAAGATAAAGAGAATACCATGTAGATATATTGATTAAGATATTTATTTAGTTTTCATATAAATTTTCGATTACAAAAGTTTTAGAGATATATGTGTGATATAGCTGACAGCGCCCGGATCTATCGTCGGGAAACCCGGACGTGCCAAAATACGATTTGTAATTTTCGTGATGCCCACCACTAAGTACAGTTAGAGGTAAGTATTCAGGGTCGAACCCAAGGGAGGTAGGCTGTGATGACCTCGATGTCACTGGATAGGAGTTGAGTTTTTGTCACTCTCAACATAAACTAGCAGCAAGACTGAAATAAAATATTAAATTAATCAGATATGGAGGGCATGCTTGAGTCACTCATGATTTGGTTCGATGTATGTGTGTGTGTGTGTGTGTGTTTAGATCCCAGACCCTCGAATAGTCACTGCGTGGGCACGTCTCTTAGTTATCAGACCTCGACACTCACGCCCTTTTATTGTTACCATGTCACGCACGTGTGCATCTCCTCCCCAACTCTTTCTTTCAGTTCGAGCCCTCCAAGTTGCCTTGGAAGCCCAACTTACTGTCCATAGAATTAGCTTGCATCTGAAAAAGTCACCAATTGAGCCCTCTGCGTTAGCAGCATTTAGATCTAGAAGGTCCAAGATGGCTATAAGCATGGCTTGCGCTATATACCACACTCCAGTGCCCGCAACACGACCGGAGGTGAGGGTAACCCCTACACCTTTGCCCACTATTGTTAGGGATTTTGCCTCTGCAGGAGATATGGAGGCTCCACCACTTTGGAATCTAGCCCAGCACGTCGGGAACGTGACCAGCAGCTCTCCGGCGAGCTTTCAACCTCACCTCTCTCACATACAACACTCACATCTCACCACATCTCAACCAACTCAAGCATTAACAACGTAGCTAGACATAATAAATAAGAAACAAGCGAAGAAATAAATAAATGAAAGCATCAATAACATTTAAAACTGCAAATAAGTGTTTGCGTTCCAGAGGTCTTAACAGAAAATGTAAAGGGAGTATTGTTTGTGCAGAAAACTAAAGTTTGGAGAGAGAGTAGAGTGTGTTGTGTTCTTCGTTGGTGGAGATAATAGTCGATCATCCCCGAGTGAAGGGAAGGGATGACTTTTATATGGCGACTTTCCTAAGTGGTAGTTGCATCCAAGCCTTTCAAATCTGCTTCATAATCTAGTTTGGAGTCCGACACCCCTTTGGTTGATCAGCCATTCACTTTCAGTCCCTTGTCCTTGCTTTCATCCCATTGGTTGTTGTTGCTACTGTTGTTAGAGGCTACCGTTGAAGATGTTGTGGCCCTATCAGAACTTGTTCTTTCCATTTTCTGCAAAGGTTTGTTCTTTCCAAAACAAAAGAAGAAAAGACTTGATATAGACCTCTACAGACACTATAAAGAGCACGAAAATAGGGCTCGTCAATAGCCAATATGAGCATTAAAATATAAATTATGGCACACCTTCTTCACAATTATAAATTTTGGCCAATTATAAAGAGCACAAAAATAGTGCTCGCCTCTGCCGCATAGCCCTTCCACTTGCTTCCATCCACTGCCGCCGCCCTCAGTGGCGATGCCCCACCACTGTGATACTGACTTCTACTCTTCTTTGGTGCTTAGCTGCCTCAGAAATGAATATGTAGTCGGCATTATTATGCTGGAGCTCCATTTCCATGCAGAATTCTTGGATTTCGCACCCATAAGCTTCGAGAATCAAATCGACAATGTTATAATGCTATTTCTTCTCTCTCTATAAATGGCAAAACTCATGAATGTAGAAACGTGATGAGATTGACATCTTTATAAATGTGTTTTTCAATCAATTTTAGAAAAAATTGTAAAATTTGGGTTTCTTTGCATATGGTACTAATGGGATTGATGAGACCAAATTTTGTATGATTTTCGAGTCTTTTTTTAGGTCTAGATCGAGTCATTTTATATATTTTTGTTTGTCTTTAGTGTCTGGGAGGACACATTATGAAGGCAGGGATGTACAGGGCAAACCATGACAAAACTGGGCAAAAGTGAGCAAGATATAACCAAATTCCGCAACAGACATTTTGGGCGTAGATACGAAGCACTTTGGGCAAGAAGAGATGTAAAATGACCAAGGCATAAGGCAGAGCACAGAAGAGAGGCAGGAGTACACGTCTTGGGCATGGAGATCTGCGACAGTTCAACATATCAAGAAAGAGTGTGGCACAAGAAAGAGATTAATCTACAAGGAAAGAGTGCGGACCAAGTAAGAGATCAACCTTATCCAAGTAGCCAACAATGATGGAATTAATTCCATCTTTATCCATGATGATTCGTCCATATCAAAATCTGCTAAATAAGGAAAGTCTCTTGGTCAACAGAAGCTGACAGCTGGCAGACAGCTCGGCCAAACCTAGTTGCAACCAACTTACTTAATGGGCTGAGCCTCCAAGACCCACAAATTTCACCTCTATAAATACTCCTAGATAGCAAGCCATATGTATCCCTTTTACTTTGAATCTTTTTAGTTCTTTATCTTCTTTAGACTAGGGTTTTCTTTCTTTTGTTCGAGAGTTTGACCCTTCGGGGGCAAACTAACTTTTGTACTTTGTTGCCGGCGATGTTGGTGTCGTCCGGATTTATTTTAATTATAGTTCTTTTTCTATTTCGTTCTTTCTTTTCTTTTTGTTTACTTTATGCCTAGGTAGTTATACAAATCTACATTTGGGCAAGATGACGCTGCAGAAGCATTGAATCATGATTGATTCGGGCAAGGCGTGATAGCTATATATATGTGTGTTCCCGAGGTGTTAGGCAATGATTTCAAAGTGGTCTGTTTGAGCCAAGAGACCATACTGCAGATGGGCAATTGGAGTGCAACAGATTCCTTAAATGGGAGGTAGCTTAGACCAACAGGAACTGGAAGAGGTTTGCCTTACGCTCCTTGAGGGCGGCAAATCTCAAGTTGAACTTGGGCGGAGCCAAACGAAGTACGCTGACTATGGTGAAAAGTCGAAGCGGGATCCTTGTATCTCATAGGGCCGGAACGGGTACGTCTAGTGCCCAAAGCTGCTTGTTTCAATCTTTGCCCCTTGAGAAATGCTTGGGGGTGAGTTGGGCAAGTTAGGAAGCCTGAGGTGCGAATGCCACGCAGGATTCACAAGTAAGGATGAATTGGGCAAATCGTGGCTGTAGGCGTGACAACGTGACAGTAGGACTATGACGCAGTTTGCCTATAACCGTTGACATACATACGTACTATTTACCATTGCTCAATGTTTGTGCAATTGACTCAACACCTAAATCCAGGTTTATCTTTATCTTCTATTTATGTTTTAGTTTAGATCTATTTTATCTGTTTAGCCAAGACGAGTCTGTGCAGAACCCCTTAACCTTTGGATGACCCGTAACCAAAGAGAAAGCTACACCAACTCCTCGTGGGATCGACCCTATACTTGCTGCTAGCTGATCCTGGTAGTGGAAAATGGGAGAATTATAAATGTATTTTGTACGTGACTAAACGATGGTCGCGTCAAAATTGGTGCCGTTGTCGGGGAGTTGTGTTTCCAGTAGTTTTCTCTTTTGTTTCCTTGTTTAGTCCTTTTTGTATATGTTCCGAGCTAACCGTGCAGGAAAACTTCGTGAGTGACTTTGGGATCGGAGGATGAATGCACAGTGACCAAGGCGCACCTGTAGAGAGGGCTAGACAAGTGGACAGGAGCCAATCTATAAGTCAAAAGGACAAGTCTAGCCTACTCTGGGCATGATACGAAATGAATGAGTGGAGTTTCGCAAGCTCCAATATCCAGTCGACGACTAATTGATGGAGGCCACGTTGTGCCCACGATGTAAACTAAGACGCTTGTCAGGAGGCAACCTGGTACCTATCCTTTTATTTTTCTTTTTATTTTTGTTTAAACCCTAGACTAGGTAGTATTTTTTGTAGGAGGTATGGTTTGTTCATGACTTGCAGCAGCTAGGGCACGAAAGCAACAATGGAAAGGCATTCTGAAGCGATGGCATGACCACCACTAAGATCTTCTTTTTCCCCAAACTTTGTTACGGGGCAAGAGGAGTCTGACATCCCTGAGTTGAAAGGCACTTATATTTACCAGCTTGGGTGAGTTGGAGGAGGATGTTGTCGCACACAACGAGATGTTGCTGAGGATGTCCCTTTCCCGAGCCGAAGAACATGAAGTTGCTCGATAAGTTTACCATGATGAAGAAGGAAATCCCTTCTACAAGCCACCAGAGAGGGCACGACATGCCTGCAAAGACTTTCCCTCCAGATCATCCGAAGAGGCAGACCGTACATCTGCCATGCCCAAACAGCAAGGAGTAGCTAACCTTGAAGAGCTTGACCAGACTGGAAGGATAAGTTATTGCAACATGGAGACCTTTGAGCCACTCAGAATGCCCAAATTGCCCACGTCAAGTGCCATGCTATTACCTCCTTCATAATTGTTTCCTCCTAGTTTTTTTTGTTTTTTTTAGGTTTCTTATTTTGAGTCTTTGTGAGCTAGTCCTTTGATCGACCCACATTACCAAAAGTAAAGTGTGTAGGTGGGAGGACCGTAGTCTTTTGTGTGTGTTTTCTTTCTTTCTTTGAGTCTGTTGTTGGTCTGCCCTAATCCCACAGACTTTGCCCAAGGCAAAGTGTGTGGGCATGAGGGTTGACGTTGTTTTGTTTTTGAGTCTGTGCCTCTTGCCCACTTTGCTGAAAGTAAAGTGTGTGGGAGGAGCGTCTTCTTGTGAGTATAGGTTTGCATGCTTAGGATAATATGATGATGTTGAGCATAACATAATTCTGAGTTATATGATGTAAGCATGTTTGTATTTCAGTTTAAGCATGATCGTATGTGAGTAGGGATGACGAATGAATATTTGAGCATGTCCTTGTGAAGTTTTGAGCCTATACTGCATATCATGACCAAGCAGTTTTCTTTCTTGTGAGTTATTTGATTTGTTCATTTGGAAGTCATCTAGAACTTGTCTGCTTACTACTTGAAATCTCATTGACTTAAGTTAAAAAGAACTTAAATGAATTAGGCATTTTTCTTTCATAAGCCCAAACTGAGCCAACTAGCCTACCCGACTAAATTTTCCCTTGTCAAGCCCCTTTGAGCTTTAAATTTCTTTGATCGTATATGCAGCCTAAACACTATTTCCTACCCGGTCAATAAGGACTTAGGAGCATAAAATATAAAAAATGGAGAAGGAGAAAAATAGAAGGGTCTGAAAAATAGAAGAATTGGGCAAGACACATGTACTAAGGCCAGAAACTGCCCAAATAAAGAGTGTCAGAAAAAAATAAGGGACTTAAAAAAAATGAATGAAAAGAAAAAAAAAGAATAAAAAAGTCTTAGGTTGAATTTTGTGCTAAGACCCGTAAGCAAAGGCAAGGAGATTAGACGTGATGGACAACAAATCCCCAACCAGGGGCAATGCATTGCCCAGTCACCAGTTTAGAAAGAGATGGGCAACGAATCGCCCAACCAGCAGCGATGTATCGCCCAATCCCAAGTCCTTAAGACCTTAGCTTCGTTCCATAATTTCCTACCCATGTCTAAAGCCAAGTTACAACCTGCAAAAGACCTAAACATAAGTGTTTTAAACCTAGTCTAAAAGATGGAGAGTTTAGAATGCAGGCAAGCCTATGATGTTGCCAAGAATGACATGTCTCGAGCGTATACACTAGCCCAAACACAAGAGTGAGAGTGTTGGTGAGGAATAACCTTAAAAATGCTCGAATGTTTATTTTTGACCTATTTGACGATTGTGTGGACTGATTTATTTGCCGAACATTGTATGTGAATTTTATTATGCTCACGTTCATCTGTTGTATTGGGCATTGCTAACATTTACCTAGTCGTTTGAGTCTTTTGTTTTCTTTCTTTCTTTTCGGTCAAGTTGTACTTACATGCTTGAGAACAAGCACGATTCAAGTGTGTGGGCATGATGAGACCAAATTTTGTATGATTTTCGAGTCTTTTTTTAGGTCTAGATCGAGTCATTTTGTATATTTTTGTTTGTCTTTAGTGTCTGGGAGGACACATTGTGAAGGCAGGGACGTACAGGGCAAATCATGACAAAATTGTGCAAAATATGACCAAATTCCGCAACAGACATTTTGGGCGTAGATACGAAGCACTTTGGGCAAGGAAATGATGCTCGCAGCTTGGCCAAGGAAGCAGATATTCAGATCTAAGGTTGCTCGCTTCACAACCTTACCAAATCAAGTACCGTGTGGGATCAAGTCATTTGGACAAGAAGAGATGTAAAATGGCCAAAGCGTAAGGCAAAGCACAGAAGAGAGGCAGGAATACACGTCTTGGGCATGGAGATCTGCGACAGTTCAACATATCAAGAAAGAGTGCGGCACAAGAAAGAGATTAATCTACAAGGGAAGAATGCGGACCAAGTAAGAGATCAACCTTATCTAAGTAGCCAACAATGAAGGAATTAATTCCATCTTTATCCATGAAGATTCATCCATATCAAAATCTGCTAAATAAGGAAAGTCTCTTGGTCAACAGAAGCTGACAGCTGGCAGACAGCTCGCCCAAACCTAGTTGCAACCAACTTACTTAATGGGCTGAGCCTCCAAGACCCACGAAGTTCACCTCTATAAATACTTCTAGATAGCAAGCCATATGTATCCCTTTTACTTTGAATCTTTTTTGTTCTTTCTCTTCTTTAGTATAAGGTTTTCTTTCTTTTGTTTGAGAATTTGCCCCATCGGAGGCAAACTAACTTTTGTACTTTGTTTCCGGCGATGTTGGTGTCGTCCGAATTTATTTTAATTATAGTTCTTTTTCTGTTTCATTCTTTTTTTTCTTTTTACTTACTTTATGCCTAGGTAGTTATACAAATCTGCATTTGGGCAAGATGACGCTGCAGAAGCATTGAATCGTGATTGATTCGGGCAAGGCGTGATGGCTATATATATGTGTGTTCCTGAGGCGTTAGGCAATGATTTCAAAGTGGTTTGTTTGAGCCAAGAGACCATACTGCAGATGGGCAATTGGAGTGCGACAGATTCCTTAAAAGGGAGGTAGCTTAGACCAACAGGGACTGGGAGAGGTTTGCCTCACGCTCTTTGAGGGCGGCAAATCTCAAGTTGAACTTGGGCAAAGCCGAACGAAGTATGCTGATGCTGGTGAAAAGTCGGAGAGAGATTCTCGTATCTTATAAGGCCGAAACAGGTTCGTCTAGTGCCTAAAGCTGCTTGTTTAAATCTTTGCCCCTTGAGGAATGCTCGGGGGTGAGTTGGGTAAGTTAGGAAGCCTGGGGTGGGAATGTCATGCAGGATTCACAAGTAAGGATGGGCAGATCGTGGCTGTAGGCGTGACAACGTGACAGTAGGACTATGACGCGGTTTGCCTATAACCGTTGACACACATACGTACCATTTACCATTGCTCAATGTTTGTGCAATTGACTCAACACCTAAATCCAGGTTTATCTTTATCTTTTATTTATGTTTTAGTTTAGATTTATTTTATCTGTTTGGCCAAGACGAGTTTGTGCAGAACCCCTTAACCTTTGGATGACCTGTAACCAAAGAGAAAGCTACACCAACTCCTCGTGGGATCGACCCTATACTTGCTGCTAGCTGATCCTGGTAGTAAAAAATGGGAGAATTATAAATGTATTTTGTACATGACTAAACGACAGTCGCGTCAGGGATAATTTGATTCCTTTTGTCCAAATTGTACTAATATTTTGGAACTTTGTTTCAACAATCGAATGATAGGAGTCGAAGGCCTCGAAGCGAGCTAAAGGACATGAATGTTGCCATTACGATTATCTATAAATTAAAATCGAAGCCGAAGGCGGAGCATATGTTGCCAATTGTACCAACATTTTAGAACAATTGGGACGAATACTTTGACTTTTCGTCCCAATTGTACCATAGTGAAACAAGTTATAATTTGGAACAATTGGAATAAATTAGAATATTCGTCCCAATTGTACCATATCCATAATTTGGTACAATTGGAACTAATTAGATCATTCGTCCCAATTGTACCAAATCTGGAACAGTTGGCACTAATAAGGCTAAATTTGTACCAAATATACCAGATGTACCAGATGCCTGATACCATACCCGCCCCGCCCCGCCCTGACCCGACCCTAATATAGCTATCAAAATTATGCATTATCATCTTCAAACGGGATAAACATTCATATTCACTAACACGTCTACTCTCGATGGTGTGCTCGAGAAATATATTCGTTAAAAATTTGAAAAAATCAGGGTTGTGTTCTTCGCCTCTCGATAGACATCGCGATCACTATCGACCGAGATCCCTATCGAGAGGCGAAGAACATAGTAAAAATTTGAATCTATTTCTTTAGTTTTCCTTACATTAGTTTTCCAAGAAATTGTAACCTAAAACCCTAAAAACCAATTTATTGTAATCTAAAACCCTAATCTGAATAATGAGAATAGATACTTTGATGGGGTTCGCGATCGAGACACAAATCGAGAAGCCAAAAACCCTCAATATAGTTTGCCTCTTGATGGCAAACTCAGTTGGGTCTCGACCGAGAGCTCTATCGAGTGACGAAGAACAACCCAAAAATTTTGAAGGGTTATATAAGCGAATGAGATTGTATATGTACCTTAGTAAATACTATAACAAGAATGCACTAGGATGAAGTTATAGCTTTTATATTGCTCGACTTTGTATGAAATAATGGAGCACAAACGATGACATTATTCTTGCTCCATCAACTCGTATGCATGTTTTGATAGAGAGATAGTAGTATGTTATATTGTGCAAAAGAGTTTGTAATGTATTAGATATCTCTTTTACATAGTGTTTGTTGTTAAATATCTCCATACTCAATGAAGCATCAACAACTCTCGTACGAAATATTAAATGAAAGTAGTTTCATCTATGTTTTTTTACCTTGAATTCCTCTTCTTTAATGATTCGAACCAGATTTCATTTAATGTAGTTAACAATTTAGGAATAAATTGGTAGAGCACCATTCGAGTTTTTGTCTTCGACGTCGACGACTAAACCCTCAACATACTGGTCGGCGAAGAAGATAGGTCTTCCGAAGAGAGAGAGGTTTTACATCGGCGAAGAAGATGGGTCTGCTGATAGAGAGTGAGCAGAAGATAGAGTGCATGTCGAGAAGAGAGGCAGAGAGATGCTTGTCGAAGATAGAGATAAAGATGATGAATGTCGAAGAGAGAAAGAGAGAGAGATGGGTTGCAGCAGCCGAAGTGAAAGAAAGAGAATTTGTTGTTTTGTTATTTTTTATTTTAAGTAGAGTAAAACTAATATTCCAACTTTTACACATGTGCAAGAGTATATAAGTCTTTTAAGGGGGTGTTTACTAGGTAGGATAAGTCTAAAAAGATAAAAATAATATGGGTTAATCCAATGTTTACTTTTTTGGATTACAATTTATGGGATATCTCAAGGCCTTTGATTATTTCCAATTTTTGGGACTAATGAGGTGATATGAATCCAACCTAGAGAGGTAGGATTGTAGTAATCCTAGGATGAACTTAAACCTATTTCTAATCAAAAAGACCAATTTACCCTCAAAATTATACCTAATTACAAGATTTGCCTTCCATTTTACTTGGTCATTTATGCAGTATTCAAAACATTTCAGAAGCAAAATCTTCCCCAAATTTTAGTCATGAACCCTACTCACATAGCAAGAGATTTTTGATCCTTAATTGACTCTAGAAATGTAAGTTTTTTTTTGTAGAATAGATCGCAAAATTCAATTTCGATTTAAAAACCCATTGAAAAAATGTCTATATCATCTTGTCTTCAGGAGGAAAAGTTACAGAGGCAAAAGTGACATATCATAAAGAACTCGAAATTGTAGATCTATGTAAGATGATTGAAGATTTAACAGGTAATCTCTCTATTTTCACTCTATTTTTCAATTTTTTGGAATGTGCTTGAACTTTTGAAGATCCTACGTCTGTGTGTGTGTATTTGAGAGAGAGGGAGAGAGACACAGGTATCACATCACGATCATGCATGGTCTGTAACAATAGGTATAGATTTGTATATTTTCCATTTCTCTAAATTCCTTGTTTCTATTTAATCTTGTGTGTATGTGTGAGTGTGTGTGTGTGTGTATGAGAGAGTGAGAGAGAGAGAGAGAGAGAATCGAGCAAAATTTTGATGGATAAATTCATCATTTTCATGTTTTGATAACTATAAGGACAATCTGGTCAAGATGAATTTAATACATACTTAATCCAGTATAGTAAATGATGGATTATTTGTGTTCCTGTTTTAATCATTCATATACACCGACATAGTAAACACTAGATCGGTGGATTAATTTTATCATATCATTCATATAATCCACCAAATAGTCAATCCTATATATTTACAATCCCTCTTAGTAAACGCCCCCTAAGTCTATAAAGGAAACATAACTACTACTTTATGAATTGGGGACAAAAATTTGTATTTTTATGAGAAAGGGACATATGTGAGTATTAACTCTAAAATCAACATAAACACGATTTATTAAGAATTTGTTTGATATGAATACGACAGGAGTTATACAAATATGGATACACAATAACACAACGAAGGTGACACAATTTCCTTCATTAATGAAGATAGGACATGATAAATTCAAACTCTAACTAGCAAATAAATTAATAAAAATGAATCAACAAAGATATATGAATATTCTCGGAAATTATAAGAATCCAACACAAACATGTATTGTGGTTCATTCTTCGAATCAATTAACTTGAGCCATTTTATAGAGAGGTGATTGGTATGATGGAATAGAAGATGGAATGGAATGGTCATTCCTACATCCATTCTATTTCTTTGTTTGACACGTTTTATGATTGAAAATTGTCATTACGTCCGGAACTACCATTCCATTTTCAATGGGATTAGCCATTCTTTCCTCAAGTCATGATATTTTAATGCTTCTATTTTTTTACTTTGATTATTTTGTCCTCATATATTTTACGATTTTGTCAATTTTATCCCAATAAAAAGCCAAGGAATTATTCTCATCGATTCTAACTTATATGCACACGCTTACACATATACACACACTGCACACTTCTACACACACTGTGTGCGGGCACACACTTACATATACATACACTGCACACACACATATACACATATTGGCGCGCACACACTTACATATACACAATCAATTACAAGAATGTTGATTCTATTCATTTACTAATTCCTTGTGCATACAAAGCATATGAATCAACTTACACATTCCATTCCATTCTTAGTCCCATATCATTCCTAGCTCCATTTTATACTTATCTCATTTATTCCATCATATCAATCACCTCCTAAATTGGATTGACATCCATGCATGTAAGCTCTTACACACAATTTGATGTTAAGGACTACCACCATTTTTTTTTTTAATTTTATTTTATTTTACCAACTTGTGCATGACAAAACAGTGTTTACACCAAATCCCACTCATCACACAAACAACAAAACCCTACGGTCTCAAAAAGCGTTGCTACCTATCTATCCTTTGACTTCTTACAACAATGGTAACCTGATAGTGCCTCAAAACCGTCTTAGCATCAGTCTTGAGAGCTTGAAATCTTCTAACATTACGCTTCTTCCATATGTAATAGACAACAATAGAAATAGCCATACGATAAAACAGTTGCTTCCCTGAATTGGCTCCACTATAGGCACGAAGCTTCTCTTTCTCCTCTTCCCAAGTTCCAGCATCACCACACAACCCTCCCCATCTCTGCAAATCTTTCCATACTTATTGTGAGAATTCACACTTAAAGAACAGATGGGAGATGGTCTCAACTTCTTTCTCACACAAACTGCATGTCATGTCCACATTGATGCCAATCTTGGCTAAGTTCTTACAAGTCACCACCCTCCCAAGCATGGTCAACCACAAGACAAAAATACACTTTGGTGGAGTTGGATTCTTACTCAACATTTTACACCATGATACTCTCTCCACATCTCCTCTTAGCTCAAGATACATACCTCGAATAGAGAAATTTGGTTGTGCTAGAAGCTGAGCTCTTCTTACATTATCCCTCACATATTCTCTGGCCCCAAATATTTTCCTAATTACCCAGGAAGCTTGGGCATGGCAGCTCATTGTGGACACCTCTTTTCCTTTTATATAATACTCGTGCACCCATTTAATCCATATATTTTCTTTGTGTTGAGCAAGATTCCACAAGAGTTTATAGAAAGCAACTCGATTCTAGGTTTTGATATTGGTGATATTCAAACCCACTGCCTTCACAGGTAAACACATATACTCCCAAGCAACTAGGGCTCTCTTAGTCAAGCTAGCACTCCTAGACCAGATGAAGGATCTGCAGGCACTCTCAATTACCTTTACTACATTTTGAGGGATTAAGAATAGCTGACTCCAGTACATTTATAAACTAAACAATACAAATTTTGTTAACTGCAATCTCCCTGCATATGACAGAAGTTTGGATGACTAGCAGTTAATCTCGACCATGATTTTCATGATGAGGGATTGGCACTACATGATAGTGAGTTTCTTAGTAGACAAAAGGACCCTAAATATTTAAATGATAACTCACCTTCATCATACCAAAAGTATTGTGAATCAAATTTTATTGCACAACACTAATTCCCCCAAAACAGATACAACTCTTTGCCTCATTTGCTTTCAGTCCAGATGTTGCTAAGAATATTTAGAAAACATTCATTAGCTGTTGAATAGAGTTGATAACTCCCCTAGTAAAGAGAAAGAGATCATCTGCAAAACAAAGCTGAATAAACCCAAATTTCTTGCATCTTGGAAGGAAGTGGAATGCCTTATTTGAGTGAAGACCAAGCAGACATCGATGAAGGTATTCCATGCAAATAACAAATAAACATGGAGAGATCGGGTCCCCTTGCCTCAACCTTTTTTTTTTTGCCATAAAAAAGGGTATGTGACTTCTCTATTTATGCTTATAGAATATGAAACTTTGGTCAAGCATTCCATAATCCAACTCACAAACTGGAATGAGAATCCCAGTTCAACCATTAGGTATCTCAGGAAAGGCCACTCAACACTCATAAGCTTTTTGGAGGTCTATTTTGATCATGCACCTTGGAGAGATCCTTTTTATGGAATAAGCATTAACAAGCTCATGACTCAATGATATATTATCTAAAATAACTCTCCCATTCACAAAAGCTGATTGGTTCTCACTAATAAGATCACCCAAAACACAGTGATCGATTGGCCAAAACCTTGGAAATGATTTTATACATAACACTGCAACATGCAATTGGCTTGTATTCTCTAATGGTTGTGACATTAGCACTCTTTGGCAGCAAAGTAATAAGAGTATGATTTATCTGTTTAGGTAAGTTGCGTGTCTGATGGAACTGCTTCACATCTGCTATGACTTCACTGCCAATTACACTCCAAGACTTTTTGAAAAAATGGATGTTATATCCATCTATCCCAGGAGCTTTCAAGGAATTCATTCCAAATAGTGCGCATTTTATCTCATAATATGTGAAAGGGGCACACAATTGAAGTTGATGGTTATGAGAAAGTTTATTCCCCCTTGAAACTATCTCTTTATTAACCATTAGAAATGATTCAGCTGCTGATCCCATAAGTCCCATATAGAAGGATCTGACTTCTTCAACAATTTGTTGTTGATTAATACATTTAGATCCATTTGCTCTAATCAAATGCTTTATGGCATTTCCTGATTGTCTAGCCTTAGCATGTGCATGGAAAAATCTAGTGTTTGAATCTCCCAATTGGATCCAATCCACTCTAGATTTCTATTGCCATATATTCTCCTCAATTTGACTCCACTTCTCTAATTAATCCTATAAGAGTCTCTTTTCCTCAGTTAGCTCATCATCTACTAGAGTGCTCACACTCTGCTTCTGAATTGCACTCAAGTCAGCTCTAATCTTGTTCAACTTCTCAACAACATTTCTATAATGACAATGATTCAGCTGTTGAAAAGGACCTTTAAGAGATTTTAGCTTATACCGGATATCAAGAATTAAATTATCACTATGATGTTCATTCCAGACCCCCTCAAGTAAAGGCCTAAATTGCTCATGCTCTGAAATGACATTAAGAAATCTGATTGGGGAATTTCTCTTAAAATTTTCATTCTCAAAATTGAGAAACTCCTCTTTCAAGAAGCTCAAAAATGACTGAGCTATACTTATTTAGCCATGATGTATTGGCCACACTTCTTCTGTCAATAAGAGAAGAAATTCTATCATCTCCATATTGATTATTACACCAAGAGAATTCTTCTTCCACCATTCTCACTTGTGTCAGGTCCTTTTGTTGTAGACAGCCTTTGAAATCCTTAGTGTCTACCTCACTAACTGGATTTCCTTGATATCTCTCCTCGGTACTCAAGACTGTATTGAAGTCACCCTTTATTAGAAGTGGACCTTGAGCATTCTAACAAACTCTACTAATAAATCTGCATAGTTCCTTCATTCTTTCATTGGTATTAAATGCATATACTGCAATCCACTGAAACTGTTTCCCAAAATAGATATCAGTGAGTTCCACCCAAATACCTTTCTCATTACTCTCCACATGCTGTACAATTACTGTTCTGGGGGTCCACCTTATCCACACTCGAATTTACTGCATGTGAGTAATTATTCACAAATCCCAATGCTTACTGATTTTCTCCACACTTTTTTGTATTTTTCTTGTTTCCAACAGGCCACTACATCTACTCGTTTATTTTGTAGAAAGATTCTTATCTCATTCTGTTTGAGGGGTTTGTTACAACCCCTCACATTCCACACTAAAAGTTTCATTTAATGCCAATGAGGAAGAGGTCTCCTCCCTATTTATTTATCTGTCTTGGCTCCATTTGGTCCAGTACCAAATTAGTATTTCCTATTCTTACTGTATTGGAACTCTCTCCAATTGTACATGCCTAGTTGTTCTTTTAAGCACTAACCAGTCAGCTCTAGCAGTCTTCTTGCCCTCAACACCATGATCACCAGTAGTTTTACAGTTCTCCTTGATGGTCCCAATAATGAGTAACTGATGGGGGAGGGAATACACCACTAACGATTTTTAACTTAAAAACCTTTTCTCTTAAAGAATTGCTCAGTTCGGTTTGCTCGGCAATTGCGAAAGTCAATCGGAGCTGATCGCACAGTTAGGTTCCCAACTGACTTCTTTTACTGAAGGTCAACAGTGTAATCTTGACTGAGGTTTTGAAAGAGGTTTGCAATGCGGAAGTTGGTGGTTATTTAACTCGTTACTTAAACTGAAATCTTTTACTAGGAAGGTCAAGTTCCCAAACACTTAGTGCAATTTCAGAAAACTATTTTATGCAGGGTCACTTGGTTAGGAAACTGAATGTAAATACTGAAAGTAAAGAACACAGTATTTTTACGTGGTTCGGAGATTGATCTTCTACGTCCATGAATTTCTTTTCGGAGAAGTAATCCACTAGATAAGCTTACGCATGCTTATCAAACGTTGAGCTTGGTTTATGGGCACCAAACAGCCTAACCAGTTCGATTACAGGTTTGAACAAAACCTTACAACACTTTTGCGGGCAAGTGTACAACCTATCTTAGATTGCGGGTTCTGAGGGACCTAGTGTCTTTGATTACGGGTTCAAAGAAGACCTAGAGTTTAGGGTCTGGGGGTTTTTCCAACTATGAATCCTTCAACATTTAGAACAGTAGAGGCTTCTTCCTAAGGCTTAGAGACTCCATCTGCAAGAGAGAATATGCTTAAAAAAGGCAAGAAACTAAGATTCTAGACTCAATCAAATAATGGGGATTTTGAGAGGTTAGAAGGAAGAACAAGAGGATGAATGGACTCTCTACTTCCACTGGTTCTTCGATTGACGCTTGTTCTTTCTCTGTGAGAGAGATAATTCTTGAATTTCTGGAATGCTTATATGCGCGTGTATTTTCCCTACTTCTCGCATAGTGGTGATAGCGCCGAGTTTGTTGTCAGGAACTCGGGCACGCCAAAATATAATTTATAAGTCCTGATGCCCAACACTAGGTACAACTAGGGCAAGTGTTGGGAGATTTAGTAAAGTTTTGATTGATTCCAAAACCAACTGACCCCAACCGAGTAGATGTTGCCATATCCTAATGTTAGTATTTAGGCTCGCTGTTTGAGCAATGTTTAGATTTTATCTTTACAGGACTCCAGCTGAAGACGGAAACGTGACTATACTCGGATAGAACTTCAGATGAAAATTTAGATGGAACATCAGATGTAAGAAAGACAACTGAGCGTTCAAGCCAACCGTTCGGATATAGAACATCGGATGAAAGAAAACATCTGAGTAATCAACTGTTCGTCAGATGTGACAATCCACCTAATCAGATGGAACATCAAGTGCAAGACTCAATCTGATAAATCGACAACATGAGGTGCAAGGTAGCTGAGGGATCAACTGTTCCTCTTCAGACAGATTGTCAGATGAAGGTAGCGATCAGATGGAACATCAGCTGAAGACCACTCGGATGAAGATCAAACGTCTTAACCGACTAACCAATGTTAAAAGACAAAGGTTGAAATTTGAATTTCAAATAGAAAGTCACGTGAAGGTTTGACATTCTGTCATTACCTCATTTGGCCCAACACAAGGTTGTCTCAGAAGAAAAGCAGAAGTTCACAGTTGCCAAATCGGGAAAATCTGCAGAGATGAGAGACAAGTCATCGCTTTCACAGAACAGAGATCAACGGCTCTTCCAACGGCTAGTTGATCCTCACCGCCTATAAATAGAAGCATTCATTCATTCATCAACACAGAAGAGACAGAAGAGCGAAAGAACGACGATATACTGCGCACAAGCTAAACTGCAATTATTCTCTTTCTAAGAACATCGCCAGCTGAGAGTTCATAGAGAGTTAGAATCTGTCTTGGAGTTTTCTATGTTAGTTTGAGTCTTCATTTGTTCAAGCTTAGATCCTAGCTCACTTCTTTGTTAGAGCTAGTAGTTGGAAAACCCACCCTTATACACATCCCCTAAAAAGGTTGTTAGGACCCTGCTCTTCCCGAAATTGAGTAGAAAGGTTGATAAGTACCCGCAAACTTATTTGTACGGTTGCAAAGCCCGCGTAAGCTTTGTGGTAATTGTCCTAAAGAATTTGGACTGAGTTGTGTGGACTCACAACTCCCCGTGGACGTAGGAGTTCTCTCCAAACCACGTAATTCCTTTGTGCTTTTGTGTTTTCTGTTCAGTTACTTTCTACATATCTAACTGTCCAACTAACCAGCACTCAAAATAGCATCTTTTCATTTCAACTGATTTGGTTATTGACCGACCTTGCATCTGAGTGTGAGTTGTTTTATACGAGTTGTTTTTTGTATCCACCACATTCCGCACAACACCACTCTTCCAGCTGAGTCTTCTTACTCAGTTGTGGTTTTTTTCGAGGTTTTTTTTTTTTAAATTTCTATCTGGTGTATTCCCCCCCATACACCAGAACTCGTATCAGGACCATCAAGTGGTATCAGAGAAGTGGTTCACAAGACCGCTGTCTCTGTTTCACGAGGTGTGAATCGAGGTGTTTTTCTTCAGTGGTCAACTGAATAGATCTTTTTCACGCTAGTGCATTTTTGCTTGCATTTGTCGTCTGTTTGTTGTGTGTAGATGGATGTTAAAGACAAGATTGTTGTCATGTTCTCGGTTGTGAACTATACATCCTGGAAAACTCGGATGAAGAAGATTCTACTGTCCAAGCATCATCGAATGCAACAAGTGATTACATCCGTACCGATCACCATCATGGAAAAAGTCATTCGCACTCCTACAAATTCTAATGATGGGGATGCAACTGAGGTGATAGTCGAGAAGAAGCCAGAAGATTTTACTCCTGAGGAAGCAAAAGTGAGCCAGCTGGATATCTGGGCTCAGAGCACTATCATGTCCACAGTTGGACAAGACTATCTTCCATGGATAGAAGAGTGCAACACAGCTAAGGAAATGTGGGACATGTTGGCATCTCTTAGTGAAGGGAGTGACGAAACCAAGGAGAACAAGTTCTCCCATGCTTGTCAAGATTTTGACAACTTCTGTCTAAAAGTAGATGAAACCATTGATCAGTTGGAGCTTTGGTTCATGGATATCATCTGAAGGATTCAGTCTATCCGACGAGGAAAATATACATTGAGAGAGATCAATCTCAAAGTATTACAAGCCCTACCAGCTGAGTGGGACACCTTCACCAACATTCATGAAAGCCGAGCTGATCTTGGAGAGATGGGAACGGACAGACTGTTCTCAATTCTGAAAGGAAACGAGTACAAGGTAAACCGAAGAAGATCAACTCAGTCCTCGGTACAGACGAGTCGACATGAGGATGTTGGTTCCGGAACAAAGACGGTAGCACTTCGAGCCGACTATTCCAAGCCGCGAACATCAAGGGCAATCAGATCTGTGGACACAGCTTTGAAGGAGCCGAGTAGAGAAGAGCTGCAACAGAGTATTACCGCCTTGTCAAAGAAGCTGGCTGACATGGATACTCGGTTCGGAAAATACAAGCGGTTCTATAAATCCAACCGAACTCGAGATAACTTAAAGCTTGTGAACAACGGTTGCTTTGAATGCGGCAAAGAGGGACACTTCAAAGTTGATTGTCCAGATCTTTCGAAGAAAGATAGGGATGCGTTGAGGGCCAAGCAAAATGCAAAGAACAAGGCCATGGTTGCAGAAGAAGCAGCTGATGACATGGACATCTTCACCGACACCGAAGATGAGGACGAGCTGACTTCCATCAACAACGCTATCGGACAGGATCAATGTCTCATGGCATTTGGAACCGACCAGGATGATGCTGAGGTGCATTCTAGTCCAGTTAATTTAAATTCTTCCAATGCTACTAACATGCAGGAAACGTTAGATGAAGAATTGGAACCCTCTTGGGGTGACTTCCTAGAACTCAATGAGGAATTGCATCAGCAATCGGTTGAGTTTAAGAATCTTCAAGAACAGTTTGCCAGACTTGAAGAATCCTTAACCGAAAAGGATGATCTGATAAAAAATTAAATCGAAGAGATTGATGATCTCAAAAGTCAACTGAATGTGGCCAACCAAACTAAGGCTCCAACCGATGAGGATTTGAAGGAGCAGATGAAGGAGCAACATGAGCAGTTGAACAAGCAAGAGGCACAGATCGACCAGCTGATGAAGATGTCAGACGCACAGACCGAGCATATAGCTGTTCTTCTCAAGGATCTACAAACTGAGAAGGACAACATGATAAAGCTATATCAATCATCCAAAATCATCGAGAATCTCATTAGTTACCGACGACAAATGGATGACGTGTCTGGACTCGGCTACGACATGGTCAAGGACATTGGAATTCCACCCGCAACCTTTATCAAGGCTGTGAATGTGACGGTTGCCAAACCAAATTCTGTTGAGTCTGCAACTCCCCAACTTAATCCAACCTCCACATCACAGCAAATACCCACAGCACAACCGGCTAAGGGAACTGTAGCTGAGAAAGGAAAAGAAGTTGTGGTTGGAGAACTGAAGAATCCATCGGTTGGGATAACAACCGAGGGGGAATGTTCCAGGACTCAGAAGAGGAACCAGAGACATCGGAGATACAATCAGAACCGATCTCAGAACCGACCTCAAAATGGATGGAATCAACAGAACCAACAGGGATTCAACCATCAGAATCAACATCGGTTCCATCATTAGAACAACCAGAGGTTCCATCAGAGTCAACCAATGTGGAACAGTTCCAACAACTGCGGATATTCATGCCAGAACATGAATCAACAACTAGGCATGAACAGCTGTCGTCGACAGCCAGGAAAATGGAATCAGACTCAGCCACAAAGATTCCAAAATGGCGTCCTACCTCATCGGCAAAACCAAAAGGGTCACAAACATCAACAAAACAGGGGGAACGCCTCTTCTCCTAAAGCCCACAATGGGAGAAATCAATCTCCTCCCAAGAAACAGAAAGTCAATAATAACAACAAGCCTAAGGATGACCGAGGTGTTGTTATAGTTGATGGAGAAGGAAAGATAATTTGGAATGACAAATCTATCCGAATCTACAGGGAAAAACGACCCACAGTTCAAGGGGGAACTGGTTCTAACCCTCCAGGACCCAACTAAAATTGGGGACCTAAGCGTGTTTCTCTATGCAGGAGCAGGAGGAACAGCTGAGGAAGAATAAAGCATCACATACCATGTGGGTGATGGACAGTGGATGCTCGAAACACATGACAAATCTGAGGGATTTTCTTGGGAGTTTCGTGGAGAAGGAAGGACCATCTGTTACCTTTGGTGACAACTCAAAATGTCACACCAAAGGCTACGGTACCCTTGAAACCAATCACGTGTTTATTTCCAATGTTTCATATGTTGATGGATTGAAGCATAACTTGCTCTCCATCAGCCAATTCTGTGATAATGGTTTCTCTATCAAGTTTGATGCGCAGGGCTGCAGGGTAAAAAATGTCAGAACAAAGAAAGTCATATTGTTGGGAAATCGATCCCCAACCGGAAATGTCTACTATGCAGATTGGAATAGTAGTCCTCCTGAGACCTATCTTTTATCAAAGAACAGTTCAGATGTGAGCTGGCTGTGGCACAAAAGGCTCAACCATCTGAATTTCAAGACAATGAACCGCCTTGCGAGACAGGAACATGCAAAGGGTATTCCGAACCGTGTGTTTTCACCGTGTCAGCTGGAAAAGCTCGCTAGATCCTCCTTTCGGTTGAAAAAAATTCCATCAACCGACCGAGTATTGCAGCTGATCCATATGGATCTCTTCGGGCCTGTTACTCCCAAGAGCATGAATAGTAACGAATATACACTTGTTGTTACTGATGATTTCTCTAGATACACGTGGATCATTTTTATGCGTCACAAGAGTGAAACCAGAGATGAGCTACCCAAGCTGATGGATCGGATATCTAACTAACAAGAGATGAAAATCATTTCTATCCGATCAGACCGTGGAACCGAGTTCCTCAATGAAACCATCATCGAATACTGCGAGAAGCACGGAATCACTCATTAGACATCGGCTGCTCATACTCCACAACAGAATGGAGTAGCCGAGCGGAGAAACCGAACACTGAAGGATGCTGCTACATCCATGTTGACAAGCTCAGCTCTGCCAAAGAGATTTTGGGCCGAGGCAATCAACACAGCATGCTACACCCAGAACTGGTCTCTTCTGACCAAACGGTTGGGAAAGACTCCATATGAACTATGGAGACGCAGGAAGCCTGATATTTGATATTTTTGCATTTTCGGTTCTAAGTGTTATATTCACAACAATGGGAAGACTCGGTTAAAAACTTTTGACGCCAAGGCTTCGAAGGGCATATTTCTCGGATATGCCGCTCGGATCAAGGCTTATAGAGTTTTTAACAACAGTTCTCGTGTTGTGGAGATAACACCTCATGTCAGTTTTGATGAATCTACTTTTGAGTGCAAGGAACAGACTAAAGTACAACAAGTAGATCCACATGTTCCACCAGCTCTCACCAGATCGCAGGTTCTAAGGCAGAAGAATCTGGCTGAACCATTGATATGGACAACCGAGGATGATGATCCTTGTTCCTCTGAAGATGAATATGAGGACCCCAGCTCATCTCAAGGGGGAACTTCAGCTGATGTTACTCCAACTGCATCAGCATCCGAAGCCCAACCTAGCCCGGTTCGAGATATTATCCATGTTGAGGATCCAGACTCAACAGCAGATAAATCACCAGTTCTGAAGATCCCAGCATCTCCTATGGCTCAAGTTATCCCATCCTTTGAAATTACGGAACCGCCACTGTTGGAAGAAGAAGGAAGACGCAACAAGAGATGGTATGAAGATCATTCCAAGGACAACATCATCGGAGATCCAGCCAAAGGTGTGCGTACTAGGAGCAGAGTTGCAAATCCAGATTCAGCCGAGAAAGATTCCAGCACTTACGCCCAATATGCTGAGGAGTTGGCAGTTCTTGAGGAGTTCGAGCAAGCTGGAGATGTTGCCATGATTTCATGTTTCGTAGCTGATGTGCCAGAGCCGAAGCATGTTATGGAAGCTCTCAACTGTGTTCATTGGACAACAGCCATGCAAGAAGAGCTAAATGAATTTCTACGCAACTGTGTATGGGAGTTGGTAGAAAGACCAAATGGTGTTAAAGTCATTGGATTAAAGTGGATTTTCAAGAACAAGAGAGACGCCATTGGATTCATTGTGAGAAACAAGGCAAGGTTGGTAGCTCAGGGATATTTCCAACAAGAAAGAATTGATTTCGAGGATTCCTTCGCGCCTGTTGCAAGGTTGGAAGCCATCCGAATATTTCTAGCCTATGCCGCATTTCACAAATTCAAGGTTTATCAGTTGGATGTGAAGTGTGCTTTCCTCAACGGTGATATTAAGGAAGATGTTTATGTTGAACAGCCTCCCAGTTTTGAGATTGGTGATGGAAGAGTGTATAAGTTGAAGAAAGCAATCTATGGATTGAAGCAAGCACCTAGGGCTTGGTATGACACTCTCTTTGGTTTTCTTCTGAACTCGGGGTTCAAACGAGGGTCAGTTGACAAAACACTGTTCACCATAAAAGTTGGAGAAAACATACTTGTTGTGCAAATCTATGTCGACGACATCATATTCGGTTCCAAGTCGGAGGAGCTGTACAAGAAATTCTCAACTCTCATGAAGGAGAAATTCGTGATGTCGATGATGGGTGAGATGAATTATTTTCTTGGGCTACAAGTGAAGCAGTCACCAAAAGGAATTTTTATTAATCAGTCCAAATATACAAATGAGCTCATCGTAAAGTTCGGTTTGCAGACAAGTAAAACCACAAGGATCCCGATGAATACTAACTGGAAGATTGAGCCCCGATCTGAGGGAAAACCCGTGGATGCCAGTAAGTATAGAGGGATTATTGGTTCTTTGCTATATCTAACCGCCAGTCGGCTAGATATATCTTATGCGGTTGGAGTGTGTGCTCGGTTCCAAGTTCAGCCGAGGGAAGCACACATGTTGGCAGCAAAAAACATCATTAAGTATCTGAAGGGTACTGTTAATGTTGGATTGTGTTACCCCACTGACGACAATATCCAACTGTCCGGATATTCAGATGCGGATCTAGCCGGAGATCGGTTGGACAGGAAGTCCACATCTGGACACTGTCAGTTCATGGGAAGCAAGCTAGTTTCATGGTTTTCCAAGAAATAAGCATGTGTTGCCACTTCTACAACTTAGTCAGAGTATATGGCTGCCGGTAGTTGTTGCATGCAAGTGTTGTGGCTCAAGCAACAGCTGAGAGATTATGAAGTAGCAACTGGACAAGTTCCCATCCATTGTGATAGCTCAAGTGCAATTGCTATCTCTTTGAATCCTGTTCACCATTCTCGGACGAAGCACATTGACATCCGACATCATTTTATCTGAGATCATATTGAGAAGAAGGATGTATCTATGGAGAAGATTCCAACTGAGATTTAGAGAGCCGATATCTTCACCAAACCTCTAGCCGAAGCACGATTCAAGATGTTATGTGATCTCCTTGGATTGTTGGATCCATCAGATGAGGAATCAGCCGAGGTGAAGAGATAGATATCCATCTGAGGGGGAAGCTCAGATGAAGGGGGAATCTCAGATGCGGATCGCCATCCGAAGACATTAGACGTCAGCTGAACAGACGAACTCGAGTCAGCTGATGGCATGCCGTAACATTGGAACGCAGCTGATTCCGACATCAGCTGTCAGGTATCATTGATCTATGCAGGTGTTTTGGTCTTAAATGTGAATGTTTGAAATAAATTCAAACATTCCTGAGCATGTCAGATAGATTAAAATAGCCATCATAGCGCATTTAATGTAAAGTACGGCTGAACATCAATAGCCTTACTTTATAGTGCGACTGGGTTGACACAAAAACAGTTCACCTTCTCACGCGCGTGTGTTGGAACTCGGAATGTGACGTCAGTCAGAGTTAGTCAACAGTCGCGAGATATCAGCCGTTGATGGATTCGTGCCATTCAATCTTGGCCATCTCTTTCAAACGACCCAATAACCTATAAAAGGCGGAAAATCAGGAAGTAATTTCTTACCTTCTATACTTGTGTTTATCTGAAAACTGTTCATCTTCGTCTCTGATTTTGTATCACCATTTTCGGCTAAGTTCTTCTTTTTCTTCTCTCTATATATAACCTTCACTGGAATACCAAAATGGCACCGAAAGCTTCTTCGCAAGGAAAGAAGATGGCATCATCAAGACCAGCACTTGTCCCATCGACGTACGAAGAATCTTATGATATGATGATATCCAGAATTCACTTTGAGCAGATTCTGTCAAAAGAAGCACTGGACTCACCGGAGTTATCCCCTCTCGCCGATCTTCTCAGGGATAATCGTCTTCTTGAGTGGGCAACGCTTTTTCCCACCCACTTACTCAGGCGACAGGTTGGAGAATTTTACATGAACTTGAATCACGAAGCGGGAGTAGGCCTCGTTTAAAAAATCTCCTGTCGATAGCGCGACGTCCCTGCCAGAACTATCCGCCATGTCACCTTCCACCTACCGGTTTCCGAGATGTTAAGATCCATCATTCCACCGAATCTGACTGCCACGGATACTGTCAAGAACATCTCAGATGCAGATGCAGATCTATTTCTTGAGAATGCTCTTATCACCCCAGAAAGATTGAGGAGCAACCTGCAACGCACAAAGTTAAAACCCGAGCATCGACTTCTGTTCGATGTTATATCCAAGATTATCTTTGGATACAGTGGAGCTTTGGGAGATATCAGCCGACCCAAGCTCAAGCAGCAGATAGCTTTGGAGCACAAGCACAACATCAACTGGTTCAAGTACTTCGAACACCAGTTGACAATGGAGAAGCTGAAGATTTTAGAAACTACAAATGATTCCGGGGGAAAATTGTTGAGTGTTAAGGGAACTCTCAATTTTGGAGTCAAAATCTCTGCCCTGATACTTCTCGCCACGAAGGATCAGAACATGGTGTGGGAAGACTGTGAGGAGACACCCGTTAAAAGGCAGATGTTGTTCCCAACAGCCAAGAAAGCTCTTGATGTGATTCGGAGTGTCTATACTCCAAAAGACAAAAGGGAAGCTATAAAATCAGCCGTGGAGAAAGATACAGCTGAGGAGTAGATGAAATCTCAGCTGCCTCCAGCTGTCGGCCACTCTTCAAAATCGACAGCTACAAGCCGACTTAGAGATGAGTCAGATAAGGATAAAGAGGAAGAGCCGCCTAAGAAGAAGTTGAAGGTTCGTATCAAAAAGTCAGTTGCAAAACCAGCTGAGGAGGCACCATCTGAGTCGAGTCACCCAGTTGACGCGGGTGCTTTCGTAATTGTTCCTCGCGAAAGTGGAATAGATGGGATAGAAGGGCTGGAAACTGATCCGGAAGATGAGCCGAACATGTCCTCGGATGTAGGTTCGTCATCCAAGGAATCCGAAGATGTTCTATCCTCCCCCACAGCAGGAGCTGATGCCGTACAGCACAGAGAGGTTCTCACAACTGATCTTCAGTCAGAAATTCCGAGCTCCCCACTCGATGCCAACATTTCGACCTCTTCTTTGGCAAATGTTGAGGAAACTCTTGAACCTATTCCCTTTGAAAATCTATCTCCTTTTCCCATCGACGAAGAAGCTGATCGTCGAGCTGTCGCGCTGGAACATGAAGGTAAGTTGGTATATTGCTTTCAAAAGCTGATTGGTATGTTTCCCGAGGCGCGCGACATGCCCACCTTTGCCATGCTCGGAACTGAGTTGTTGTATCAATTCAACATCATTTTCAACCATTGGTATGTCAAGGAAGATACCGTTCGGATACACAGCTGGAACCAGCTCAAGGCAGATGAGTCTCGTCTGAGGGAATACTTCAATTATACCAGCCTCGAGGTTGCGTACAACAACAAGATCGCACTGCTGACTCGCCGTCTGGATATCAGCAAGGCAGAAGGAAGAGACACAAGGGAGTTAACAGCAGATCGCGAATGTGTCACCTTCCTTAACAACATGCTGGCCAAGTCTACAGAATTCATGGATGATATTGACGCAGCTGCAGCAGCAGCAAGGCAGGAAGAAGAAGAACTTCAACAGTACCTGGATAATCGCCAAGTCATGGTTGCTGTTGAACAACCAACACCATCTGAACAGCCAACACCATCTGATCACCCAGCACCCTCCTCGGATGAAATATGCGAGCTGATCAATGAGAGAGTCAATCAGCTGAGGAAGTAGATGATAGCCAACATCCAGCTCAACCACGAAGAACAGCAGAGGATGATAGAAGCTCAGGATGAGAAACATAGGAAGCTGCTGGAAGAACATGATGCGTTAAAGATGAAGCTGGATGACTTCTCAACATCCACCAGCAAAGACATCAATGACCTGAAGACAACAGTTCTTGGAATCAGATCAGACCTGAACGTGTTCAAGTCCATCTCAGAATCCGATCTTGCAAAATCTCAACAGACGCAAGACAATTGTCACGCTCCGACTCTCGAGGTGCGACTTACGAACAACAACAAACCTAAATAACTAACAATTAACTCAAATAAAGGGAACATGCTCGGGGAAAACAAAGATGGAATATAAGGCAATCGAATTTGGTATTCAAAGGCATAATGAAATAATAACCGAGCATCTTAACTTCACTTTTAACAGGAATTCAAACAAGTAATTCATGCTGATGGGAAAGGAATTCCAATAAAAGGGAAACATACGAATATATACATCAAGAAAAGGGATCATGTTCAACACAAATCAAGTTACGAGCCCATCGCTTGGGATTACAAGTTAAAAGGTTATGAATTCAACAAGCATTCAAAGTCTTCGAGCACAACGCTCGGAATAAAAAACATGAATATTAGAGTACTGGCATCAACAGACATTAGATCAAAAAGATTGCAGCAGAAATTAGCATCAACTCCCAACACTTGCACGTATGAAGACGTACAAATGCCAGTCTGAAATTCTACTAAACTTAACCAACAAAACCAAACCACACCACCAAGTATCCACGCCATCGTCATCCAGTCAACCTGCATGTTTAGAAACACACGCAGGGCTGAGTACTTCGTACTCAGTGAACACAAGCCAAAACATTTGAATAAAGATGCTTCTTAAAGCTATATTAATTGAACTTGCCTTGCCAAACATCACAAGTATATAAGCAGTTTTAAAAACGGTTTTACTTGTGCATGTCAAAACATTTTTATTTAAAACAGACTGCGCAGTCAAATAACATAATATAATAGCATGTATCATCTATCACCAATAACTTCACTGTGCCGAGAAGTAGGCCTCCTTCTCAAACACTGTGACCGGTCCAACCGAAGCAAGGCTCACAGTCACCTCAACATATACCACACGTGGGTTCCTGCTTTCACAGGATAATCACATCTTCATATAAATAGATGATAACACATACCAACTTCAATAAAATGGCAAGTCAATCACATTTGAAAATCATAACATAATATTAAATAGCATAACTAATTTTCATCGATAGTTTTGGTTCAGAAAAGCCCACCTGACTTCCGAAGAACTAGCTAGGTAGTCTAGGGCTATTTGTCCTCGCTTAACGATCCGTCCGGCTCGATCCTTCACAGTTCGACATCGATAGATAAGATATATGAAAGACGGACACAAAGGCGTTGGACTTTAACTGACGGACTTCTATTTGAGTCGTCTCTCTCTTTGCTCTAACTTTTCTAAAAGATCTCACGTTCTCGTCTTTATTTTATTAACTCTATTCGAATTAGTTAACTTTACTACTCAACATCGTACATTTTTCTTGTTCTAATTAATAACTTCATTGTTACTATTCTATTACTTGAGCTTTCTTTCAAAGACTTTAGTTCATTCTCAATTTAACAATCAATCATCTTGCATATAAGTTCAATCTTCTTTCACATTATAATACTATCATGCATTTAAACACTTATTCAAACATATAATGAATTCATATAAATCAAACATACTTCAAGATACATTAACATGCATTCCATTTGGACCTTAAAATCTAACTCGATTATGCAATTCTTTTTATGAAGGCTTAAACTATTAATTCTATCTTTCTTTTTTATATAGACAACGCTTCGTTCTACATCCGCTATCTTATAATGTATTTTATAACTCTTATTTATTTAACAAAAATTCTCTTAACTCTTAATAAACTCTTATGAAATTATAAATTCTTGTTCAATTCTAACTTGATTCTCATTTCTTAACTTGAATATTATTCCTTTAGTTATTATCTCAGTTTATTTTTTCTTCGCTTGGTTGGAACGACGTCCCTAAATTAATTATTTAATTAATCTTCTATCTTTATAATTCTTGACATCTTAATTTATTCTCGTTTTCTCGGTTAACTTATACGAGTATCTACCTTAACTCATCTAGCATCTTTTCTTTACTCAAATTAACTTCCTTTTTTTATTTCTTATCGATTAATTCTTCTTAACTCGGTTCTCTCTATTTTTGTTTATTTCTTTGATAATTTCTTCTTTTATTTGTTTTAAACCTTTAAGCTATTTCTTACTTAATAATTTCTTTATCTTTTGATAAACATTTTTATGAATTAACTCATTTTATTATAAAAGATCTTTTTGTTGTATTTTTAGTAAAAATTTCAAGTCTTTAAATTTTAATGTAAGACATTTAATTAATAAATCTTTTCATACATCTTTTTATTTAATTAAAAGCTTTTCAATTTTAAGTCTTTTTATCAAAACTTCTATCTTTATTCCATATTCAAACTATCATTCATACATACATTGAAATATTTAAACACCCAATCTTTTTATTATTTTTTTTATCATTAATTTCTTTCAAAAATTTCAACATGCAATCTCATTTTCTTCACTTAAACACATGTATGATTATACTAACATAACATACAATCATCTCATTGATCAAAACATCACTCAATACATCAACAAAATCATCAAAATAAATTCTCCATTTTTGCTCAAAAATCACGGCACACACACATACATTTTGTGCATTTTATTTCTCAATTTTTCATGCAATCAATCTCATTACTAACATGATAGAAATAACAAATCAAGCATCAAAATAACAATAACTCAAAGAATTCATATTTCTCTTATTTTTACTATATTTTTCGGCATTTATCAATTTTTTAGGGTTTTAGTTTCTTTTTCTTCTCTTAATTCATCGATTAATATCTAGTGCTCGATTCTCCTAACGAATTCTTCTCACTCGATTAGCACATGCATATCCTAAGTTTGCCTAAACATAAATTAAATAACATGCATGCATAGATCTTTCCTTTAGGACTTATAGACATACATTTTTACAACTAATCAAATGAATTCATACTTAATTAAATGGGAATCCTTCTCTTGGCTCTTGGGATTTAAATGGATGGAAAAGGTAGCTTCAAAGCTTGAATCTTGAAAGAAAGAAGGATGTCTTCTTGAATCCTCAAAGAAAAAGAAATAATATGGGATTAATCATCCATAGGGTTTGAGAATAAAAATAAAGAAAAGTGTTGGATAATTCTTGAATTCAACTTCAAGAACTTGGAAAATTCTTACCTTTCTTTGAAAATATGGATGAAATGGATGGAGATTGATAACTTCTACTTCATTTCCATGGATGGAGAGCTTGAATCTATGGTTGCATGTGAAGAAAAATCAAGTATGTGTGGGAGAGGGAGAGTGCCGAGAGTGAGAGAGCTTGGGAGAGGTTGAGAGAGTTTTTCTTGTTGTTTTGAGAGAGAGAGAGATTTCGATGGAGAGAGAGATGGAGTTTGATAATGAATTGTGGTCTTTCCTACTTGTCTTAGATGAATAAGATTCAAATTCAACAAAGAGAAAAAGATATACTTATTGGAAATTGTACAAGACAAGACTTGATGGTTGATTTGAACTTAACTTGTATGCACACTTTAAGCAATCCATGCATAAGACATCATCATGGTGTTGGTCTTGGAAATTGAGGGATGATGGGAGAGGAGTTGTGAGGTGGCGAGAGAGGGAGAGAGGTGGATAACACGTGTCGTCGTCGTGTCGTTACGGGTACTAATTATCCGGTCGTAAAGGTTTTCCGGGTAAAACGATTCGTATTAATTCCGTTTTGTTCTATTAACGGGTCTAACCTCTTCTCGTTTCACTTTTTACACTAACTCGTCCCAATCCTATGTCACGTCTCAAATTAAAAGATTAAAGGCTTCGATCATTTTAGTCCTTTAATTCTTAAAAGAATTTAATCGGCTTATTAATCCGTTTATTAATCCTTTTCAAGACTAATGCCTCATTTCTCTTCTCAATTCTCGGATAAGTTCTTACCCTATCTCAGTGATCTTAAAAGAAATTCTAAGTTCGAAGGTTCTAATTTAATTCTATTCTAGGTTCATCGGCGTAAACATATTTCTCGGCGATTTACGTTATGTTTTCTCAATTAAACAAACTTCTCGGGATTTTTCCGGAATTTAATCTCATACTCATTTTCATATAAACGACTCAACAAACATATCACATCATTATCATCTCAGATAATTAGAACAGATAAATTCACACAAGATTCACAAGGCAATTTAAACGTTTTATTCAAAGCTTATCGATTAGAAAAGAAAAATTTTACTCCTAAATTCTCATCTTTGAACTTTACTCGGTTAATTAGACGCTCTCTAAAGGTATAAAAACTCGGGGCATCACATCCTCACCCTCTTAAAAAAAATTTCGTCCCGAAATTTACTGACCTTAAGAAAATAACTCGGGATATTTTGTTTTCATCTTTTCTTCGAGCTCCCAAGTGGCTTCTTCAAGATCGTGATGACACCACTTGACTTTTACTAAGGGAATCGATTTCGTTCTAAGCTGTTGGACTTTATAGTCTAAAATCTTTTCGGGTTTCTCTTCGTAGCTTAGATCGGGCTTCATCTCAACATCTTCTTGACGTATTACATGCTTCGGGTCAATGACATATTTTCTCAACTGCGATATGTGAAACACGTTATGCGAACTTCCGAAACTAGGCGGTAACGCTAAACGATACGATACGGATCCAATCCTCTCATGGATCTCGTACGGTCCTATAAAACGAGGTCTAAGCTTTCCTTTAACTCCAAAACGATAAACTCCTTTCGAGGGGGATACTTTCAAAAACACTTTATCTCCTTCTTCAAATTCTAACTTGGATCTTTGATTATCGGCATACGACTTCTGTCGACTCTGAGCTTCCTTAATCTTCTCACGGATCTGACGTACAGATTCTATCATTTCCTCAACCGCTTCTTGCCCTAACACTTTCCTTTCACCGACTTCATTCCAATACAACGGCGATCTACACTTCTTTCCGTAAAGAGCTTCATACGGGGCCATTCCTATCGTATTCTGATAGCTATTGTTGTATGCGAACTCAACAAGAGGTAAAACTTTTTCCCACTCGACTCCTTTATCTAACAAGACGGCTCTCAACATATGTTCGAGAATTTGAATCGTTCGCTCGGACTGACCATCGGTTTGAGGGTGGTAAGCAGTGCTGAACTGCAATTGGGTTCCTAACTCTTTGTGGAAACTTTCCCAAAAACGGGCGGTGAACTTCGAATCTCTATCTGAGGTGATCGTCTTCGGAACTCCGTGCAACTTCACAATTTCTTTGATGTAGATCTCGGCTAACTTGGCTGATCCATAGGTATGTGGAATAGGTATGAAATGAGCAGACTTCGTCAACCTATCCACTATTACCCATACTACTGTATTTCCTCTTCTTGATCTTGGCAATCCTGTCACAAAATCCATTGTGATTCCATCCCACTTCCACCAAAACTGGTTCTTTAAGTCTTGGTACATCTTCGTGCTGCCGGGATGAGCTGTATATGGGGTTTCATGAGCTTCACTCATTATCTCGTTCTTCAACTTGTCATCGTTAGGTACGCAAATTCTTCCTTGATACAACAACGCATTATCGCTTGATTCTGCAAAATCTTTAACTTCTCCACTTTTCACCTTCCTTCGTAGCTTTTCTAATTCTTCGTCTCTTCTTTGGCCTTCTACGATACAGGTTCTTAAGTCAGGCATCACTACTAAGGTAGCAATTACTTGATCTACTGTTGCTGGCAGTACGATTACTTCAATCTTCATCTTCGCAAACTCTTCAATTAGCTTGACTTCATCGGTTAAAAGAAATCCTAACTCGATCCTATCCGACTTTTCCTTCCTTCTCTTTCTACTTAACGCGTCGGCTACTACGTTCGCTTTACCGGGATGGTAAGATATCTTGCAATCGTAGTCTTTTACTAGCTCAAGCCATCTCCTTTGTCTCATGTTCAACTCCTTCTGCTCGAAGAAGTACTTCAGGCTTTTGTGATCTGAGAATATTTCACACTTCGCTCCATAAAGGTAATGTCGCCATATCTTCAAAGCATGAATGACGGCTGCTAATTCCAGGTCGTGGGTTGGATACTTCTCTTCGTGAGGTTTGAGTTGCCTGGAGGCATATGCAATCACTTTCCCATTTTGCATTAACACGCATCCTAGTCCTTGAGCAGATGCATCGGTATAAACAACATAATCTTTATCTGGCTCGGGTAGGGCTAGAACTGGGGCTGTCGTTAATCTCGTCTTAAGTTCTTGAAAACTTTTCTCACACTCTTCCGTCCATGTGAACTTCGTTTCTTTCTTCAACAGGTTCGTCATCGGCTTCGCGATCTTAGAAAATCCTTCAATGAATCTCCGGTAGTATCCTGCTAAACCAAGAAAACTACGGATTTCATGTACTGACGTTGGGGACTTCCAATCTTGCACAACTTTCACTTTCTCCATATCCACTTGGATGCCTTCGGACGAAACTACATGTCCTAAGAAATTTACTGCCTTCAACCAAAATTCGCACTTACTGAATTTGGCATACAACTTTTCCGTTCTAAGCGTTTCTAACACGATCCTTAAATGCTCTTCATGCTCAGCTTCACTCCTTGAATACACCAAAATATCGTCTATAAAGACAATCACGAACTTGTCCAAATATTCGTGAAAAACTCTATTCATCATATCCATGAACACTGCCGAGGCATTTGTTAATCCAAAAGGCATTACTATGAATTCGTAATGTCCATATCTCGTTCTAAAAGCAGTCTTCAGAATATCTTCTTGCTTGATCTTCAGTTGGTGGTATCCAGACCTTAAGTCAATCTTGGAGAAAACACCGGCTCCTTTTAGCTGGTCAAACAAATCATCTATCCTTGGCAAAGGATATTTGTTCTTCAACGTAATCTTGTTTAACTCTCGGTATTCTATGCACATTCTTAAACTACCGTCTTTCTTCTTCACGAACAAAATCGGAGCACCCCAAGGCGATACACTCGGTCGAATGTAGCCTAAGTCCAACAATTCTTGCAGTTGGATCTTCAACTCTTGAAGTTCCTTTGGGGCCATTCGATACGGTGCCTTGGATATCGGGGCTGATCCTGGTTCTAAATCGATTGAAAATTCTAGCTGACGATCAGGGGGTAAACCTGGTAACACTTCAGGAAACACATCCTTGAATTCTCTTACGACTGGAACATCATCGATACTTAACTCATAATTCTCGTCCTTATTCAGATAGACTAGGTACGCTTGGGTTCCTTTCTTCCGCATCAATCTCTGCGCTTTCATGGCTGAAATTATCGGCACGCTCTTTTTCACTCTCTTTTCCATTCCAAAATCTATGGTTGACTCTTCTCCAGGGGATTTAAACGATATCTGCCTCAAATCGCATCGAATCGTCGCAAAATTCTCGGTTAGCCAATCCATTCCTAGGATTATATCTACGTCACGCATCTGGATTACATTCAGGGATTTCGCGACTAACTTACGGTTTCCGACTTCAAATTCTAGGTTCGAGCAAACATGCGAAACTAACGCAGACTTTCCTAAAGGGGTTGCGACACTAAGCATCTGATTCGATTCTTCTACTTCTAGTTCTAGGTTCTCTACGCAGATACTAGATATAAACGAATGCGAAGCTCCGGTATCAAACAAAACAATAACAGGTACGTTGTTAAGCTTTCCCATACCTGCCAGATTTCCTTTCTCCTTCTCCTGCGGTTTCTGTTCAATCGCGTACGTTCTTTGAAAAAGCGGCGGTTCTTGCTGAGGAGGTTACTGCCTTGGCTGCGGCGGCTTACGTTGACGTGGAACGAACTTCTGAAGAGGGGCTACCTCGATAGCTTTCATCTGCGATGGTTGGAACTGGTTTGGCCTTCCGCTTCTAAACCCTTGTTGCTTACTTGGGCACTGGTTCGAGAAATGACCAGGCTGACCACAAGTGTAGCAAACGTTGCTTCCACTCTTACAAACGCCTTGATGCATCTTTCCGCATTTCGCACAGGGAGGGAATCCTAAAGGTCCGATGGGTAGGTTTCCTCGGTTCGTTTGCGGTGCCTTTCCCTTCTGTGGCTGCGGTTGGCTCTTTCCTTGCCATTGCTTCTTGGTTGGTTGGTTTCCACTAATCCACTTTCCTTTTCTTTTTCTGTATCGGCCGTACTGGGGTTGTTGAGCAGACGTGGTCGTGATTATCTGGTTTTGGGGTTGGGGATTCGCTGGGGGTTGCGATCCTTTTTCCGGTTGCATTGCTAATTCCATATCTAAAGCTCGGTTTAAAGCTTCGGCGTACGTCAAACCACTTTGGCTAGCGAGAACTACTCGAATATCTTGCCTAAGTCCTGCTCTAAACAACTCGCACATTTTCTCATCGGTGTCGACCATATCGGGCGCAAATCGAGCCAACTCACAAAATTCCCGGTCGTACTCGGCTACAGATCTTTTTCCTTGCTTCAGATTGGTAAACTCGTTGGATTTCTGCTTACGATAACTTCTTGGCACAAACTTTTCGTACAACGCTTCTTTAAACTGATCCTATGACAACTCTTCGCGTTCTTCGGGAGAATACATCCTTTGCTTTTCTTCCCACCAATAATCGGTTGTTCCTTTAAGCTGATACGCCATGCATTCCAAACGCTCGCGATCGGAACAACAAAGAAAACAAAAAATTCGCTCTAAAGAACGAATCCAGTCTTCGGCATCAGCCGGACTGCCTTTACCGTCGAACGTCGGGGGATTTTGTCGGAGAAACAACTCTTCGACTCGTCTTTCGTTTTGAGGGGGCGGAGTAGGGTCACGCTGCCCTTCTGCATTATCTTCGGGAATCCTGACGTTTCTACGTCTTGGCGGCATTCTAAAGATTAAAACAAGGGAAAAACTTTAACCACTCTAGATTTTTAGCTTACAGGGAACCTTTCTCGATTCTGAACACATTTCTCTTTTGGGAGGAACACGATTCTAATCGGTACTTAGATAAATAAATTAATTTAAAACTTTTCTTAAATAATTCATTACTTCAATTTCTCACATATACATGCATCTCATTCAGTTTCTAATAATTGTCACATACTCATATCATCATATATTCATATCATCATATAGATTCTTGAAACAATCAGTCATAATCACAGAGCAAATATCATCACTTCATATTCAAATACTCAATTCGATTCAATAACTCAGAAAATTTCAACTTCAATTCAAAGATCTAAATGTTTTAACTTCCAAATGCTTAACAGCGGCCTTTCCTAGGACTTATAACACTTAGGAAATTTACATGGGCTGAGTTCGTCGCTTTTCAAACAGAAGTCACTGAAACCTTCGCTGCGATGAAGTAAGCTGATCAAGAGCGTCGTGATAAGGAACTGGTGAAGAAGGTTGATGTGGAATGTGCTGTAGATGAACTCTTCAACCGGATCCAGCAGGCTGAACAAAACCTTACTTCTCTGGATGGCTCAGTCGCAAGCCTTATTGCTGATGCCAAAAAGGGGAAGATGAGACGCAAGCTGAAGAAGATATACCAGCTAGAAAGGAATCTCAATTGAAGAAGACCGAGCTGAAGAAGACAGCTCCGAAGAAGTCCGCTCCGAAGCCAACCGACAAGAAACAAGAACAGCTGAAATCTATTGTTGTCGGAGGAGAAGAAATGGCTAAGGACATGGAGCAGGCGAAGAAGTATGGAGTTTCTTACAACTCCATAGCCGAGATTGCAGCCGAGATCGATGCTGAACTCGACGGTATTACAACCGAAGAGTGTATTGCTGCTGCTAAAGCTATGGATGTCCCGGAGAAGGATTACATGAATCTGAAATGGATAAAGAAATTCGCGGCCAACCAAGCAACAAGAGTTAACAAGTTAGAGGAAGAGCTTGCCAAGGTTACCAATAACTTGGATAGAAATGTTGCCTCCCGATGCCGACGACACATTGAGAAACATCAAGTGAAGGCTGAAGCAAGAATGAAGCAACAAAGACTGTCGGGAAAGATCAAGCTCCAGGGACGCTTTAAGCATGTTGATAAATGGATGCCGGAAGAATGGAATGATGATTGGGAATCATTCAAACAAGAATTTGTGAATGATTTCTACTACAGAAAGGTGTTCGCAATTGAGGATTCAAGAAGAGCATTCAAAGAAGCCCTAACCGAGCTTCACTCTGGGGATCCGGGCATGTTCAGCCAGTTCAGACGAGCTATGATTGATGCAAAGCTGGACATGAATATCGTCCCTGTCCCTCAGAAGGTTACATATCTTCCTCCATTCATTCCAGATACAAGAAATCCTAACAAGCAGAAGATCGCAGCTGAAGCAAGAAAAGTCTGTCAAGAACATGGAGTGGATATCTCGAAGGAATCAGATGCCAAGAGAGAAATTTTTGTCAGGATTTTCGGCAAGTATGGGCTGAAGTATTAGCCGATATAGAGTTTTTGAGCCACTGATGTAATTGATTTCTGTGCATATCTGTGTAAACACATCAATTGTAATGAAAACTTTCATCATATATCCGATTCATCTTGACGTACAATTTTCCAGTTGTCCAAGCTCTGAATCGCAAAGTTATTTCAATACCATGTTATAACTGTGCTAACCCTTTAATGTTTAAACCTTATAGACTGTCTAGAATTTCAGCTGAGATTATAGATAGGTCAGTAGGGTTTTGATCAGTAGGGTTTTGGCATCATCAAAAAGGGGGAAACTGTTGGAAAATTTAGTAAAGTTTTGATTGATTCCAAAACCAACTGACCCCAACCAAGTAGACGTTGTCATATCCTAATGTTAGTATTTAGGCTCGCTGTTTGAGCAATGTTCAGATTTTATCTTTACAGGACTTCAGCTGAAGACGGAAACATGACTATTCTCGGATAGAACTTCAGATGAAAATTCAGATGGAACATCAGATGTAAGAAAGACAACTGAGCGTTCAAGCCAACCGTTCGGATATAGAACATCGGATGAAAGAAAACATCTGAGTAATCAACTGTTCGTCAAATGTGACAATCCACCTGATCAGATGGAACATCAGGTGCAGGACTCAATCTGATAAATCGACAACATGAGGTGCAAGGCAGCTGAGGGGTCAATTGTTCCTCTTCAGACAGAATGTCAGATGAAGGTAGCGATCAGATGGAACATCAGTTGAAGACCACTTGGATGAAGATCAAACGTCTCAACCGACTAACCAATGTTGAAAGACAAAGGTTGAAATTTGAATTTCAAATAGGAAGTCATGTGAAGGTTTGACGTTCTGTCATTACCTCATTTGGCCCAACACAAGGTTGTCTCAGAAGGAAAGCAGAAGTTCACAGTTGCCAAATCGGGAAAATCTGCAGAGATGAGAGATAAGTCATCGCTAGAACAGAGATCAACAGCTCTTCCAACGGCTAGTTGATCCTCACCGCCTATAAATAGAAGCATTCATTCATTCATCAACACAGAAGAGACAGAAGAGCGAAAGAATGACGATATACTGCGCACAAGCTAAACTGCACTTATTCTCTTTCTAAGAACATCACCAGCTGAGAGTTCATAGAGAGTTAGAATCTGTCTTGGAGTTTTCATTTGTTCAAGCTTAGATCCTAGCTTACTTCTTTGTTAGAGCTAGTGGTTGGAAAACCCACCCTTATACACATCCCCTAAAACGGTTGTTAGGACCCTGCTCTTCCCGAAATTGAGTAGAAAGGTTGATAAGTACCCGCAAACTTATCTGTACGGTTGCAAAGCCCGCGTAAGCTTTGTGGTAACTGTCCTAAAGAATTTGGACTGAGTTGTGTGGACTCACAACTCCCCATGGACGTAGGAGTTCTCTCCGAACCACGTAATTCCTTTGTGCTTTTGTGTTTTCTGTTCAGTTACTTTCTGCATATCTAACTGTCCAACTAACCAGCACTAAAAACAGCATCTTTTCATTTCAATTGATTTGGTTATTGACCGACCTTGCATCTGAGCGTGGGTTGTTTTATACGAGTTGTTTTTTGTATCCACCACATTCCGCACAGCACCACTCTTCCAGCTGAGTCTTCTTACTCAGTTGTGGTTTTTTTCGAGGTTTTTTTTTTTAAATTTCTATCTGGTGTATTCCCCCCCCCTCCCATACACCAGAACTCGTATCGGGACCATCAGTAAGTATTCAACCTAAGGGAGGTAGGCTGTGATGACCTCGGTGTGACGGGACAAGATTTTAGTTTTGGTTTGAAACTCACTAAACATCAACTAGAAGCAAAGACTGAAATAAAACATGAAATGTATCAAATAGAGAGTATATGCTCGAGTCAGTCTTGACTTGATTCGGTATGCATGCGTCTGTTAAGATCCTAGGCCCTCGAATAGTTACTGCGTGGGCACGTCTCTCGGTTATAGGGTCTCGATGCTCATGCCCCTTTACTCTCACTATGTCACGCACGTAAGCATCTAAACCCCAGCTCTTCCTTTCAGTGTCGAACCCTCCAAGTTGCCTTGGGAGCTCTCCTTACTATCCACAAAATCAGCTTGCAACTGGAAAAGTCACCAATTGAGCCCTCTGTATTAGCAACTTTTGGATCTAGAAGGCCCAAGATAGCAAGAAGCATGACTTTCGTCATACACCACTCTCCAACGCCTGCAACACGACCGGAGGTGAGGGGAACCCCTACACCTTTGCCCAGTATTGCCAGGGATTTTGCCTTCGCTGCTCCTCCGTTGGCTACCGCAGGAGTTGTAAAGGCTCCACCACTTTGGAAGCAAGCCCAACGTGTCAGGAACGGGCCCAACAATTCTCCGGCGAGCTTTCGGTCTCACCTCTCACACACAACACTCAAACCTCACCACATCTCAACCAACTCAAGCAAAGAAAACTTAGCTAGACATGGAAATGAAAGGGAAAATAATGCAAAAGATAAACACAAACATACTCAACATAAAATGGAAATGATTGTTTGCCTCACAGAGGTCTTAACAGGAAATGTAAAGAGTGATATTGTTTTTACAGAAACTAAATTGCAGATAGTTTTCGGAAATGGACGTGAAAGCCTTCGATCCCTTTGGTGTTGGAGAGGGAGACTCTTATATAGGATGTCTCCCAAAGTGGTAGTTGGGGTTTTTGGCCTTTCAAATCCGCTGCCTAATAGGGTTTGGAGTCCGATGTATTCCTTGGCAGGTGAAGTCTCACTTTCAGTCCTTCGTCCTTGCTCATCTTCCATTGGTCATCCATGTTGCTGCTGTTGGAGGTTATCGTTGAAGATGTTGTGGTCCCTGTCAGAACTGTTCTTTCCATTTTCGGCAAAGTTTTGACTTTCAGCATACGGAGTCTTCGTACCTTTGTCGTTTATCATCATGATAATCATTTAACTCTTGGTGACCTCTAGCTCCCTGCTGTTTCTCTTCCACTTCATGCCCAAATCTGCTCCTTTGTGCCCATTTGCACGATTGTGGTGCCCTGCAAGTCAGTGTGTCCTCCCAGACACAAAAAGACCCAAAATAAAGGAAAAATGACTCGATATAGACCTCTACAAATACTAAAAAGAGCACGAAAATAGGGCTCGTCAAGTGAAGACCTCTATTTATAGAGAGGGAGATCAATTAGCTGTTAGAAAGAGTCGTTTGACCTCTGCTAAAAAGTATGACACTCCACCTACTCCTCTGCAATCTTTCCTAAAATGGTAACTACAACCCTTGTTTATGCAAGTCTCTGTGGTCAGTCTATTTATGGAAAGTTACAGGTTGTCTTGTACTTCTGAGTAGATTAAAATTTGAACTCTTCTTCCTTCACCGTCTTCCAAGTCTTCGCTTCTTGACTTTGGAACATCTGACTTTGACACAAGTGCTCGACATGCATGAACTGCATGGATAAATTCTGGAGTCAGTCGAGTTCTGGTCTGACTGACCATCTACCTTCTCAATATGGCTGACTTCTTCTACTTGATCCTGTAAAGAGAAAATCCCTACACTCAAACAGTGAGCTCTAGCTAAGTTGAAACTGATGACTTCATCTACTCGATTGGGGTCAGTTGGATTTTTGTATAAATCAAAACCTTTACTAATTTTTCCAACACTCCTTATCATTCTCTTTCACTAGGATATCATCAGTAGTTTCAGATTTCTCCTTAGCTTTCTCTTTCACTGGAAAACCAGCTTTTGGTATCCACTGAGGTTTCTTGATGGGAGGCCTCTCCTTCTCTGTACTATCACAATCATGTCTCACTACTTGGCAAGTTTTGTAAAAAGTAGGGACCCAATATCATAGATCACTCGTTGTTCTATTTTATCTCCTTTATCTTCTTCAATGACTATCACATCTTTAAAGATTGAGTGACATCGATTTCCACCAACAACCTAGCAAATGAAATCCTATTCTGTGTTGTGGTGCATTCATCAGCACATAATGGAGTCTCAATTATGCTTCCAATCCTACTCAAGGAGTTCATTCCCCAACAATTGAGAGGTAAGTTAGGGATATCCACAGGGGATTCACTTTAGCACTTCCTGCTCAAAACAAAAACCAGGTTCCCAAGCTTTCACAATAACTGGACGATTAGAAATTGTATGAGGACCAGAAAATAGCACTCTATCCCTATCCTTTCCCGTTTGGAATCGAACAACAAAAAAGCCCTCAATATGATAAAATAGCTCAGGAGTTTTCACGTTACACTGCTTCTCCAACAAAGTGCTTAAGAATTTTAAGGTCGGAGAATCACCAATAACATAAAGTATTATCGCATTCTTCCATTTCATTGCTTCCATCTCTATATCGGTTTTGTCTAAACAAGCCACAAGAGAACCATTTTTAAGTGTTGGAGCCAAATAGTTGTGCTTCATACCTCTATTTGCAAGACTGGGAGGTTGAGCTATCTTCACCGCTTCTGCATCTTCCTCTCCCATCTCCGATTTACTCAGATCTAAGCTTACTTCCTCTGGATTAGGCGTTGGAAAGTGACTTTCAGCTTGGATGAAATCCACTGTTCCATTAGCTTGGCTCGAGCTAGCTTCAAATTCTTTCCTTAGTGAGGAAGTTGAGCTTGGATCACAGTCATAGAAACTTTAGGAGTAACCTCTGTCATCACAGCCTTTCTTGATCGACCTCGCTTTGCCATTTCTGGTGAGAGGCGCACGATAAGCAGTTGACACTATCTTACGCCGAGAGAGTATTCCGTACAATGCAAGACATTTTTTTTTTAATTAATGATTATTTAAGGACTACCACCATTACCAATTATATAGGTTTACCAAATTTTTTGACGGTGTTTAGCTTCCAAACCGAAAAGGAGAAAAAGTGAGTGATACTAAAGTGTTGTTCCATAAAAGAAGAGTCAAAAGAGTTTTAATCGAGACCACTGTTTAAAGCTGCACATTTGCATCAAACGTCTTTTAAAAAATAAATAAATCGCGCGTATATCCTCCAACACGTTCATTCAGTTTGCGATTGGCATTTGCAGATAAGCAAGTGCGTGCTAATGTGCTAATCCTTCATGTTTTACTTCAAATAATTTTGTTATTTGATTATTTCAAAATTTCGTTCTTTTTTACTTATTTTTCGTTAAGTTTTTTATGACTGATTGTGTAAAATGTCTATGAAATTAGTAGCAATATTGTTTTTATATGAATTTATGACTGTGATCATTATTGGAATGTTGTCTCATGATGGTTAGATATTACTGTTTCTTATAGTAATATTTAAAATACAAACTACAATCGTCTTAAACATAACTTCTAATTATACATGTCATTCAAAAAGGTCGTAGCTCAAACATCTTTTAGGGAGCCACTTGTTGATATCGATTTGAAACACTTTTTCGTAATATTGTGACACTATTTTGGTTGGTGCCACAATTGAATTCGTATTGATGAAACACCAAGCAATTAACTATGCATATGCCACTAATTAAAAAAAAAAAAAAGGACTGTATATGCCACTTTTGTTCTTGATCTATCCAACTTTGTGGATTGTTTGAAGTGTTATGCGACTCATTTTGAAAAGAGCTTTGAGAGATATTTTGAGAAGTTTGGTGATATTTTTAAATTGAGATAATAATATTGGATATATTAAAATTTTCGTGTAAAAGTTTATTGTCCGATCCATAAGAAAATAGAGAAAGATGTAGAATGAATTTTACATGTAGAGAAAATGAGATAATTTTAATGGAGAATATCATGTGATATAGCCAATATGAGTATTGAAATATAAATTATGGCCCACCCTCTTCATAAATATAAATTATAGCCATTTTTTTGAACTTAGGACCTAAATACCACTTTCCCTCTTTTATTTGTGATCCATTACTCTTTGATCAATTTTATTGACACTTAATTTCCTTTTCAATTTTTTTTCTTTTTTTACTGTTTTTTTATTTTCCAGTTTTTTTTTTCTTATTTTCCAGATTTCTTTTTCTTTTTTTCTGTTTTTTTTTATTTTCCAGATTTTTTTCCTTTTTTTCTATTTTTTTTTTTTTCAAATTTTTTTTAATTTCCAAATTTTTGTTTGCCTCTTAGTTTTTTTTGTTTGCCGCTTATTCTTTGGTCAAAATTCAAGCGAGGGGAGCCGAAGGCCTCGGAGCGAGCCGAAAAAATTTAAATTGTTGCCCGACGATTATCCTTATATTAGTAATCGGAGCGAAGGCGGAGCCGTATAATCGGAGCCGAAGGCGGAGCTGCAAAATCGGAGTAGTATAACTTGAAATAATTGGAATGTTCGTCCCAAGAGTACCATATCATAACTTGGAACATCTGGAACTAATTTGACAATTCGTCCCAGTTGTACTAAATCTGGAACAATTGGCACTAATAAGGCTAAATTCGTACCAGATGTACTAGAACAATTGGTACTAATAAGACTAAATTTGTACCAAAAGTACCAAATGCCTCATACCCCCCGACCCGACCCGCGCCCGCCCGCGTCAAACCCGACCCGCTCCGCATTTCATTAAGGGTATTTTCATCCCAAATTAAAAAAATGGCCAAATTTTATATTTTTTAAAAAGGTGGGCCAAAATTTATATTTTAATGATCATTATGGCTATTTCAAAATATGTCTCATTTTAATGTGCGTTAAATATATAGCAAATTTGGTCTCTTATAAAGTAAGAAAAAAAATACTACTAGGAATTTTGGTAAATAAATATTTTTTAATAGTATAATATATAAATGATGTAAGTAATATCTAAAATAAACTTTTATGGATCAATGAGAATGAGACAAGTATTCATTCCATGGACCAAACTAAAGGAGAAAGAATGTCTCATATCTATGATCGACCACAGAAAGCAACCATTGCATGAACTGTTACTTTTTTTAATTAAATAGTAATCTGGCATGTGATCATCTTCATTTGTGGTTGCTCATATTCTTTGTCTAACTAATAGAGTATTTTGTAGAGACCACAAAATATGCATCTCAAAATCAATTTTATGTCTAAAAACTGAAAAAATATAGGATGATGTTTTCTTGCATTGTAAACCTTTTATTATATTTTTGCACACCACATTATATTTTATGTCCTACCTTTCCTTTTGGAGTCCTATAATAAAGTACGATCGTTCTTTTTCCTCTTACTGTTACAGTGCAGTTATTTGACCTTTTTGGACATAAATATTACTAGTATATAATAGACAAATAAAGTTCCAATAACTCTTTTAATTCGTGAACAGCATAAACATTAAAGAAAAAGAAAAAGGGCAAAAACAGAAAAAGATCATGCACTGCACTATATAAACCTGTAGATAAAAGTTCACATGAATCCACCTGCCAGAATTTTCCTTCTCTCTCTCTGACAGTCTGTGTGTTTTCTCTTTCTCTCTCCTTACAGATTTGTCCGCAGCAATGTTCTAAAATTTCACCAGTTCTGCAGTCCCAATCAACATTTTATTTCACCACTTATTCATAAACTCCAACAGCTGAGAAGGTTCGCCTATTCAGAAAAATCCATTCACTCCAGATTTCCTTCTTCCCGTTTCTCCAACAAACTGACAAACATACAATTCTAGCAACCTTTTCGCTTCACTTTCCAAATTTTGAATTACCAGATCTCGGAACCCTTTCTTGTTTCAACCATAAAGCTTCAATCTGTACCCCAGCCAACAACCATTTCTCGATGAGAAATGGAGCATAAACGTAAACTCATACTGCTCGCAACTCTAACCCCATCGTTATCACTCTTAACAATCCTTCTCCTTTTAATTTTTTGCTTCAGAAGAAGAAAATCAGACAGTGGTGATACAGATGTAGAATCCAATTTAGAGTGTAAGGGAGGAGATGCGGTGGTGAATACAGAGGATCTGGTGAAATTTGGTGGCGGTGAGGATCTTAGTGCGGCGGAAATTCTTGATGCGCCTGGTGAAGTTATTGGGAAATCGAGTTATGGGACATTGTACAAAGCCAATTTGGTTAATTTAAATTGTGTTGCATTGCTTAGATTCTTGAGGCCTACTTGTACATTGAGGATAAAAGAGGTTATGCCTGTGATTGAGTCGCTGGGGTGCGTTAGGCACCCCAATTTGGTTCCTTTGAATGCATTTTATGCAGGGCCTAGAGGGGAGAAATTGATGGTTCATCCCTTTTACAGCGGTGGAAATTTGTCTCAGTTCATCAGAGGTAAAAAGTTGGAATCATTTTTTTTATTTATTTTTCCTTTTTTGTGAGGTGGAATCTTATTAGTGGTATGCAGATGATTTTGTTTGATAATGTGTTTGGTGAATAGATGTAAAATTGCATTTGGAGGTGGTTTGTGTTTTAGATGTTGATTACTGGATTTCTTCATGGTTTAAATGATTTTTTTTGGCTGGAAATTCTGCAGCAAGACATGCTTTTTGTGTTTGATGATTACTGTTTTTTTCTTTTCATGATTTGTAGAAGTCATGCTTTTTCAATTTTGATTTCGTTTGTTGGCTCGAAAGTCTGTCCTTCTGCATAAATGTAGTTTGCTGAAATTGTTGATATTGTGTTTTTGTGCTGTTTGGAATTCGTTTTGATTTTCTGTACCTGTTTATTTAGGAATTTATGTTCTTCACAATGCTTCTTGATGAGATTATATGAGTAGACTTGAATAAACATCGATCTGCAGCAAGCATATGTAGCACGTTGTCATGTGAGATTGACCTTCATGAGTCGTATGTAGTGTTATTGTTGTGAGTTTTCGACATAGATTGAAAGGGCGTAGACGAGCTTACTCAATGGATTGTCTGAATACATTATATCCTTAACACGTGTAGTTACACTTTCAGCTCAGTTTATGCTTGATTCGACTATGGTATTGATGTTTGAATCGTCATTTATTTGTCTAGATTAGATTGGCCTGCATTGATTTTGTTTTGATACGCCACTCTCTCCAGATTCGATTTCTTCCACGTGTCAAAATAACCCTAAGAATTGACTTAATGTCGTTGGTTATTTACAGATGGTAACGGTGAGGTTTATAAATGGCCTACCTTATGCAGAATCTCTACTGGTATTGCTAGAGGAGTTCACCATCTTCATACAGCTTTGGAAAAGCCAATAATCCACGGTAACCTCAAGTCGAGGAATATACTATTGGATGCCGATTACCACCCCTACGTGTCCGATTTTGGTCTGCGTCTTCTGTTGAACCCGACTACAGGGCAACAAATGGTTGAAGCGTCTGGATTTGAAGGTTATAAAGCCCCCGAGCTAATCAAAATGAAAGACGCCTGTGAAGAGAGTGATATCTACAGCTTAGGGATTATATTTCTTGAATTACTATCCGGGAAAGAACCAGTCGACGTGAATGCCACCCCCGACCAAGACTCTTATTTGCCAAGTGCCATGAGAGGTGCGATTCTCGACGACCGGATTGTAGATTTGTATCATCCAGACATTCTTGTTGGTCTCAGCGATGATCAGAGGGTAGTTACAGAAGAAGCTATTATCAGATATTTTCAACTTGCAATGGCTTGTTGTTCGCCGACACGACGTCTCCGGCCTAGTATAAAGCAAGTTCTTGACAAGCTTGAAGAATTTGGAAAGTGAACATCATGCTCTCTTTTTGGTGGTGAAAGTCAACCGTAACTCCCTCGAGAAGAAGGTCAACATAGTCATAATTTTGATTTGTCGGGTGATCATGGAAAACACTTAGGTAGTAATGGAAGTCACGTTTGCATAAACATAGATTGACTTCAGCCTGAATGCTCATAAAAGGATGACCAATTCTCAAATCCTAACTGCTGTTGTTACAAGGAAGGAAGGATGCAGACCTCTATATACCTCGATTTTGGTAGTTCCCGATAGTACTCCGTTATTGAGGTATGGAGACCGTTTCTGGTTGGGGGAGTTTTGTGTGAGACGGTCTCATAGTGAGATGAACTTCTTTTCATTGGCCCAAAGTGTATGCAGAGACTGAGCAGGGTTGGGTCGGGTCGGGTCGTGATCGCGTTGAAGTTATGGTGTCCGGCGAAGACTAGGCTTGATGTTGTTTGCTCCGGAGGAGACGATGATAAACGTATTTCCAAATTCATTATCAATTCAAAATTTTGAATTAGTAAATGGTTATTGTTTGTGGTAGGTTAGAGTATAAATGGTTATTGTTGTCGCAAGCACTTGTTTAAACCTCATTTCAGTCATCTAGCTCCAACCAATTATATACTAACTTGAAAGATTCCAAATGATACACATATACCCACCCCGTACCAGAAAAATCTTCCTATATTTCTTTTTTTGGCCGTCGCCCAAAAATCTTCTTAGTTATTTTTAATATTACCCTACAATAAATTATTTATTTTTCCCTTAGCCTCATTTTATCAACTTATTCATCACTCAATTACATATAGTTAATAGTATGCCTTCAATGCGAGCCTCGTTGTTCTCCGCTCACAACATATTCAATTATTTTTTTTTTCACTCAAACAAACTAAATAATCTTCTTATTAATACTGGTGTCACTCCCATATTTGAGGGATGAAGGGAGTATATATTATTTCTCATCAGCACCTAACGTGACAATAATTAACTTAATCCTTGAATATTTATTTGATATCTTTAATACTTAACATGTTTTTATTATCAAATTTTGTACTCGAGTTTTCAGTATTTTCTCCGTCATTGTTACATCCTAATCCCTAAATAGATTTTCACTTTATTTTCAAATTGTTTAATTGTATTTTCGCAAATTTTTTATATTATATTATGGAATTCTTATTTGTTGATAATAAATTAAATACCTACAATTCCGAGAAAATCAATTCAAAATTTTAAAATTAATGAATTAATTAGAGGCAAATTTGATAGTAGTCATTCTTTGGTTGTGTTTTTAAATTTTAACCCTTTCCCTTTTTTTATTAAATTTTAGCAATTCATGACTCTTTTACCTTTCATTAAGACTTTATTTTACAAGAACATGTAACTACCCAATTTTTAATACGTATATTATTTTCATCTTGACACACTCTCTCTCCACTGTAATTTCTTTTTCTTCTTCTCTTCTTACTTCATTCACTCCGCCGTTTCGTAATCGGCAATTATTAGATCTCTTTCATGTGGTTCGCCGATCAAAGAGACTTGGGGATTTTTTTCGCTTTGTTGTTTAGGTAATTAAAGGAATTTTATCTGGAAAACTTTTGTTATTATTAATTTGGGATAAATCGAGTAGAAGAACTACTTGTGAATCGGGAAATTCTTTGTCCTCAGAAATCCATTTTTTTCGTAAGGAATCATGTTGGTTTCAACTATCTTTCACGCTAATAATTTTTTTACAATTTTTTGTTTCGGTTTTGAGCACTCACGCAAAATGAAGATATGGTTGAAGGAAGATTGGATCCGGCGAGTTGGGTGATGTAGAGCGAACTAGATACGATGGGTGTGCCGACGCAAACTCCCGATGAGCCAGATCTGCTAGTGAGTAAAATATTGGAAAGAATGAAATTTATGGTTCATTGGAAAAGTTTATTAAGTTATTCAAATGAGTAATAGTACGCCATTTAGTTGGTAAATCTTGTATGAGATCTGTTTTTAATTTGTTTGGAGCCCTAATTCTATTGAATTTTTTGGAGTAGGAATATCAAAAGTCTTGGGTGTGTATAATTTTACTTTGATTTTTTTTCAAAGTCACAAAAATTTCAATGTTACCATAGAAACAGAACACAGACTCAGAAAATTTGTGCTTTTAGGTTGTTACTCACGAAAATATTAGATGTAGGGTTTGGAATTTTGAGTTTTCAAAGAAATGAAATTGCTCAATTTTAAATTCTGAAATAAGTGTAATCACAAAATTTGTTGATTGGAAGCACAAAATATTAATTTGTTACCTTGAAATTTTGTGTTGGCACAAAAATAAATTTTGTGCTTTGACAAAAGTGTGCAGTCACGAAATTTTGTTTAGAGACAACTCAAAAAAATAGATTATTACTTTGAAATCTAGTGCTGGCTCAAAAAATAAATTTTGTGCTTTGACAAACTTTTGTAATAACCTTTTTTTTTTTTTTTTTTTGGGGAAACATCACAAAATAGTAGATTATTACTTTGAAATGTAGTGATGGCACAAAAATATTCACAAATTTGTGTGGTCACAATTTTTTTTTTTGAGAAAGAACAAAATAGTAGTTTGTTACTTTGAAATGTGTTGCTGACTGACTCAAACTTGTGTAGCAACGAAATTTTTTTATAGACAACACAAAATAGTAGATTATTACTTTGAAATGTAGTGATGGCACAAAACTATTATTTGTGCATTCACACACTTATGTGGTATAAAAAAAATTAGAGAAAGAACAAAATAGTAGTTTGTTACTTTGAAATGTGGTGCTAGCTCAAAAATAATTTTTGCTTTGTCAATAAATTTGGTGCATTGACAAACTTGTGTAGTAACAAAAATTATTGACATAAAGCCCAAAATAATATTTGTACATTCACAAATTGTGTGGTAACAATTTTTTCTGAGAGAAAGAACAAAATAACATATTGTTAGTTTGAGATTGCACAAAAGGGAGAATTTGTGTTGTGACAAAATATTGTTATTGAATGACTGAAAAAATGTTGAGAGAGCAAAAATATGTGAAGTCACCAAATTAATGTAGGAAAAACACAAAATAATGGAATGTTATCTTTTGAATTATGTGTGGTGTCAAAAATAAAATCTGTGCATTCAGAAAGAGGTATAGTGACAAATGATTTTGGTTGAAATCCTTCGTAAGAGTTTTAAATTTTGCGATGTGTAGGATGGATGGAGGTTTAAGAGGCATATGTTGGAAGGTGTAAGTTACAAGATTAATCACTACTGTAAGGAGGAAGTTTTAGGCAGGAGGGTATGCCCTGAGCAGTGGAGTCGATCCTTTAAAGAACATTCTCAAGTAGGTTTCTGAAGAGAGATCTACAGGATTATAAGAAGCATGTGGCACTTTCAATTTTCAATTTCAGTACATAGACCATTGTAGCGCAAGAAGGGTAGTACCGATCATAAACATGTTATTTTGGTTGGGGAGTAATTGACCTCGTACTTCTTTTGATACAATTAAGATGATTAAGTTTATAATTAAGTTTGGTAAAATGGGTTGATTCGGACAAGTAGGTCGTATGAATGAACTACTATGAATGTCTTTATTTTTGCTTGTTAGTATTTCTTCTATTGAAGTGTTGGTCTATTGAAATGGTGGTCATTTGCAGTTATTATTACAAATTTTGGGCTTCATTGTTATGCATTATACCAGTCGCATATATATACAAATATAATGCCATATAGTCTCAAATATATACAAAAGTAAAGGGTGTTTTTTTTAACAAAACATAATTTTGTGCAATCACAAATATTATTTTATGAATTCAATGTTATATTGTGAGTCACAAAATTTAGGAATAAACATATCATATGTGCGTAAACAATCTAGGGGACGGCACATGTTTTTGGTGCCTTAACAATAAAAAATTTATGATTTTTCCATCATTTTTGGGTTGTAATAAAAAAATGTAAAGAGTGTTAGTAACAAATTTAGTGCGGTTACCCAAAGCAAAATTCAACATGCACAAAACATGTGGTAGAACAAATTTAATCAGTGAAAGAATGAAAAAGAAATATTATTAGTTTAATTTGTGCATGCACAAATTAAAACAAGAATTTGTGTATTAAAAAAAAAATACGTGCAGTGAAAGTATATAAGGGAAGAAATATTTTGATATGCCGAAAAGGATCATGGATCCAACAAGTGAGATTTTTTTATTATTTTTTTTAAAGTAAATCTCGTTTTATTAATCAACACGAGCATGGTAAATGGAAAAGACCCTCCACAATCGTTGGAGGTTCATTCCAAACATGAGACAAAGGAAAATCTTTAGCGATTCTAGTTAGTCGGTGAGCGGCCAAATTGGTCTCCCAACGAATATGATTAACTTTAGTAATACTATCACTCGACTCCATTAGAATTTTGCAGCTGCTAACAATGGTCCCCATCTCTAACATATCCTCCCCTCTTGAAACAATAGCATCCACATCAACTTTACAATCTGACACTATGTTCACCCTTGATATATTCCTTTCTTTTATCCATGAAAGAGCTTCAAGGATGCCCATAGCTTCACATTCTACAACCTGCAGACAACCAGTAAGGCAAAATATTATCACCCAATACGCTTCCCTATATCTATGAAATTACGGTATCAGATTCTCAAAATATGAAAAAACAACTGGCAGTGGCCGATCCCCCGCCGTCGTCGGTGGTCACAACATTTTTTTTGTGACTCACAAAAAAAAAAATCTTTCAATCGCCGGAGGTAACAAAAATTTATTTGTGACTTACAACAAAAAAATTAATACACAAAATTTTGATGAGTAACACACAAAATTTTGATCAGTAACAATATATAAATTTTGATCGGTAACAAAATTTTGATAAATATACAAAGGTGCCAAAACAAAATTCTTATCAGTAACAAAATTTTGATGATTAACAACAATTTGATTAGTACCAAAAACTCAATTGTGAAATCACAAAAAAATTACAATTACAGATCACTTGTGAAACCACAAAAACTCAATTGTGAAATCACAAAAACTCAGTTGTGAAATCACAAAAAATATAAAGTCAGTGGTGGTGGTTTTTCGTGAATTCTGGTTGTCTGGTTTTTCGTGAAATCCGGCCACGACACTTTGAATAGAGGGTGAGACTAAGACCATTGGCTTCGTCTCATTGTTTCGCGTCTGTTGGTGGTGGTGGCGAGGGCCAAAGCTGCCGGAAGTTGTAGATCTTAGGGTGAAGAGAGAGCGAGAGTGTTGCGCACTCCGCCGTGAAGAGAAGGTGGTGGTGGTAGCGGCGGCGAGGAGGAGGAGGAGGAAGCAGTGGTGGTGGCGGCGACGAGGAGGAGGTGGACCAAAGGAGGAGGCGGAGAGAAAAGGAAGAGGTGGATGGAGGTGGTCGTGGCGGCTGCGGAAGGAAGATGAACGAGTTGGAAGGAGGTGGTGGTGGCGACAGCGAGGAGGAGGCGGAGTGAAGAGGAGGAGGTGGACGGAGGTGGTCACGGCGGCGGCGGAAGGAAGATGAACGAGTTGGAAGGAGGTGGTGTGGCGGCGTTGAGGAGGAGGCGGAGAGAAAAGAGGAGTCGGAGGAGAGAAGGAAGGCGGAGAGAAGAGGAGGAGGTGGACGATTGAAAGGACGATTAATTGATGATAGAAAAATGACAATAATATGGAACAATTACAATGCCGCCGGAAAAACTACAGGCGGCAAAAAATGAAAAGAAAAAGGAAGAAGAATGGAAAAGAAGAAAAACAGTAAGGAGTGGGTGAAACAGGAAGAAATAAAGAGATAAATCAACAAAATGCAAAAAAGAACAACATAAGGGTAAATAAGTCAATGTATATCAAAAACGGTGAAAATGGGGCTAAAATTTCAAATTTTCATATTAAGAGCTAAAATTTAAAAATGCAACCAAAGAATGGCTAGAAAAGTAGCTTTTCTCAATTAATTATGTGAGATTGTAGTATAATTCAACTTATATGATGATATTAGGAGAGTGACCACTGACCAGATCGATGTGTAATTGCATACAACTAAGCTGAAGCTTGACAATTTATTAGCGGCTTTACTCAAGTTTAATTGCATAAATTATATCTCTAATAACATAATAAATACTAAAATCGTATAACCAATAAGGTTAATTAGTAATTAAAATACAGTTCATGGTTGAAAGTGTATAAATAATAAACAAATAATTTGTATTTTTAAATTAGTTCATGAGTTTATTAACAAGGAATGAATCTAGTAGTGTCAAACTCAAGTTTTAGTTATATGAATGGAGCTCAAATGAACTGTAATTGTCTGAAATTTAAGTAGCATCGATTTTTCGTTAGATTAGTTCAATCACAATACACTTCAGAGTTGCTGGTTTTTAACATACAACATGATTTTTTTGTTAGTTATATTTAAACTTTTGATGCCAATCTATATATTAAAACAAATAATTTGCTATGTATTATTTCCTTCCCATTTTGCATGTCACATGCAAATAATTGCACACTTTTCAATACAAATTCATGATTTTACATGTTTTCATTTTTCCATGCCATTTCAATTTTTCAAATTCAAATAAGTTTTAAAGTTTGATAAATTCCCTCCCCTTTTGCATGCCACATGCATTTAATTGCATACTTTTTATTGCAAATTTATAGTTTTACAGATTTCTATTTTCCCATGTCATTTCAGTTTTTCAAATTCATAAGTTTTGGAGTTTGACCAATGTAGTCCACTATATAATGATGTGTATACTGAATTATTAGTAGTAAAATGTAGTAACATTATTTTAATTTTTTTTTTGTTGCTAAACATATTATATGAACAAGGTTCATTAAGATAAATTGTATTATTTTGAAATATTTAACTATAATATAAACATAATAATACCTAAATAATGATTTATTAATTCTAAAAATGTAGAATTAAAATTCAATCAAACAGTACATCGCGGCTAAATTTAATTTCCTTAAAAAAGAAAAAGAAGAAGATAACTTTTCATTGCCAATATACTGGGGAAACCGAGAAATTTTTACAAAGATAAAAATATACTACACCTACCTCTCACATGATATTATTTTTTTATTATTTATTATATTATTAAAATATTATATTGTGAGAGAGGGACTCTTGTAAGAATTTCTAGGGGAACCATATCCGGAGAGGGAAAATGGCATGTATTTTGTCAGCAGGGTATAAAATGCTGCGTGGAGTGCCACTTCTCTCTCTTAACTGACGAACATCAATGTCTGAATAATGGTATGGAAGAATGATGTCATTTCGTTTCTACTTAAAAAAACTAAAAAAAATCTCAAAAGGGCCCCAATTTATTAGGAATCATATACTACTATTTGAATATAGGGTAATTTTAAACATAACCTCTAAATTACTCTTTATTAGCCCCTTAATTTTAAAAATAATAAATATATTAATGAATTTATTATTCTAACCTTAACAGTTAACACCCAAATTCAATTCGTAGCCTATAAATCTGTAAAATTAAAAAACTTATTGGGAATTGAAAGTGTATAGCATCCAAACGTTAGATGAATTTAATTCAAGAATTAAGTTTTCCATTAATGGATGATTATTTTGTTCTTCCCAAATCTACTCAAATCACAACACATCCACTAATAAGATGCACCCACACTGATTAATGAGATGCACCAAATATATCAGTTTAGATGCACCACATTTACTAATAAGATGCACCACACTGATTAATGAGATGCACTAAATTTTGATCCTACATTCAAAAGCATTCAACTAATCTTATAATCATGTAAAACCAAATCAAATTCATCACACTTATTTATGAGATGAAGCACGGTTTAATTTTATAAAAAACCCTAAATTATCATGCATGATACTGCTAGATCCATTTGTATACTCTCAATCCACAATCCTCAATCCCACAATCTATATCCATAGATTTAAATTCACAGCAAATCATAGATCACTAGTTGACATTCCTAATTCAAGATGTAACATCTATGACACACAAACATACTTGCATAGTAATTAAACTACATAAAATTTTAAAATAGGCGTTGCAGTTTGATTTCCACTCATCAACATCTAGCTGTCAAATAACTATTAATTTGTAATGCAAATCACTAACCTTCAGTAAATTTTGTCGCGACATTGTTCTTCACCTTCAATTTGTTCTTCAGATACGCACAACTTAATTTCAAGCCTAGGATTGATCGAAATGCACAAAACAACTTAATTTTCTGCTCGAATTATTTTCGATTTTTATTTTTTTGGTGTTCCTAACAGATTATTTCTAAGTTTTGGTGCTTGATTTTGGAGATTTGGGAACTGATTTTGTGTTTAAATCAAGCTACAGGTTGAATCGAGCAGAGGAGTTGAGAGCTACTATTTGAAATCATTGGATGAACAGAGATTACCGTGTTTTTATTTCCGTACATCGCTATTAATTTTCTTCTATGTTGATTTTGCCCCTCCATGTTTTGTTTTTGTTTTTTTAACTAAAGCTTGTTCATTAAATCTGACCGTGAATCACTAATAGATTGAGGGTTGAGATCTATTCTTAATTCTTATATATTTTAAGGGGGGTTTTCACTAGAACACTCCACATATATATTCCTAAAACTTAGTGGGCACCAAATGCAATTTAGGTCTCATTTTTTATTATCAATTCGTTGAGAAGATCATATTAGGGATTAATTTAGTAGTCAAATCGAAGGTCGAAAGTAAGTAACAAAAGAGAGAAAAGTTTTTGACATACAAGTTGAGTTTGAGCATTGTCCCGTCCGAGACCGAGTCGCGTCTTGAAAACATAGAAATGTGATTTATTAGGACTTTGCAAACTGCAAAATAATCGTTTCCTTGAATTCCTTCCTCTCGAATATTCTAATATAAGTACAAATTTTAGGGTTAATGTTTCCTTCGTTTTTTAAGTTTTTCACCATCAATTTGTAATGAGACTAATAGTATATGATTCATGACTTTATTTAAAGGTAACAACGTTATTAAAATTAAAAATCAATATATAATAGCCGAGTGAATTTCAAGCACCACATTCATCCCCAATTTTATTTTTATGTGGCATTTTGAGATTTTTTTCTTTTGTATTTATCTAAAATTCCAAGTTTATCTCTACTCTATAATATAATACGTACAAATGGTATATCTCAATTAAACTTTAATACAATTTCAATCAACCAATTAATAAAAACCGTTAGAAAGCATAATTCATGTAAATATATTAATTTTAATAGCAGCTTTCCTATTTTTTGCACTATTTTAGGCTTATATATTTTAGAACTTTATAATCAATTTCATCCACACTTTGATGTTCTTTCATTCCGATTAAAGCTTATATATCTGATCTAAAGAGAGAAGTGATTGATACAACAAAGTACGTAAGAGTCGAGTAGTGCAACAAAATCTCCACCGAGGGATGTTATCAACTACCATGACTGAAACGTATAATTATCGTATACAAAAATGCCTTGAACATTTTACAGGTGTGATTAGTGAAAATCGTTACCTTTTGTGTTGTTTTTGTAGGTTTATTATGTAAAACTTCAATTTAGAGTCCCACTATACAGTGGTTGTTTCACATTTTTGTATCGATCGTTGTATATTCAGTAATTAGAGATCAGAGTACATCAATTAGAGTTATGATCCAACAAATTGTGAAACACTAAGTTTTTCTACAAAATTAATATACCTTTTACAAATTCAATTATATATATCTAACATTTTCATTTAATTTCTAGAAGTTTATATGCATATTCAATTAAATTATATACGTAAGAATATATCTATAACATTTTGATTTAACTTCCAGATGATTTAATTTAACTACTAGAGTTTATAATGAAAACGACGAAGGATTTGTATTACTCAACATTTTTGCTCATTGGAGTTTGTCCATTGAGAGTTTGTTCATCTACATATAAAATTTATATTCTCGTGTTTAAATATTTTTAATATATATTCTGATTTAAAAAAAATGCGTTTAAATCACGCCAAGAGCATTGTGTCACTACATTTATTATTCGTGATTACATTTTCCCGATACATTTGTAATTGACATCCGTTGAAGTCAGATTTTGACTTCAATAATTATTAATTGCTTATTGTATATTTTGTGTTTTGTCTTTCTTTGTTTGTTTGTGTTGCACGTGAGGAAAGTGAGAGTTGTTTTTCTGTTGCAAGATAGGAGTTTACTGGTGCTACAAATCAGCAAAGTAAGTAGTGGAGTAATGGAGCACAACGTGGGACAAGTGCTGATTGGTGGAGTGCAACTCAAGCATCCAAGTACACTATAAATAGAGATAGAGTTGGTGTAGATATGTACGCTTCCAGAAATAGATTTTTAGAGCAATTAAGATACTTATTCAGCTTATAGATTTTACCTTCGAGGATAGTAGTAAAAGCTTTAGTCTTGCGATAAAGCGTTACTCGTTTTAGTGACCCTCTTTACTCGAAGATTGTTTTTGTAATTCACATTTTCATAGTGAAGTTTTAGCCCTGAGGCACCTCACGAGATTATCAATTTATAATCTCGTGAAAAGTTTATTTCCATTGTGGTTCTTCATTTCCGCTGCATTTTAGTTTCAAGGTTGTGTACTCTTTGAACACAACTTTGTTCACAACTCTGTCTGTTCGAGTGAATCCGGTACCTTCAATTGGTATCAGAGCCACCACTTGATACACTAAGTGTTGATCTTATTCCCGTGACACAATGGATCAGACAAACCCGTTGTTCAACAAGCCTCCCATCCTTGATGGAATGAACTACTCCTTTTGGAAGGTTCGAATGAGATCATGCATCAAATCCATTGATGCTAGAGCATGGAGAGCTGTCCAGAAATTGTGGTCCCATCCTAAAATCGTGGATGATGATGGTGACCTAGTTCGAGTTCATGAAGACAACTGGACAAGAACTCAGATTGAAGAAGCAACTTACAACGATAAAGCTCTCAATGCCATTCAATCCTCCCTTGATGTTCAGATGTTCAAACTCATAAGAAATTGTGAGGCTGCCAAGGAAGCATGGGATATCCTACAACAGCATTGTGAGGGAGATACCGGCATTAAGGAGTCAAGACATCGCATTCTCATCTCCAAATTTGAAAGCATGAAGATGGAGGAAGATGAAAGTGTTGGAGACTACTGTAACAAATTACTCGAGATTGCTAACGAATGCCAAGACCTTGGTGATCTCATTAGCAACAAAAGGTTAGTCTCAAAAGTTTTGAGAACCTTGACATCCCGTTTTGATATGAAGGTTGTGGCCATTGACACGTCAACCACCATGAGCACCTTGGAGTTCACCAAGCTGATGAATGATCTCAAGACCTATGAGATCGAACTCAACGAAAGGACAAGCCCAAAGAAAAAGGGTTTTGCCATGAAAGCTGGGACAACTTCAGGCAGCTCTTCACACATCGAAGAGGAGGATGAGGATCTTGAGGAGATCACTGGAAATGCAGATTTTGCTCTTATCACCAGGAAGCTGAACTCGTTGCTGCAAAATGCTGCAAACAGAACGAAATTCCAACAAAAAGGAAAGGCCATTGTTGATCAACGACCACCCCGACAAGATGCATCAGGTCCCTTGGTCATCTACGATCAAGTACGCTCACCGGAAAAAGATCCAAGGATTATCAAACGCTCTGCATCCAATCACTTCAAGGCAAAGGATGTAAAAGATTTCTCCAGCATTCAATGTTTCGAGTGCAAAGGTTATGGACACTTTGCAAATGAGTGTGCAAACACCTTTCGCAAGCTTGGGAAACCCATCACCTTCTTGTCACTAGGAGACACAGAGATCGACACCTCTGGAGTCATCATTGAGGAACCGCCAGAAGTCACTTCTCAAGCTCAAGAGCATGCTGCATTAATAGCTCATATACCTGAAGATGACCTGACAGATTTCAGTGATGATGGGATAACTTCGGACAGGTATGATGAGTCTTACTATGAAACTCTCTTCTGTTTTAATACTGTTATTAACGATACAGAAGAAGAGGAGGAAGTCACTGAGGACGAAACATTAGATATGCTGGTGAAAATGCAAGAACTTTATAAAGAATTGTATGTGAAGTGGTCCAAACAGTGCAAGGTGGTTGAGGTGCTGAATGAAGAGAATTCTGCTCAGAAAACATGACTTGTTAAGCTAGAGATGATGTTAACTCAGAAAGATGCTGAGATTGGGAAGCTAAAAGTTCAACTTGATCTTGCAAATGAAACATTCAAAAAGTTGAACACAGGTACGTCCAAACTTGATGAAGTGTTAGCACAAACTCACGTAACATCTCATGGACTTGGCTTTGATAAAACCATTCAAACAGTTTTTCCTCAAATCTTGTCAACTCATGGTTTACCCTTTGTAAAGGCTAAGGAAAATCCGCCACCCAAGTCCACTTCTAGAAGACGTAGAAAATTCATATGTCACTATTGCCACTCACCAGGTCATATTAGACCTTTTTGCTACAAGTTTTTGCAGGAGTACAGGAAAGAATCTTATTAGAGAAATCATGCTAAGAGATCTGCTTTTGGCACCAAGAATGGTAAAATTTGGGTATGGAGACCCAAAGTTGCCTGCACTGAAACCTACAGAGTTGTTTTCACTGCAGCCATTTCAAATGATGATGGGTCTTGGTACTTTGATAGTGGATGTTCACGACATATGACTGGATCTAGAAGATATCTTGCTAATTACAAAAAGATCAGTGGAAGTGAGGTTACCTTTGGAGGTGGATCAAATGGCAAGATAATTGGGCGAGGTGTACTCAATATGCCCGAATTTCCCAAGCTCACTGATGTATCACACATGGATGGACTTGCTGCAAATCTCATCAGCATAAGTCAACTGTGTGACGATGACTGCAAAGTCATCTTCGACAAGCATAGTTGTCTTGTAGTGAACGATGATGATGAAGTTGTCATCTCTGGGGTAAGGTCTCCTAACAACATTTATGAAATGAAAAGTAATAAGTGTTTTAATGCGCAGGTCAACGATCTACAATTGTGGCATCAAAAGTTGGGTCACAAAAATTATCGCAACATGGAGAACCTCCAAAGATTCAATGCTGTCCAGGGTATACCAAAGCTGAATATCTCCAATCCAGGAGTATGTGGGGACTGCCAAATAGAAAAGCAAGTGAAAGTTTCTCACCCTGTTGTCACAACTTCGGAGAGACCTTTCAGCACGCAAAATTGCTTTGAACTACTGCATATGGACCTAATGGGTCCAACAGAGGTTGATAGTGTGGGAGGTAAAAAGTACTCATTTGTGATAGTCGATGATCTTTCCAGATATGCATGGGTAAAATTCCTTAGTGATAAAACTGAAACGTATGATGCCTTCATGAAATTGTATGCTAAAATTAGGAATTTTTATCAATCCTGTGTTAAGAGGTTAAGATCTGATCACGGAAAGGAGTTTGAAAATACTCAACTTATAGATTTTTGTGTGAAAGAAGGAATTCATCACGAGTATTCCGCACCAAAAATGCCTCAACAAAACGAGGTAGCCGAAAGAAAAAATAGAACTCTGCAAGAAATGGCTAGAGTAATGTTGCACTCTAAACACCTCTCTAAACGGTTTTGGGCCGAAGCCATGAACACTGCATGCCATGTTAGTAATCGTGTAAATTTGAGAACCGGTACTACCATGACTTCCTATGAAATTCTAAATAGCAAGAAACCCAACTTAAATTACTTGCATGTTTAGGGTTGTGTTTGTTATGTGTTAAATGATAGGGATTATCGCCTAAAGTTTGACACAAAAAGCGATAAGGGAGTTTTCTTAGGTTACTCTCTCAATAGTCATGCATATAGGGTTTACAATCTTAGAACCAAAACTGTCATGGAGAGTGTCAATGTAACATTTGATGATCTTGCAAGTTTATATACTCCGGAGGAAAGTACTGAAGGTTTGATTGAGATACAGGGTAGAACAGAAAAGCCCACGGTGGATGAACAAAAAGTGGCCCGTGAAGTCCGCACAACTGTTGAGGAAACTTCTAACGATTCTGCAGGACAATCTGGAACTGACTTCAGCACTAATGAAGCAGAAAATGTTGATGAAGTTATTGAGATTGTGAGGAGGGATCCACCCAGTAAAGTCAGAAAATATCATCCTCTTGATCTTGCCATCGGAGATGTTCGTGAAGGGGTCAGAACTAGGGACAAGACTCCAGTCAATTACCGAGAGATGGTAAGGATGGTATGCTTTTCATGTATAATCACCAAGGTAGGTGTTATTGCCTTCTTGTCAACTCTCGAACCTAAAACTGTAGGCGAAGCCTTGAAGGATAAATTTTGGATAAGTGCCATGCAAGCTGAACTTCTTGAATTTATTAGGAATAAAGTTTGGACACTTGTACCTAGACCTATAGGAGTTAACATAATAGGAACTAAGTGGATCTTTAGGAATAAAACTGATGAGTATGAAAATATCATTAGGAATAAAGCCCGCTTAGTTGCTCAAGGTTATACTCAAGTTGAGGGTATTGACTATGATGAGACCTTTGCTCCCGTTGCTAGGATTGAGTCCATTAGGTTGCTGTTTGCAATTGCATGTTATCTTAACATAACTCTTCATCAAATGGATGTCAAAGCCGCTTTTTTGAATGGTGTTCTAGAAGAGGAAGCATATGTAGAACAACCAAAGGGATTTGAAGACCCAACCAAACCCGACCATGTCTATAAATTACATAAGGCTCTGTATGGACTAAAGCAAGCTCCGGGAGCTTGGTATAGTCGCCTAACTGATTTTTTGCTTGAGTTTGGTTTCTTCAGGGGCCATGCGGATAGAACTCTTTTCCTCAAGAAAGAAAAATGTGTGCTCACAATTGCTCAAATCTATGTTGATGACATAGTGTTTGGATCCACCAATGAAGCAGCCTTGAAAGAATTTGTGGAGGCAATGTCGGCCACATTTGAGATGAGCATGGTTGGAGAGCTGAACAACTTTCTTGGGTTGCAAGTTAAGCAAAAGGAGGATGGGATTTTTGTCTCATAGTCAAAGTATGCAAGGAATTTGGTCAAAAAGTTTGGACTGGAGAATGCAAAGCACATGAAAACGCCGATGAGCACCACAGAGAAACTGTCGAAAGTTGCAGTTGGCCCGGCATTGAGCCAACTTTGTACAGGTCTATGATCGGAAGTCTTCTATACTTAACAGCTAGCAGGCCTGATATCATGTACAGTGTATGTGCATGTGCTCGCTTTCAGTCATGTCCAAAAGAAGAACATCTCAAAGCTGTAAAGAGGATTATTCGCTACGTTGCCGGAACTTGTGAACCTGGTTTGTGGTTCACAAAAGATACCTCCACGAACTTAATGGGGTATAGTGATGCTGACTGGGCCGGAGAAATTGATGATAGACGGAGCACAAGTGGGGGTTGTTGCTATCTTGGGAACAACCTCATCTCATGGCATAGTAAGAAGCAAAATTGCATCTCTTTATCAACCGCCGAGTCGGAATATGTAGCTGCCGGGAGCTGTTCAACTCAATTGGTGTGGCTTCAATCGATGCTTGATGACTACGGGCTAGAGAGCAACCCTCTAGTAATGTTGTGCGATAATACAAGTGCCATCAACCTTGCCAAGAACTCTGTTCATCACTCAAAGTCCAAACACATCCACTTGAAGTATCATTTTATTAGAGATTTAGTAGAAAAGAAAATATTAAAATTAGAGTATATCAGTACGGAAAATCAACTGGCTGACATTTTACTAAAGCTCTAAGTTATGAGAGATTTTCAAATTTGAGAAAATCTCTCGGTTTGTGTTCTATTTAAGGAGAAGTGGTCATGACAGTTGTCACATTTCTGGCATATCATGGGTAATAATTTTTATAGAAGTTAGGCAGATTTGAGGATGTAAAAACCTTACTTTGTAAGGTGAAACCGAGACCGTTCTTAGAAAATCATATAACTAGATCAAAGATCTTAGATAAGTGGTGATTACAAGATTCTCCTGGTTATACATCTATTCGCCATCTGTCTACTTCATCTATATTTATAAAATTGCCTATGATGTTTCGGAAATGGTGTTCTGATCAAAGTTGCCATTGATGTTTGGACGAATGTCAAACCAATTTCAAAAAAAAAAAAAAAATCGCAGCTGTTTTTATCAGATAAAGATGTCAGTTTAAGTTGCGATATTCCTGGAACGTATCTATCTCGAATTTTTAATATTTGAATTTTTAACTTATCTCTAATGATTTGATCTCTTGTTTATTGGATTTGTTTGGTATCTGCCTCCCACGTAAAAATAGCAGATGGTTCATATTTCAAAATCCCTAGGATCTGAAAAGTCTCTTCATATCTGCTATTTATTATCCCTACCTTTCTCTCTCTTAACTCACGCCGCTCCATCTCTTTCCTTCTTCATACACAAAATCTTCTCCTTCTCCAGAAAATTTCCGCCATGGATGACGAGAAGCTCAAGCAACTGCAAGAACTTCTCCAAAATCCAGGAGCACTCGATCTTCTTCGTCGTTTCTCATCGCTTCCCCCTCAAAACCCAATTCCTCGATTTCTACCATCAAAACCCCTAAATCCATCCCCTCTTCATTTCATATCTCCCGAGCACAACCCAATGTTCAATCCATCGTTGCTCTCTCCTCTACGTGGTCAAGCTCCGATGGAAATCTTGCCGGAGCTCGGAAAGTTCTCCGAATCATCGCTCCAAGGGTTTGCCCCTTTTGCTCGGTTTGATTCATCTGCTGCAGGTCACACTGCCGTCGATCCAACTGCTTCAAAATCTGCCGCCGATCCAAAGCTCCAACGGCATCCCTCTGTTCCTCCAGTCGGTGCGTCGAGCAACCCGACGTCTGCCGTCGGTCCAGATTCTTCTGCTCCGACACATGAGGAAGAAATTCTTGACCCTCTCTTTCACTGCAGTGATGGGACTCCAAAATCGATGAATATCGATGCTACTAATGCTCCTCCGAATCTCGACGCCAAAGATACTGCTACAAAGACCTCCCCAAAGTGCAAAAGGTACACTAAAACATGTGTGAGGAAGAACAAAAATCCGCCCAAGACACCTGCCCGTCGCTCGAACAGGCTACGGTCTTCCTTCAAGCAAGCGCCGTCTAAACCTTTTCATCCCTCCGATGTTATCGATGTAGAAGAAGATGAAGAGTCTCACACTCAAGGTTCTGGAGAAAATTCTGATGATGGTGAGTTTGAGGATGAAGAACCGCCTGTCACGACCTCACGAAAGGGAAAAGAGAAGATAATTGATGAAGCTGGTGTGAAGCAAAAACGAGGAAGCAAGAAGACAGCTTCAATGGATCTTGATGCCGAAGCATATTATGCTAGTGACTCCAATTATGAGGTAATGAAAGCTGATTCCCTGCACTTTTATTCAGAGTCGTTGAAAAAGAGTTGGGGAAATTTCAAGAAAAGAGAAATTCTAAGTGATAGGGCAGCAGATGAGAAGGATTTTAATTTCTATAATGTGGCTACATATCTTAAGAAGAAAAATCTGTGGGGAAGTGTTCGGTATTCTAAGAAATATGCTCCTGAGATAGTTAGGCTATTCTATGCTAACCTAACTCATGATTTTAGCAACTTGACATCTAAGAAATATGGAAAAGTTTATGTGCGTGGAAAGGTTTTTTGGATTACTCCTTCAGGTATCAATGACATTCTTGGGACTCCTAATGTTAAAGTAGATGATGAAGCTGTTGATGAGGTTGTGATGGCTAATGTGCTCACTGGAGGTCATGCTGAGAGTTGGTTTGCAAATGGACAGACAAATAGAAATGTCTCCAGCCTTACTTCTTTATTCTCTACGCTTCATAGGATCTCAACTCGAAATTGGATTCCCACATCCAATACAACTTCAGTTCCACTTGCACATGTTGTTCTTCTCTACAAGATTCATGTTGGTGCAGCTTTCAATATTGGGCAGCTAGTTTTCAACTCAATTGTTGAGGTTGCAATGACTACATCCACCAAGAAGCTAGTGGTTCTCTCTCTCATCTACAACATGCTAGTTGCTCAAGGTCTGACACCTCTGGTTAAGGAAGCTACTGCTAAAGATCCTCTTCAGACTGTACAGAGAGCCTTTCTCTCGGGCAGGGTCAATGATTTACTGTGGTTTGATGTGGATCATCCTGTTCCTATTCCTCCTGATGTTCACTATTCTGTTCCAGTTTCTCTTTTATAGGATCACATCAAGTTTTGCACCGGTCAAATTCAAATGTTCGAGCAGCAGCGTCGCCTATATCAACAACTCCTTTCTTCCCAAAAAGGGGGAGATGGTGTTGATAGATCTGATTACAGAAGGGAAGTCGAAGATGGAGGGAGCAGTAAGGCAAACATGGAGGATGCTCGCACCACGGCAGGATCTGATGAAGAACCGGAGTAGATGAAATCTGAAGTACAGGCAGCGCTTTTGGATCTTTTGGAGTTTTTGGAGTGATATGCTAATTCAATTACTCTGTTTTTGTGGAGCATATGAACACTTCCTTTCTTTTGGATATTTTGATTGTGTGGATACTTTGTAGATGTTCGTGAGCAGACTAGTTTTAAATTCTGTTTAAACTTATGATCTGATCTGTTTTGATCCGTTTTCTTTCTTATGATCTGATCTGTCTAATGTTGCGATAGGGGGAGAATCTGTTGTTTCCTTATGTTATGTTTTGGGGAGTGAATATGACAGGGGGAGTATCTATTTGTTGTTTTGGATTCTTTGCCTGTGTATATGTGTCTCAGGGGGAGCAAACGTTTTTGCTCTATATATACTTGTTTACACAGGTTTTGGGAAGAAAGACAAAAATGGGGAGATTGTTGAAGTCAGATTTTGACTTCAATAATTATTAATTGCTTATTGTATATTTTGTGTTTTGTCTTTCTTTGTTTGTTTGGCATGTACGTGAATGAAGGAAGTGGAAGGCTGACTTGGCATTGGAAAAGTTAAAGTAGTTGGAGAAGAAAGTGGGTAGATATGGTGCTGCACGTGAGGAAAGTGAGAGCTGTTTTTCTGTTGCAAGATAGGAGTTTACTGGTGCTACAAATCAGTAAAGTAAGTAGTGGAGTAATGGAGCACAACGTGGGACAAGTGCTGATTGGTGGAGTGCAACTCAAGCATCTAAGTACACTATAAATAGAGATAGAGTTGGTGCAGATATGTACGCTTCCAGAGATAGATTTTTAGAGCAATTAAGATACTTATTCAGCTTATAGATTTTACCTTCGAGGATAGTAGTAAAATCTTTAGTCTTGCGATAAAGCGTTACTCGTTTTAATGACTCTCTTTACTCGAAGATTGTTTTTGTAATTCACATTTTCATAGTGAAGTTTTAGCACTGAGGCACCTCACGAGATTATCAATTTATAATCTCGTGAAAAGTTTATTTCCATTGTGTTTCTTCATTTCCGCTGCATTTTAGTTTCAAAGTTGTGTACTCTTTGTTCACAACTCTGTCTGTTCGAGTGAATCTGGTTCCTTCAACATCAATTAAATTATACTTGAAATTATATCATTCCAGGTGAATAATATATTATCTCATCGTATTTTAGTTATTTGTTTAATACAACACATAAATACATAGCTGCTCATCGCAAGGTACAAAACATAGTTTAGCATTCATTCATTATGCCATACAACAATTCATAATCGATGATATATATATAAATATAAAATAAAGGTGGGCAAACGACTATACAAAATTGTTTTCAGTGCATAAATAAAGGTTTGCTTTACAATGCTCTATGTATATGAATCAATAACTGAGACTAGCAAAAAATCATCTCTGTTTTACTTGATAAAGACCAATATATGCAATTTTTCGCAATTTCAATTTGAAAATAATCATGTTGAAAATATTTCAATTTACGATCGTAGAAGTACAATATATTGAATTATATCATTTTAAAATAAAGTTTTGAATTTTTTTACTTGTATTTATAAGTTACAACCACTGTGTAATTCTCCGTCAATAAATTCTACACGAATTGATCTTTTATGTAGCACTTAGTTTACAATAAGATGATTCTTTATGCACATTTATTTGCAATGATTTGTCAAACTAACACTTTAAAATAAATTATTAAGTTAATTTTTTTAAACAATATTTGTTAATTACTACGTAGAGTGATTCATCGTCAATAAATTCTACACATGATGATCATTCATATAACACTTATTTGCGACGAGGTGATCCTTCACGTAACACTATCAATGATTAGTCGAAATATATTACTTGAAAATTAATAAAGTATTTTTTAAAAATTATATTTGTAAATTACAATTTAAAGTGATTCACCATCAATAATTTCTCCACGAGATGAATTTTCAACGTAAGACTTATATACAACAAGATAGTCAATTACGTAACAAAAAAATGCAATGATATGTCGTAATATATCACTACAAAATAAAGTATTGAATTATTTTTTGAATTTGTATTTATAAACTAATTCCCATCGAATCACAATGTGTATTAAAGTTCCTGTTTATTTATATTTTAATTTTTTATGTTATTTCTATTTTTTGTAATTAATATTTATGTTATAATGTTCATTTTTTACAGATTCGAGACGAGACGATTACTATTTTACAAGTTCATTGGGAGGGAGGGAGTATCATATACTCCCTCCGTCCCCCATTAGTATGGTGCGGGGTCAAGGCACAAATTTTAAGAAAAGTAGATAAATGTTTGGTAGATGTTTGATAGGGGTATTTTTGTGGTGTGGGTCAATTTCTTAATTATACTTGCTTAATTTCCTAATTGTTCGCCCCCTTTAATACTGACAAGTTGATCTTCATTTTTTATTTTTTTGTATTTACCGTGTTTTTAAATTAAATTAATTTTTAATATCCTAGCTTAAATTAAAAATAGCTACAACTTGGCTACAGAAAAGAAATACACGATGGATTAAAAAGCATCAGATGATACAACTACAAATATTGATTAAAAATACTTCAAATATTGATTGATTTGATCAAATTCTGTTTGGAGGGAAATTACATTCAAAATTCAAAATTTCCCACCAACAAGCTTAGTACAACAGTTTCAGAAAGGTTATAAATACACACCCATAACTGCACAACCAGTTTTCACAACCATAACTACAACTACAGTGAGCACCAAAAATATGAGAAAACGACCAGATTTAACTTCAGAAGGGTTTCTTCTTCAGCACAGCAAGGATGGCATCATAAATCTTGGGGGCGCAAAAAGAGGCTGCTTCATTATATGGCATGTGTATCAACACCATCAGGAACATTTGGAGAGAAACAAAAAACAAGTTAGCAGCTGGTGAACACATGCAGTTTCAGAATCAAAGAATAGGTAAGCACTACAAAAACAAAAAACTTCAAAACTCCAGACAGAGAAAGGATTAAGGCTCTTCCATGTCTACAGAGAAGCAGCATAAGAAAATTAGCATTCAAGATAGGAATCTCCAAATCAGTTGTTGGAAGGTGGGTTAAAAAGAAAATTCTTAGAGCACATATAAGTACTATCAAACCTGTTCTCACAGATTCTAACAAAATTAGTAGACTTAAATTCAACCTTAGCTTCCTGTTGTGCAGTAGTTTAATAGAAAAATTGTCATTCAACACAATGCACCATATTGTTCATATTGACGAAAAGTGGTTCTACATCACTAAGACATCAGACAGATACTATCTTCTTCCTGAAGAAGAAAACCCTCACAGAACGTGTAAATCAAAGAGGTATATCATCAAGGTGATGTTCAACTGTGCAGTTGGCAGGCCTATAATTACAAGTGAAGGAGCAATTGAATTTGATGGGAAAATTGGTATTTTCCCATTCACACGATAGATGGAAACAAAACCCATTTAATTGTGGACCCAACAACAGATTTATTTTTAAATATTTAAAACTTACGAGGGTAAAAGGATAAAAAATATGTCCAAAATAGGATGAACCATACTAACCTGGGACACCCATAAAAGAAAAGTAACCATACTAATGGGGGACGGAGGGAGTAACACCTATATTAAATATTTCATGACCGATTATTTGTTGTAAGATTTATTTTAATAAAGTTTTATATTGATATTTTAATTTTGTCTCAATTGTGAAATATATTCATTTTCACTTTTCCAAAATTAGTTATATCCACTTGTTGGAAAACAAATTAGTTATGTCCATCTTTGGTATGAAGAGACCAATTTACCCTTGATGTTGTATTTTTTATATTATATCTCTTACACATTGTGTAAGATTTGACTGTTTCTCACTTTGGTAATTGTTAACCGAAAATGATTGTGATGTTAGGGCATGAAAGTTAGCAAAAGTGGTCAATAATTAGATAATTAGTGTTGCAATGATTAGTTGACTAGGGCATATCCAATTAATAAATTTCTCAAATATATTTATATAAAGTGAATATTTTCGATACTATATGAAATAAAGGAGGAAAAATATATAATTTATATTAAAATAATTAAAAATTCATGATATATCAAATAAATAAAGATCCCACTCGGTGACATTAAGATCCCACTCGATATTTTTTCAGATCTCACTCGAGTGGGATCTTCAAATATCTCGAGTGGGTTTTTTCTTTTTAAAAGCTTTGAGATTATTATGATTAAATGGTTATCAATTACTATTATTTGAATTAAATTAATTATATAATAATATTGAATACGTATGATATAATTAACTAATTAAAATTAAAATAAATAAATATGTAAACTATACCAAAATAATCATAATTAGTTAATATGCCAAATACATAAAAATCCCGCTCGGATAAATTACAAATTTTTGAAGATCCCGCTCGAGATTTTTGTAGATCCCACTCAAGCGGGATCTTCAAAAATCCGAGCGGGATATTGTGAATAGTCAGATCCCGCTCGGTTAGGAAGATTCCACTCAAGGTTGGATCTACAAATTATGCGAGCGGGATCTTTTATATTACATTTTTAATTGTCTTTATTTTCATACTTATAGTGTTTATATTTCAGAATATGGAAGAATGAAAATATTTCAACATCAAATATGGTGGAGAATGGCACGATTGTGAGTATGTGGGCGGTTCAAAATCGATAACTCAAGTTCTTGATGTCACTCCAGCTCTTATCAATTTGAAATACAACATTCATGTGTTGATGCGTCGAAATTTGATGAACACTCAGTACGAAATGTATTATTTATCGCGTGCTCGAAGTGGACGCACTATGAAAATTATCTTGAGCACAGATCAACAATTTGCTCAATTGTGCATGGAATCCTTTCCAACCGTCTATCTCATCCACAACCACATAGATGTGTATGTTCCATATTTTGAAGATCCTGGGGCGTCATCCTTTCAATACGACCAAAGGCAACCATCATCCTTTCAATACGACCAAGGGCAGTCGTCATCCTTTCAATACGACCAAGGGCAGCCGTCATCCTTTCAATACGACCAAGGGCACACGTATTCTGATGAAATGGAGTGTATCCAACAACAAATAAATTCTCAGGATTTCTTTTCCAACTTATATCCTAGTGGGTATAATTACGAAGCGACGTCCACAAATCACGTACCTGTTGTTCTAGATTGTCATGTTCCAGACAACGAAGATGATGAACCACAATGCACTGTCGAGTTGGATTCAGACGATGAAGATGTTGACAGTGCTGATCTTGAAACTGATAGTGAAGCATCTGCAGATTGGACTGAGGAAGATTTACGTGATTTTACTATGGTGGAGCACAGTGCATGGATTCGTCCCAGTGCAGCGACGGACGCGTGCGATCTAACCAACTGGTTAGTTCCGGTGATTCCGCCTGATGCTACGATTTCTCTCATAGCACATGATCCTGACTCAACAGATGATGATGAGTTGCGTGTTGGTGCTGTTTTCAACAGCAAAAAAGAGTTAAATATTGCAGTTGGAACGTGGCACATGGAGAGAGGACTTGAATTCAAAACTCCGAAATCGGATTATATTCGAATGAAGTTCTTGTGCAAGCATCTGAATTGCCCATTTGAGTTGCGTGCCACATCACGTGGAACGAATACTTGGATACAAGTTCATTCCTGAGCATTCATGCCTCCGTCAGCTACGACGTGTCGCTCCGAGGAAAATCAAGATGAATGTTGTTGCAGCTCACGTGGAGCGAAAAATCAGAACTAACTGTAAAATCATGGAGCCAAAGGCCATTATGGAGGAGATGTTACGCGAGTTTGGTATCACCATCCGTTATGATTTTGCGTTGCGAGCACGACATTACGCAATACAAAGTATATACGGAGGGTATGTTGAATCCTTCCAGTTGTTGCCTGGCTATCTTCACATGCTTAAAGAATCAAATCCCGGCACGATTATTGATCTTGAGGTTGGAAATGATGGGAGATTTGAGCATTTGTTCGTGGCTCTCGGCGCCTGCAGACTCGTGTATCCATTCAATATGAGACCTGTGATCGTTTTAGATGGAACTCATCTCAAGTGCAAGAATAGAGGAATTTTATTTGTCGCTATGACGAAGAATGCCAACGAGCATGTTTTTCCACTGGCGATAGGTGTTGGCCCAATCGAGAATGATATATCTTGGAGATGGTTTCTAACCCGTTTCAAAATGGCATATGGCGAGTTTAGAGATACATTGATTGTCTCTGACGCACATGTCTCTATAGCGAACGTTGTCAATGAGGTCTTTCCAAATACAGTTCACGGTCTTTGCTACTATCACTTGCTGAATAAGTTGACGTGCTATGGGAAAGTTGTTATAACATTGTACGAACGAGCTGCTTTTGCATATCGCACTTCAATTTATGATAAGGCAATGGATTCTATGCAACGAGAGAGCCAAGGCGCATACGACAAATTAATGAGAGTTAGCCCGGAGAAGTGGGCTCGATGCAAGTGTCCATTGCCACGTTATAGCCATCTAACTTCAAATGCAGCAGAAATATGGAATCATAGAGTAGTATGGGCTCGTGGTCTCGCTATATGCTCAATGCTTGACGCTATAAGGTATATCATTGAGAAATGGTTCGATGAGAGACGGGAATTGCCCAAAGGCGATGATGAAGTTGTAACTTAAGAGGCGGCTAAGAAGATGACAAAATCAATGAATAAGTCATTTAGGTACGATACGAGTGGTGGAATCGGCTTGGTGTTCAACGTGAGTGATGGTAGAAGAAATTGAAAAGTTGATCTCAATTCGCGCACATGCTCGTGTTGTGAATTTCAAGATGATGGAATGCCTTGTTCGCATGCTTTTGCTGCTATCCGGTACGTTTTATTGCTTCAATTTGCAGAACCATTTGAAATTGCCATTAAAATTACTGTAAAAAATTGCAGAAAAAAATGCTGATGATATATACCAGTATGTGCAATGGTACTACAAACGAGAAGCTTGAGATGAAGCTTATCAATATTCTATACATCGTGTTCCACATGTAGAGGATTGGGATATTCCAGTTGAAGTGGCCAATATCTTGGTCTTGCCTCCCGTAATCACTTCACAGGCGGGACGGCCGAGAATTAATCGGCGAAGATCTGCATTGGAGAGAACTAGCCAGAGACAAACCACAAGGCAAGAAGCAGAACCATCGAGTAGTCAACGTTCGAGGAGATGTGGTATTTTTCGTGAAGAAGATCATACACGTAGACATTATAATCAGCATTAACAATCTACTATTAATATTTTTCAAATTTTTGATATCCCACTTGCTACAAATTAAATCCCGCTCGCATATTCTTAAATTTTTTTGAGATCCCGCTCGAGTGGGATCTACATTAGGCGAGCAGGATCTTGTATTTTTGAAAATGGTTAATTTTTTTGATTTGATTTGTGTATTTTTTAACTTGCTAAATATTAATTTTAATCAAAACAAGAAATGGTTACCTTATACAATGAAAAAAAAATCCAAAATTATTATAAATGTGATAAATCTTATTATACGATATACTATAAGCCTTACAAAATCAAGATCCCACTCGCAAATTACAATATCCCGCTCGCGTAATTGTTATATTTCGTAGATCCCGCTCGGGTGGGATCTACATAACTCGAGCGGGCTATTTACTTTTGCAAATGGTTAATTGTTTTGAGGTGGGTTGTTTATTTTTTTAAGTAGTTACATATTAATTTTAAGCAAAAAAAAAAATTCATGTCTTATACGATGAAAAAAAACCAAAAAGTATTATATGTGTGATAAAGAGAGTAACCAAATATACCATCATTTATAAAATCAATATCCCACTCGATATTACGTAGATCCCGCTTGGAACAAAGGATATTTTGTATATCCCGCTCGAGTGGGATCTACATTACCCGAGCGGAATTTTGTTTTTTTACAAATTGTTAATTTTTTTAAGCTTGATTTGTGTATATTTTAAGTTGAAAAATGTTATATTTAATCAAAACAAGAAAATTCATATTTTATAAGATCAAAAAAATCCAAAAGTATTATATGTGTGATAAAAAGAGTAACCAAATATACCATCATTTACATATTCAATATCCCACTCGATTTTAAAGAGATCCCACTCGGTGACGAAGCATATTTTTTAGATCCCGCTCAAGTGGGATCTACATTAGCCAGCGGGATTTTATTTTTTACAAATGGTTAACTTTTTGGAGTTGATTTGTGTATTTTTTAAGTTGAAAAATATTACTTTTAATCAAAACAAGAAAATGCATGGCTTATAATGAAAAAAAATCCAAAATTACTAAAACAAACTAAATCATAACATAAATAAGAGCCGTCTAAATATCGAAATTCATTACAATAATCATTGTTCCAATTATAAAAAAATAGTGGCCGTAAGCTCTTACGGTGGTCGACAAAGTTCATATATAGCACATGTCATCCTTAGTCTATAGGCTGTAGTGCGATTTTGCCCCCATGATATGGATGGACGTCCAGTAATCAATCTTTCAATTTGCATCAGTGCAAATGGAGTGCAATTTAGACTATCTTTTTGCTTAAATTGATGATCAATGTCAGCCACTACCAACTTCAATGGATCATTGATACGAGTGCGCCCAATACATTGATGTTTCCAATAGAAGGCATGGCTAAGAACTTCAGGCCATAAGTTTAGCAGTGGTGTCAACCTCTCAAATCACATTTATTGCACTTTCAGCTCAAGGTTATAGTACATGGAGTCGTACAAGGTCGCCGTCCATGCCAACATGTCGATACAGACTGTTACGAAGTGACTACTTATACAACACACTAGTATAACCTTCATAAAATCGACATGGAAGCATATCTCAATTAAATCTACTACATTATAACAAATAGTTTTCAATAAATTACTACAAAAATGTAAATTCACTTATTTGTGTTGCATCAAAAATTGAGGTATGTGATTCACCAGCATCTTCTTTTCCGTGGATGGTAAATAGTATGCTTGGGGGAGGCTGCCAATTAGGGTGATGGGTTTTTCCCATAAGCCAATCATTTTTTAGTCCTTCCTGTTTCATCAACAATACAAATATCAATAAATAACAAGACAGTGTTCTTGAAATTAATATATTTAACTACTTACGAAGACATCCGTGTCAAAGATGACAGTGTTCCTAAATGTCACACCATACTTTATCCCATCATCTGCTTTCAATCGGAATCCCAGATTCATTAAGTACAAATCAACGACCGACAAAAAGTTGTTAGATATTAAATTAAATTAATAACAAAGTTTAATATAGCCATCTAACAGAGTAAAACAGTAAAAAGAGTAAAAATTAACTTACCCCGACAACGATATCCATCTTCGGATTTAGAATTTCAAAAAATCATGCATGATCAAGTGATACACCACTATCACAAATAACCATCGTTGTACCTGAGGGACCGTTGCAAAATTTTTGAAATTCCTCAACCAGTTCATCTGCCAGTGGGTTCGGTGCAACTTCGGCTTGAAATGGCGTAGAAATTGCGGCTGCAAGTTTTTTCTTTCGTTGCACTCTCCGTTTAGGCTGTACTGCGAGCGGGTCTTCGGGCTGTTGCCGATCAAGTGGGATAGCAGGGATAGCACTAGTTTGCACTTCTTGAGATTGTTGCATTTGGGAATGATGTTGCTCGAGTGATTGTTGATACGATCTTCCAATCATCTAAACAGCAAAGTATTAAAATAATTCAAACATGAATAAAAAAAGAAATTTCATAATAAAAACTATAAATTACCTCTCCCAAGTGGCTCCACATATCTGTCTGATGAGCACTAGCAAACATGGAATGGCGAGGCGGATCAAGATGCGTACTACCAAACTGCCCTTGCGGTCGATACGTCGTACCAAATTCGGGCATAGAAAATCGGGCCGGAGTGAATAGCTCACTAGTGGAGGGGATGGAACTTGTCGGGATGCAGCTTGTCGGGATGCAGCTTTTGCAGCTTTTCGGGTACGTTTCCCCTTATCTTGGGGCTGTTCTTGAGGCTCCTCGTCTGAAATGTCTGCCTCGACATAGATAGCACCCGCTCCATGTGATCGTCTGGGCCTTGAAGCTTCATGTGTCGGGTTGGCCTCTACATCAAAAATTGGTTCCGTAGGGGGGCGAGGAGGAAACTGCTCACCCTCCCTTAGCGCATTTTTGGGCAGCACAAATTCAACATTGAGAGCATTTGGATATTGAGTCGACTGCCAGTAAAAAGTGTGCTCCTCGTCTTCAGAAACGGCAAGTGGTGTCAAATTGTGCACCTATACAAAAAAAAATTAAATATGGAGTATTGTATAAATTGGTTCAAGATCCGTTGTAGGGGATTTTCTAAACCTCCGTTTAATGCATCTGGGAGTCCAGGTCGGGTCATCAAGTCTCCTAACTGCTTCTGCTAAATCTGGCATGAATTCTAGAGACCACACATGAAAAGCCCACACTGCTCCATAGAAGTGATATTTCTTACTATTCTGCACATTGGTGATGTAGTGCTTCAAATTCAAGTACGAATATGCTCCCCATGGAAAATTAGTGAACAAGTTCAAATCATCAACCAATTTCCAAAGCCATTGCGGAATAATTTTCTTCACGTCTCTACCAAGTATTACCATGTAAGCCACTAAAACGTGAGCCTTTCGGAGGTACAAATCAACACTTGGATCACCATTTCGATCGGTGATGGGCGCCCGCATGTTCTTAAATCGATCCAGTAAGTCATTTCCAGTGATAGACATACCGTTACAAAACCGTCGATAAACCTCCACATTCCGTAAATCGTGGTCATCCACCGGATTGAAGCTGGACTCGCCAAAGTTCAAACCAGTCACCAAGGCAAATTCTTCATATGAAAATCGGATTTATGTGAATTATTATGAGATCCCCCTCGAATGGGATCTATGTAACTCGAGCGGGATCTTTATCTATTAAATTTATATAATTTATTGGAGTTGGAAAATGTATTTTTTTATTACCAATATATTAAATTTAATCAAATTCAAAAAATGAGTGGCTTATATAATTAAAAAATCGTAACTCAAGATATATATATATATGATAAATTTCACAAAAAAGTATATTTGGGTTTGCGGTTTTGAAATTCCACTCGTGTGTAAAATCCAGCTCAAAATTTGTTTAAATATTATGAGATCCTGCTCGAATGGGATCTATATAACTCGAGCGGAATCTTTGATTATTGATTTTATATAATTGTTCTGAGATGGTAAATGTATTTTTTTTCCTACTATAATACTAATGAGCAATGAAATAAAAAATTAATGATCAAATTACATTAACTAATTAACGAAAAAAAAATTAATAATAAAAATTACATTAATTAGCAGCATTAGGGTTTCAGTTTAATAGGAATTTGTGGGCGGGATTAGGGTTTTTAACTCTTCTCTCACCTACCTCTCAAATCTATCCTAATTAATTCATAAAGTAGTCAACAGAATCTATGTTTTTCCAATTTTTCATGCAACACATGGTCACTTCCCCATGTTTTCGTCGAACAAAGGAATTGAAGTGATGTTTTTTTGTCAGCTTCCAATTATTCTAAGGGTATTTATGTAATATTGGACATAACTAATTTGTTTTCCAACAAGTGGATATAACAAATTTCAACCTATAGTAAATGGATATAACTAATTTTTACTCTTTTAATTTAATTATAATCTTATTATTTTTACTATTTAATGTTGATTTTATAGTATTCGATTTTAGCGGTAATTAATGAGTTTTACCCAATGAGTTTGGAACAGATTTGGGGCAGTTCGGGTAGTGAAATCAACTTTTAATCATAGTTAAGACGAATACCAAAGTACGGATAACGAAAATTAATCAAATTCAGCTTTGAGAAATGTTTGATAAGCGGGTACCCAATACATTGACATTCCTAAAGTTGGGACAAGTACACATGAAAATTGTGATTCGAGTTTGGGACAAGTACAAATTTAGTGATTTTAGATTAAAAAGTGGACTCCTCATGTAAGGTTATCCCTCCTTAATTTATTTATATTATAATTTAATATAGTCGTGTAACTTTACTCTTCCAACGTATTATTGCAATTCTATAACTTTGATATCAATGTTCGCTGACTACACACTAGATACTAGCTATTTTAGTAAACATAACGTTTAATAATTATTCAATGTCGAATCTTCAAGACATTTTGTTGAGTAAAGTATAGAATGCTAGCTATTTCGGCGAACAAAACGTTTAATTATTTCTATTGATTCATGTGTGTAATTTGCTACTCCGTGTTTGGATTAAGGCTATGACACTTCATAATGATCATACACGATGGGTCTGGGACGAGTTTGAGACGGTTTGGATAGTGAAATCAATTTTAATTAAATTTCAAACGGATATGGATAAAGAAGATCTAAATGGGTTCAAATTTGAAAATGTTTGATGGGTGGGTATCCAATTAATTATTATTTCTAGATTTTTGTAAAAGGTACATATATAAAATTAGTAATTCGAGTTTGAGACAAGTGTGTATTTAGGGTTTTTAGATAAAAATGTACTATGACTCGACTAACGTTAATGCTCCTTAACTTATTTTATATTATAATTGATGGTCCCGATACGAGTTACTGGTGTATGGGGGGGAGGGGGGGAAATACACCAGTTAGGATTTTTTAATTTTGAAAGCTTAATCCCCAAAAACTTCAGCTGAGTAAAGAAAGTCTCAGCTGAGATCCCAACTGAGTAAGAGAACTCAGCTGTGATAGTGGTGCTGTGCGGAAAGTGGTGGAAATTATACTCGTAAAAATAACTCACGCTTTAGTGCAGGGATGGTCAAAAACCAAAACAGTTGAATATGCAAATATGCAGTTTGTATGCCGGTTAGATTGGTCAGTTGAAAATGCAATAAGTAACTGAACAGAAATAAACACAGACACACAGAATTTAACGTGGTTCGGAGATAATCCTCCTACGTCCACGGGGAGTTGTGAGTCCACACAACTCTGTCCAAGTTCTTCTGGACAAACCACTCAGCTTACGCGGGCTGAGCAACGGTTAAGGATAAGTTTGCGGGAACTTATCAACCTTTACAGTTAAGTTTACGGGTACTTAACAACCTAACTACTCAATTGCAGGAAGAGTAGAATCCTAAACCTTTTCAGATGAAAGGAAAAAGGGTTTCCAACTAAAAGCTCTAACGTGAAGTGAGCTAAGATCTAACTCTCTACGAACTCTCACTAAGTGATGTTCTCAAGGTTTGATCTAAAGACACAAAAACTATCTAACTCTTAGAACTCTCAACAAGTGATGTTCTAAAAGATTCAGTTCAGCTCGTGAAGAATGTTGCTCTTTTCTTTTTGCTCTCAGATTTCTTCTCGCGTGTGTGTCTTGTATCTTGTTCGAATGAATGAAAGCCTCTATTTATAGGCGGAGAGAATCAACTAGCCGTTGGAAGAGCTGTTGATCTATGTTCTTTGAAAGCGATGGCTTGTCTCTGATCTCTGCAGACTTTCCCGATATGGCATCTGTGCTCTTCTGCTTTCCATCTGAGACAGCCTTGTGTTGGGCCAAATGGGGTAATGACTGAACGGTCAAACCCTCATGTGACTTCCTTTTGAAATTCAAATTCAAAGCTTTCTGACAGTCAACCTCGGTTAGTCGGTTGAAAATCTTGATCTTTATCTGAGTGGTCTTCAGCTGATGTTCTGACTGAACCGTTGAACTCTCAGCTGACTTTGAACTTCATGTTGAGATTTCTTTATAACTTCCCCCTTCTTGAAATATTCTCTTTATCGGATGGCATTCTATAGCTGATGTTCCAACTTAACAGTTGGCTTGAACTCTCAGCTGTTAAAAAAGCATTCCCCTTTTTGGCATAGCTTTCTCATCAGGCAAAGTCTTGTAACTGATGTTCCTTATCCGATCTTTCATCCGGGGTTGTATCCGAGTGTTGCTATGTTGCCGTCTTCAGCTGGAGATCTGTAAAGATAAAATCTTAACATTGCTCAAACAGCGAACCTAACAGCTAACATTAGGAACTGGCAACATCTACTCGGTTGGGGTCAGTTGGTTTTGGAATTCATCAAAACTCATACTAATAAATTTCCCAACAATAATTATAATTTTCTATAGTCGTTTAACACTCTTTCAATGAGTTATCACAATATTGTCATTTCAATAACTTCTTTATCTTTCTTTATATATATTAGATGTCCATTTTAGTCAAGTTTTGTATGATCTATATTTTAACACTAATTTGCAATAATTTGTCATATTGTATTAATTAAAAGTAGAGTATTGAAATACTTTTTTGAATAATATTTATATATTAAAACGTATAGGGATTCCACATCAATAAATTCTACACTGTGTAACATTTATAAACACTTATTTGCAACGAGATGATCATTCATGTACAATTATTTGTCAAATTATATCACATTAAAATAAAATTAATATTGAATTATATTTTAAAATAATATTTACTAATAAAACGTAAGGTAATTTCGCGTCAATATATTTTACATGAGATGATCCCTCATTCAACACTTATTTGCAACGAGACGATAATAACACTTATTGTCCCAACGAGATAATATCCAATGATTTGATAATTATATCACTTTGAAATAAAGTATTGAATTTTTTTTAATTTTTTTTTAATAAATTACAACGTATATTGATTATCCGTTAATACACGAGATGATCATTCATGTAATACTTATTTGCAACGAAATGATCCTTCATGTAATATTTATTGTAATGATTTGTTGAAATTATTTTAAGATAAAAATATTAAATTATATTTTAAATTTATATATTTGTAAACTACAACATTAAATAATTTTCATCGAATTTCGACGGACTACACACTAGTGTTACATTGAGATGATTGAGAAACCAATAACAGCGAGCTGTAAACTTGCGTGCAGTTGTAATGATCGTATGCTCCGATCCTTCCGATCTACCCCCTGTCAAATATAATAATTAGAGTTATTAAACTCCAATTAAGATCAATAAAATATTAATTAAGTAAAAATAATAATTCAAATGGAAGTCTTTCTCTCAACAAAAATTAATAATAATAATAAAAATAATAATAATAAAAAAAAATAATAATAATAATAATAATAATAATAATAATAATAATAATAATAATAATAAAACACAGTGGACTGCACCAATCGTACGGTTCGGAGTTGACCTCACCTGAATGTTCCTTGCAGATTATATATGCAATTCCATATTTACACTTTGATTCATGATATTACAATCTCTGTTTTAACAAAAAAACACATGCATAACAGAGGCTGTTTCTTCTATCCCTACTCTCTATGCTTCACACTTAGCATCTAAGCCTATAAAATACATTTACAAACCTCCAAAAATGAATTTATGTTTGATTTCCAGATTTCCATTCCATAATCGCAGAAAGAAGGGCGAAATTAGGAATTAGGTGCTTGTGAGGTAACGGTGATTCCGTTATGGGAGACGTATCTTTCTCCAGAAGCCATGCCTCGATCGCCTTTCTGTCGTATGTATAACCATCCGCAGCAACACAAGGATCGCTCATTACTTCCTGCAGTGCAAAGTTTTACCAGCTTAAACATATCCATGCACGAAAACGACACCCTTTGGCCCGATTATTTACTAACAAAACACGACAGAAACTAACAAAGAAGATAGGCTCACTCTGAGAATAGGACATGTGAAGTGTTTCGGAGGTGGTGCTGCAGAAACTAATGCCATATTCCGCGATCTCTCAGCAACGTATTTCAGTTTCTCCAAAGCAGGAAGAACTTCGTATTGTAGATCAGGTCTATCTCTTTGTCTAAGTTCAGTGCATTTCAATGCAATGACAGCTAACTCCTTTGCTTCCTCAATCGGCCATGGACCAGACTCTGTATCTAGTAACTCCACCAACCGATTATCACCCACTGCATTCTCGACTTTATGAGCTAGGGCAATTGCTGGCTTGGCTGTCAGCAATTGCAAAATAACCATCCCAAAGGCATAAACATCGGACTTGGGGGAGACGACTCCCGTTCTTTGATACTCGGGGTCGATATAGCACAATGTACCGACCGGAGCTGTGTCCTTGTACCCTGTGGATAGTAGAAGAGAATCTTCGCTAACCATAGTTGAAAGGCCAACGTCTCCAATTTTACTCACATAGTTACGATCAAGCAATATGTTTGCTGGCTTTAGATCACGGTGTATGATGGCTCTTGGCTTTGAATTATGAAGGAAGACGAGAGCTGAAGCTACTTCCCAGGCAATCCGGACTCTATCAAACCATAAGAGTGGAGGAGTATTATTTCTCCTGAACAGTCTATCTTCGAGGCTACCATTCTCCATAAACTCATACACCAAGCAACTTTGGTCAGGACATGCACCCAGAAGAATCAGCAAGTGCGGATGACGAATTTTGCTCAATATCTCCAGCTAAACCAGAAGTTTGAAAATCGGAAATCAGTTTAATTTGCTAAGGAAAAAAAATGAAAATTGTTCAAAATGAACATACCTCTTGCTGAAATTGCTTTATTCTGCTTCCTTCCTTAGCATGGAGAACTTTCACAGCAGCAGTTGTATGCTGAAAACTGCATTTATATACAGTTCCATTCGCTCCCATTCCAATTTTGAGATCCTCAGAAAATGACGACGTTGCAGATATAATTTCTTCCCATGTAAAGTGACGGTACTGATGGAAATGGCCATTCAAGATGCTTTCAAGATTTTCTTTTTCTTTGATTTGACGAGATACTCTGATCTCTGCTTCTTTTCTTTCGACTGCTTCTCTTCTAGCACATTCCTTGACAAGCTCAGCTTGTTTTATAGCCTCGTCGTATCTCTTTTTCTCCTGTCTGGCCAACTCTTTGGCTTCTTCCTCTTTCAAACTTATCAGTTTGAGATTGATTTCCTCCTCTAGATGACGCTTCTGAAGTTCACTTAACTGAAGAGAGCAAGAAAATAATGGTGAAATCTGCTGTATGGTATCCATTAAGCTAACATCGAAGTCTAAACAGCACATAATGGTGGGAGTCCAGACACATGTTTATCCTCCCATAAATAAAATTAGCCTTAGTTATGCAAATGTACCTTTCTTGAAGCATCAATCGCCTCGCCTTGGGCCATTGCATACATTCCTCGTATATGTCTGAGTTCGACTCTCAATTTTTCTAGCTCAAAATTAATATCATCCTGCAGAAAAATACTAGAAGTTACTCTTTGGATTATAATACTATTCTGCAGTTCATGCTAGGAGGCTCGATGTGAGCGATACGTCACTTTAATTCTAATCATCAAATTATCAACAGTAGCATCCAATAGATGTTCGCTGATCCTGAATTTGATTTTACTGAAATTCACTAAAACATTGGTTCTTGCATTCACAATCTTTTTGCACGTTGCAGATATATGCAACATCATAATATTCTTTAGAGATTTAAAGCTCAACATATGACAAATGATCATATGTTACCAAATGTGATCATTAACAATTAAGTGGCGTAAGATAGTCTAATAATAAACTTATAACTATACAAAATACAGTACCTGATCCTTGGTAGAGGTTTGAGAAGTGGACGCATGGTAAAATAAACTATTATCTGCCACTGCGCTTGTGAAGCCGGTGGCCTGACTACCACTGGGGCAAACGTTAGTCCCGTTTCTTGCTTCAGCATCTAGACAAAGATTTCTAGGATCCATGACTCCACTCAAAGGCACTCTTCTATGAAGAAGAGTCTGATTTATGGTGGAAAGAGCTTGAAAGCGCTGCATGGGCAGTGAAGCAGAACGGAAACGAGAGAATGACCCTTGCTCTGTCCAATCTGAACACATATTAAAAGAAGAATGCATTACTTTTCTTCACAAACTTGTCCACTTAATGAGTATTTCAGGCTGGCCAGATTGGAAACTGAGCTGTTCTATCTAGATGGATTCATTACGGAAATGTAAATGGATTGGCACTCAGACGGAGACTGTTTATACTTTATGTACAGAGATCTAGTCCAGAGTCTCTTGCATGATCATCCTCGTATCATATAAATAAGGTAAAAGAAAATCATGATTTTTGACTGATCTTCCATATTTTAGATACTGCATCCCATCACAGCCGTGGAACTTTAAGAATGTCATAATGAGCTTCATCAAGTCAATCAAGTATTAAAGAGCATCACATATTTCGAATACTGTCAACTATTTCACCAAACTAATAAAATAAATGCTACAGCCTGTAAACAGCCAATCTAACTACAATAGGAGATTCTAACAAGTTAGCGAGGTTTCCTATTACCTGTCTGTGAGCCTGAAGTATTGCTTGAAGAATTATTAATAGAACTTGAGTCGCTACTGTCATCTCTAAAGCTTTGGTTTGTTTCTGAATCTGATGGCCGAAGTGATGATAGTTTACCTTTAGAAACAGCATATACAGCGCAAAAAGCTGGACAACATTCTGATATGTTTGATGACATCGTGCGTGCCCTGAGTTTGCAGTTAATTAATCGAGTCAGTAACAAACAGAATGTCATGTTAGTAGTCATTTGAAAACTGTGGTACACCTCTAGAATTCACAAGAATGGCTAATACAGAAAGCTCGTTGCAGAACTAGGGATGTTGATGACTACTACTTCTTGAAGTCAGAGTTAGCAATAGCACATAAAGTACACAACTCCAAAAAATAGAAAAGATACTAAAACGCTGGATCATCGATCAATTCTGTGCATTACCTTGAGAAAATAGTGCGAGATGAAGCACCAATGACAAGTTTATTGATCTTTTGCTTGTGAATATACCCAGATATTGCAGCTGCCACATCATCTGACTCTATCTGTACAATTTCCACTTGCACCTGCATGTAGAAGCAGTAATTAAGCGCATGACCGAAGTAAAGGCAATCTTCGGAGAAGAAAGAAACCAACCATGTGTACCTTTCTTTGACTACACATTTTTTGGTAAGGAAGAAGCTTCTCAGTTTCTTGCCACTCCACTTCCTTTCTATATGCAGCTGCTACATCATCTCGAACTTGAGAAATTGTAATATAATTACCCACTGTCACAGCAGAGTACTACATAATCACCTCCAAATAACCATAGAGCAGGGGGAGCAATGCATCAGACTCCCACCCAAACACACACGAGAAGCAAAGAAACGAAAAATGAAGAACAGACTGATGGTAGATTTTCTATGAAGTCCATTACACGGTGTTCTTTCACATCACAAAATCCATTATGAAACTAAGGGAATCAAGTTCTTGGTAACAACTTACTAGGAGTTGGGATTCTAGATATGACGGGGCGGACGTGCAGCAACTTGAAGTAAACCAATCCCTCTGGAACAAATTTATCCAGAGCCCAGCTGATTACATGTTTGGTTTTTCTACTTCCACTTATAGCCACTGCAACAACTGAATATGGTGGTGCTGCTAATTCATCCAACCCTTGTAATCTTTTTATATATTTCTCTTCCATATTTATGCTTCTACAGTCAACAATCTGCCAATAAAGTTATTTTATTTAAAAAACAGTTCAAAACCCTAGGGAACACAGACCATCAAATCCAGATTCTGATTACATACGCACAAGATTAATCAACAAACATAAAACAAGAACGAACAGCTGATTATTAGTTCCGTTGCTCAGTTTTTCAAATTGTTTACTCTTGCGCAACATCTTTTTATTTTTCAATCAGGTAAAAGAATGATAAAAAGAGAGATTCAAGGACAAAATTGATAGCAGGTAGTATTAGTATATCCAAATTCCTACTAAAATACAGCAACAGCTTTCTTCTTAATATTCTCAAATGCAAACAAGAAAATTACATAATTCTTGACTCCCAGAAGATATATATGCCTGGTAATAACAATCTCAAACAAACATAAATAAATATTGCATACTAATCATTTTGCTTCTTCCAACAAAATTCGGTTGAACCCATTTCAGTCCGACTCCGAGGCCCATCCAACTGAGAGTCAACAAAAAAGAAAAAGGAAATACTGAGTATCAAATTTCGAATATTAGTATTACCAACGTCGGAGCTTTAGGCAATTTTCATGAAGTGGGTCAACAGCTTCACCGGCTTCCACAGTAAAGGTTGAATCATGACGGTTTCGTGACAGTCGATAATCTCCGACATGACTATTATGTTTCGTTAGTACTAGTAGTATTTGATTTTCTCAATTTTTAATGCCCATGTGTATATAATTTATTAATATATTCAGTTCGAATGTAAATTTAATATTTAAATAATAATATCTAAATGCTGAAAAGTCGTAGCTTGATTTGTTTCTGATTTGCAATTGCAAGAATACAAGAAGAGTGGTCGCATGTGTCTTTACTGCATTCATTTATTTCTAATTTGTTTCTGTCTTTTTTTAGAGGCATGTACCATGTTACAAATAAACTTGGGAATATTCCTATGACAAACGATTGAGAAGCACAAGGCTAAGACTAGGTCCAAGTCGTCGCTTGTGTTGGTGTGTAGCATGTGGCATGCACAAATATCCCAATTTCATCCAAAACTTGGACTTAGTTTCTTTCCATCTTGTTGGATCAAATACACAATTGTTAATTTTATGGATACCAAAATGATAAGTGAGGTAATCAAAGAAATAAACTTAATTAAAGAAACTAGTTACTATTCTTTTGTGTCAAATTCTCTAAATAGCCGAATTGAGGAGTCTATCTCTTCAAGATAATTATGCCCCGTGCTCATTTTCTATCATAAATAAAAGATATATAAAACGACTTCATCTCTAGGGTAGTAACACCAATTGCAAAAACACCAACAGCTACAATAAACTGGATGATTTGAGAACTAAGAATGAACTCTATATATATATATAATGGAGAATTGTGATCGATATATAAATAAGTGCTTTGTCTCCGAATATCTTTTCATACTTAATCTCTTCAAAGTTATACAATTCACACATATATGAAGACTTAATAATCAATTTTATCGTCTATCGGTTGCCAAGGCGATAGCTTCTACCACGAAACGCCACACCACCAACTGAGTTGGTTGGTTCCACCACTTCCGACGCCTCAGATTGTGTTGCAGTTGCTCTTGATCTACCCCCATTTAAACGGTAGCTCCTTCCACGGAATACAGATTCTGAAGAATTATTGCGCTCATTTCTGAATGGGGAATTCATTTGGTACCCCTCACCCCAAAATGCAACCATTTTGTGACTATTAATTGTGAATCAAGGTAATTCAAATTGTTTTCATCTGGAAAATGTACGTACCCCTTTCTTTTCTCTAGTTAGTAAAACAAAAGCTTATAAAGAAGACATTAAGCATGTCAAACTATGATGGTCCAACTTGTGTGAGACCCATGAGATGGGTCAAGATTAGGATTCAAGCTCATATATATACAATGGCATATTTATAATTAATTCATAATTATAAATATAACATTATTTATATATATGGATGTTTGATCAGAATCTTGATCCATCACGACACGATCTTACACAAATTTTTATGAGACGAAATTAAGTATTGAAAGGATACACCCATTTAGGAGTGTTGATGAGATTCCTACCGGTGGAGATTGGATAGAGCACCGATAGGAAGTAATAAAGATGGCCAGCGGCAATTCCGACGAGACCTTGTATAATAGGATTTCCAAGTAGCATTTCTACTACCAACATATACCATGGCATGTAAAACCCCTGAAACAATAACCATTCAAGATTAATCATTGCTGCTTCTTAATTCAAGTTTGTGTGTGATACAAGAAAGACATTAAAATTTATTCATTAAATAAATGTACTTTTTGTTACTGTATATTCTGTAGTATTGTCCAAAATTTCATTATATTTAAGTTAAAAAAAAATAAAAATTCATGCTTCTTCATACAAATGTTGTGTATTAATTTGGTGAATTGCAAAATTAATTTGATCCTTCCTGCAATAGAATTTAAATATTGAAAGTTGCAATTATTCTCCACATTTGAATAGAGATTGTATATCGCTATTTCTTCCTTAATTTGAATTAATAGAAGAATATTATGAATTTAAACAAGATTTAAAACATATATATACCTTCAACTCAAATAAATTATGGATATTGACACGAGCATTTGGGAACTCTCGGCCCCACACATAAGCCAGCACGAACACTAAACTGGGGCCTGTGAATGGAAACCTGAAATATGGAATTCCTCCCATCACCTAAATAAATAAATTCAAAGTTAAAACAATATTTACAAGGAACAAAAAGAAATATAGAGAGAAATTGCAATACGGCTTAGTGTAGGAAATAAGAACAAATTTAGTCTATAGATCTTGACTGTATAGATAACCAATATTCATTATTATATGTATTCTCACATCATCATGTTTTTAATGTATGCATCGTCATAATAAGGCATATATGTTTCATAGATCATACAAAAATTTACAGCTAATTAAGAGTTGTTTTTATTTGATCTATGTGTACGTATATATTTAGGTAAATTCATCTGCACGCTAACTAGAGAATTAAAAATTACTATGCCGTATAATGTTAACACTAAAATTATTGTCCATAAAAAAGATCACTTAACTAAATAACATTAATTACCAAGAGTGTGATTGCTCCAAATATGTACATCCATGCTAAATCTGCTGTCCTCTTGTCAAAAGGTCCCCTCTCTAGCTGAACTCCATAAAGTAATCTACAAATTTTTACCATTGTAATTAGTTTGTTTATGTACGTAAGAGAATAGTTTGTACCTTACAAACATTTTTGAATGCTTTGTTAGATTAGAATTGCCGAGTTTTTTTGGATAGAGAAATATTAAAATAGAAACAAATTGTTATCATTACATAGTTAAGAGACGCATCGCGAATTTGAGAGAAAATGGTCCTAGGAAGAAGAAAGGTGTGATGAGTCTCCAAACCTGCAAAATTAGTTGAACAGATAAACATATTATATTTTCAATGGCATATATAATTAAACTCATCTATATATGAATTCAATACATGATTAATTACCATTTAATACTCAAATTAATGATTTTTTTAATGAAAATATTCTAAATTGAACATAAGTACAATTAAATACTCGAACTATTAAGTAACAAAGATGTCCTGCACAACATCAAGAAGTTTACATGGCTACCTAGATGTTAGACCAAAATGAAAAAAATGACGTCATTTTGGTTCCACATCAAATTATATATATGTATCCACAACATCAAGAAGCTTACATGGCTAACTAGATGTTAGACCAAAACGACATCATTTTGTTTCAACATCAAATTATATGTATCCACACCATACTGCATATTTCAATATGAAAATTCGCGTTAGCATCCACTAGTACTGAGCCACATAACATAAGCTTGTTACCAGAATTGAAATTATGGTTGGACAACATTTTTGATAGTTTTGTGGCTATTAATTCAAGGGCCCTTGATTCAAATATGAAGTTATAACTAGTAGAGTGGTAGTTGCACGTAATTGTTATCATAATTATTGAAAAAAATACCTGAAACTTTTGAATAATATGAGAATAGAAAAGAGAAATGGTCTCGAGATTGTAAAGCTGCAGTTGGTAAGCAGCCGTTGTCAAGAAGCATACCACTGCATATGTCTTCGCCACTGGAGGTATAGACTTGTAATATCTACCAAAAATTCAATAGGGAAAATCCACTATTTTAGCAATTACATAGGTTATTTATACTAATTCTAGCAACTAATATAAAATATATTAAATCTAGCAATTGAGGTCTGATATACCCTTAGGCCTTTTATTAAATGAAAATTTATTAATATAATTTTTTGTTCTTTTATTTTTTTGTCGGCGGTTTTTTGTTTCGTGTTCTTCATGTATGATGCGGATTCATAAGAAAAAAACTGAGAACTTACATGAAAAAGAATGCGGAATCACATTATAATTTGTATGATTTCATATCTAATTCGTATTCACATGAAAGATAATGGGAATTCATGTGAAAACTAAAGTGAAATCACATTAAAATTTGTGTGATTTCATATCTAATTCGAATTCACATAAAATAAAATGAAAATTTACATGACAAAATGGGGATTCACATGAAAAATAATGCGAAATCACATTATAATTTGTATGATTTCGTATCAAATTCAAAACTCACATGAAAAATAATGAGAATTCACGTGAAAAATGATGTGAAAGTGAAAAGATAAATTGAAATCTAATGCACATAATATTACCCGTAAATACATTTATACTATAAAATTGAAAGAAAAGAAAAAATATAAAAGGGTATTATTAGATTTTATATGTTTTAAAATTCTTGCTAGAATTAATATTTTTATCTATAGAATTGCTAATATCTCATTTCTCCCAAAATATATTACTACTGTATTAATTAATTTGAATAATAATCTGTACTACTACTATATATATATAGCAACTGATCGATAGAAAATACGGAATACTATTATGATATATTCAAGACTAGTATATATATATATATATATATATATATATATATATATATAATATGCAAATTAATGATACTTTGATTAGTTATTTCAAGATCATATCATGGTTCATTAGATTAGTTATACATGTAGATTAATACGTACTACATGATATGATGATACGATATGTAGCTGTTGTCAAACAGAAGAATATTATTGTACTTTAAATGAATATTAATTGTACTTACTCCATCGGCGTAGACATGGCTCTTGAGAGAGAGAGAGAGAGAGAGAGAGAGAGAGAGAGAGAGAGAGAGAGAGAGAGAGAGAGAGAGAGAGAGAGAGAGAGAGATGAGTAATTAAGTCTAGCTTCTTGTGTTGTTCATATACAGCATTTGTGTGGTTTGTTGTAAATTCCGAAGATAAGATTTGGAGTCATCCACATTGAAGTCAATTTCAAGCACTACTTATTATTAGTACGTAACAGTTGGACTGTTTATTGATTTTTATTTACTCGTTTAATTAATTATTCACTTGCCGTGGAGATTGTACTGTACATAGCACAATTAATTTTGCCAACTTTGTGTTGGGAATTTTCTTCCTGGCATTAATGTTAATGTTACACACTTTGAATTGGTCAGCCTGTTGGAAAGCAACGCGTTGTGGAAATTCAAGTCATATAGTAGTATCATTATATAGGCAGAATTCAGGGGAAAACATTTTTTGAGGGAGAGAAAAGTTAGCCTTCTCAAAACCAAAAATTAATTATGTCACTTTAGGAAAAAAGTTATAATAGTTATTTTGTTATTTTTATGACTTTTATACCCTTATAAAAAGATATAAGTCCTTTTATATTCTTATAGGTATACAAGAAGGTTAACTTTAATTTGAATCATACACGAAGATTAAACTTCATGTATGAATTTCCGGCGAAAATTTCCGATCAAAATTTGAATCATACACGAAGCCTAACTTCATGTATATATCATACACGAAGACTAACATTCATGTATACATCATACACGAAAATTTCCGGCGTAAATTTGAATCATACACGAAGCCTAACTTCATGTATGTATCATGCACAAACACTAACATTCATTTATGCATCATACACGAAACCTGACTTTCATGTATGCATCATACACGAAGACTAACATTCATATATGCATCATACGCGAAAATTTTTGCTTCGAAACATTTCAAAATTGTATCATACACGGAGAATAGTTTTCATGTATGATGCGTACATGAAGTTAGGCTTTATGTATGATTAAAATTTTCGCCAGAAATTTTTGCTCGAAATTTTTCGCCAACGATCTCACCATCGCGCCGCTGTCGGCGTCGGAAAATTTTACCGTCGGAAATTCATACATGAAGTTAGTCTTCGTGTATGATTCAAATTAAAAATGACCTTCTTATATTCTCATTAAGAATATAATAAACTTTTTACAAACTAAAATATTATTTGAACACTTTTATTTTATAAATGACATTTATGCAATTTTTTGTTAGAAAAAAAAATGATATTTCACAATATTACCTCTTTTTTATTTGGTCCTCCAAATTCTTGTTCCAATAACCCACACCTAGTTCAAAGTCTTGTGGGCCTCAGGCCATTTGACTAACATGTTATGGAAATTTTTGCATAGCCCACTAATTAAAGCTTTCTTCCTTCTTGTTTTCTATATCAAAACTCGTTTTTTTTTGTTTTTTTGATAGGATAACAAAACTTGATTTTTAATTCATATGAGTATAACAAGTATAACGTCGCACCAACTTGTGCAATTTACTCTCAAAAAAGATTTGTGTAATTTACTTCTTTTTTTTTTCTTTCTATTTTGTTTATAGAAGACAAAAGGTCCAACTAAAAAGAAAAAAAGGTGTGTTTTGGTGCACCGATACAATCGGGTCGGGTCGGCCTGCGTAACAAATAAGGCATATTTGTTAGGCAAATAGCACTACTAAGAGCACTTGCCTAGTGGGTGCGGTTTCTCTTTCAACTAAGAGCAACCTAGGTTTGAATTCCGGTTGCTGCAATTTTCAGCCTTTTTTTTCCTTTTCAATTTATTAAAAAAAAAAATCAAGGAACGCTCCTCAAAAGTTTCGAACCAACGACCTCCTTGGTATAAGAGAGAGCTTTAAGATCAAAGGAAAACCCGCTGGGCTAGCGTCTCTTTTGTTTTCTAATTTCGTAGATCTACTTATTTATACACATTTGTCTTTTATTTTTTAAAGCATTGATTTTTAGTTTTTTCTTTCTCTTTTTCTGTTTATTTCTTTAATTTTTCTTTTTTCTTATGTTGTTTCCTACCTGTTAGAGGTGGCCAAATTCGGTTTCGATTCCGAACCGGAACCGGAACCGACGGTTCTCGGTTCTACTTCGGAGGAACTGGAACTGAACCGCCTACCTCTTCGGTTTCGGTTCCAAATCGAAACCGGTGGTTTTGGTTTCAGTTCGGTTCTTCGGTTCCCGATTCTAATTTGGAACTGAAGTTTTAATTATATGTATTTTTTTTATTTTTTGCTACTTTTTTCTTCTATAAATGTATATTTATGCATTCTAATAATAGTATTTGGGTGATATAATATGAATTATGTTATAAATATAAAAAAATAAAAAATAAAAAATATAGAGGAATCGTCGGTTCAGAACCGGAACCGAACCGAAACCGGCGGTTCTCGGTTCCACATTCTTGGAACTGGAACCGAACCGCCTCAACGACGGTTCTCGGTTCCAAAAAGGAACCATCTCGGTTCCGGTTTCAGAACCGTCGGTTTCGGTTCGGTTCCACCGGTTCAGGTTATTTTGGCCACCTCTACTACCTGTTATTCATTTAGTTATTGTTTCTATTTTTTATAATTATTTATTCTTCATATTATCTTTTGTTCATGTCAATGATTAATTTTCATCACGATAATAATTACTTGACTGAATTATTAAAAGTACAAGTTGTCGTGAATAAAAGTAAATATTGTGGCGAAGAAAAGTCATATTTTTGAAACATTACCTTTATACATGTCAATGATTACATTTAATCACGACGCTAATTACTTTATCAAATAATTAGAAGTATATGTGTCGTCGTGAACAAAAGTAAATATTATCGTGAAGAAAAATAATGATTGTGAAACATTACCTTTCTTCATATCAATAATTACTTTTCTAAACGACAATAATTACTTGACCAACAAGTTATTGTAAATAAAAGTAAATATTATCGTGAACAGAAGTAATAGTTGTAAAAGTAACTAATAACTCTTATTAATTTATAAATAAATTAAAGTAATTAAGAAAACAAAAAATAAAAAAGGAAAAGAAACTAAAAACAAAGAAAAGAGAATAAGAAAAGAACACAGAAATGTAAATGTAAAAATATAAGTAACTAATAATTCTTATTACTTATATTAATAAGTGAAAATAATTAAAAAATAATTTAAGAAAAAAGAAATTAAAAAAGCAAAAGAAAATAAAAAGAATTAAGAGAAGAAAGAAAATGGATTGACCAAAAATAGTAATGGAATTAAGAAAAAAATAATTAATATAAGAGAAAGAAAAATGAAAAGAAAAAGAAAGAAAACATAAATAACGAAAAGAATGAAAAAGCGGAAAGAAAGAAAAGATAAAAGGAAATGGAAAAAAGGAATGTAAGAAAAAACAAAAAGGAACGACAAAAACGAAATGGAAAAAAGAAAGGAATGACAAAAAATTGTTGCTAAGGGTACTCAAACCCACCCCCTTCAAAGCTCAATGAACTAAAGGACAACTACCTACCACTAGGCTACAGCTAATTTATTTATCATTCTTCCGGTAGTTTAATTTATACATTTGCGGGTCAGAGCCGGATCAAAAGAACCGGATGTATAGCATGTGATACTTCTTATAACTTTCATGTGTATCTAGATGCATGAAACTACCTCTCATGCCATATTTGAAAGTTGAAACTTGGTCCAAATGTAAGAAGTTTTAACAAATATTTGAAACTTCTTGCCATTTTTGAAACTCGTCTAAAAGGTTAGACCATAAATTATAATTATCCTAAATGATATTGGATGTATGTAGTTATGGTCCTTGACGATTGATGAGTAAATTTACATTGATACAGTCGGATGAATCCACACCAAAATTTACAAATTTGGATAATCCGTCGGATTAATTTCATGATGCACATGATGACACACAACAAGAGCATATCATGGATATTACAATGAGTTTCTTAAGTAGTATGACCTAACACAAACTATATGTATACATTGGTATAATAGGCTTAATACCACAATAGTATATGTTGAGTAGAGGATCTTACTGGCCTTGAGTGAAAAGTTGACATCCTGGTTGAGGTTCCAATCCAATCAAGACACTAGTTCCTCTTCCATACCCCAGATTGTCACCACGTCAAGTCGTCAACACATACCGAATTCATCCGATTCCAGCTGTTTACAGCGTTGAGACGCTCGCCAGCCTCTTCAACGAACCAAACATATCTCCGGACAAAATAACATGACTGTTTTGAATTGTTCTAGTATGTGTAGGTGGGTATCTTATTCTTGGGGACCAGTTGCAAACATGCTAACAAGGCCTCGAAATACTTGAGCAGACAGCCGTTGTGCAAGAAAAAGCTCGCCGTCCACGTTCCATACTCCCTCCTTGCCTAAGGATGTGAATGTGAAAGCTGGAGTCTGCATGCAAGCATGGAAAATGTCAGCGCAGGAGAACAACTACACTAGCAAGATGGATGGTGAAGAAGAAATATACTTTATGGTGTTCGACAAATTTGAAGCCCAGGGGATCCCCTCCCTTCCTAGCAAGCTGAATTAGGTGCCTGCATATGACGACAAAATTCATCATCCAATTACCGCTGCAGCAATCTCAATTATGATGCTCAAATGGTACATGGTTTTGTTTCAGGATTCTGATTAACAGAGGTACGTCTTGTCTATGTGTGTTGTGTGTGCGCAAGAGAGAGAGAGGGAGGGAGAGTGGGTCATAACAATTACCACAAATAAAAAGGGTGAGGGCATTCTTTTATCAATATCAGATGCAGGAATCCATCAGAAAGATGAGCATCAGCTACTAGGCCATCAGGAGCCTTTTCATTCCGGCAAGATATCACAGCAGCACCGACACTCAGATAACGTCCTTTGGAAGTTGACCATTTCAAGCCTTTTAAGTCTTGGTCTAGGCTGGGGGATCCAGTGATTGTGTGATTGGATTTTGAATTACATATTGCACAGTTAGCCCGACAAGTCATCCGATCGGGCGTTTTAGGAAGACACCAAAAGCCCCTACTATGGACTTCAGGATCTGCTTCAGGACTAGAGCTAGCTTCTTTATGTTCGACCTCAAGATAACTAACTTCTGCCTCATATGACCTTAAAAAAAACACATTAACAGAACAAAAGGGCGGATATCAAAACAAAATAATGCTAGTTTCTAATGGTATAAGCAATAGACCAAGAGTCTGAAATTAAATAATCATCTGATTGTCTGACTTAACATATGCAATCACCAAATATAGAAAAGATTACTAATAAAATCATACAAGAAACTAGGTTATGATTTCCCCTCATTATGCACTTGTGGAGTTGATGAAAATGTTCCCTGCGATAATCCTGGGGGAAACATCACAAGTTCTGTCGCCACTTAATTGACTATTAGATTCATTATTTGATCCAGCACATCCTCGTGATGCAACCACGTCTTTCACATTATCACTATCACACATGACTCATTATCAATTTCTCACTTCTTACAGCAGCACTACGGCGCCATCAGCTACCTTGTACACATTCAATAAAACAACAATATACACTGAGTACTCTATTTACTTAGAACTATACCAATTTTCTTAACTGATGCTTGACTGACATGTGTTTCTTACTAGTTATTAACCATTGATATTGTTACCAAGCATAAATATTGTCAAAGAGATTCCAGATATCGCCACTTTTAGAGACCAAAGCTGAAGGAATTCCACAGTACAGAATCTTTATAGATGTCAAGACTTCCTACTGGTTCTGCTTAATGCTTATAAATAAAATAATGAGGCAACTGATTCCATACCTGTGCTGAAGGAAAACTTTTGTCCCAGCATAGTCATATCGCTTCGGTCCCATCCACCGATACTTCTCGCTCTCTGTAATGACATCTCCATAAAAGCCATACCTAATAATTGCCAAGAATTATTAGTAGATTTGAGGATAAAGGGGGTAACAAAGCATGCAGCAAACTTATTCTCATTTAAAAGGCAAGTCAACTGATGATAATCACAGAAAATATTTTCCACATGGACTGGAGGAACACCTACACATTATCTCATGGAGAAAATATCTCCTTACTGTAATGCATAGACACTTATATATTAACAAATACCAAATTCTAACCTATAAAGATAGCATTTGTTGTGTTGAATGGATATAACTTTGACCACATAATGTATGGGAAGGTTGTGAAACCCAATTAATGAGCATTTGGACGAAGTTATTGAATATCGAAAAAAGAATACCCAGCAAAGGAAGCAGCATAGCGTACACATGGCTCTTCATTTGTTGAATTTGCCGTTTTCTTCCACCTTACAACTTGAGCTATATCAAGGTGCACCCGTTTACCGAGGATGATGTGCAATGCTGATGTTACAGGGTCTCGACCCCCAGTCGTACTGCAAAAGAAAATCAAACATCAAATTTTCTATTTTGAATCCAGTTTCTGCTTTCACTAGTGGAAAGAGTAATATAAAGCTTCAGTAGTAAATAAGAACATAACATTAGGTCCATAATAAATTTGCACCAAGGAACAAAATAATTGATAAGGAAAATATGGGAATGAAGAAAAGTACAAGGAATTTTTTAGGGAGTTCCCGAGAAATAATATTATCAGGCTATATAACAAGGGTAGGAAGAGGGAAGATGAACAATTGATAGTCTCATATCTGAAGAATAAGCCAAAGACATCTTGCTAACCAACTTAAATAATATTATCAGATCAGTTGCATTAAATAACCGATATTATTATGAAAGATTAGGCATTTATAAAGATACGACACCTTAAAAATTGAGTAACCAAACGATAATCTTTACTCATCACACTTTATAACTAGGTTATATTTCTTTTTTAATGTGTCTTTATAACAATATGCATGTCTCAGATCAATATACTTAAAAGTAAAATCGGTTTCTACAAAAGTAACATGTATCTCTTTGTAATATAGAATGAAAGAACAAAAGATATAATGATGGTTCTTGATATCAGTTGATTTAACATTAATTCTCCATTCCTGGTATCAAGGAAACATAACACACTAATTTCTTTTAGCATGCCACCATGCCTGTTATCCACGGGATAAACCCATGCTACCATCTAGGTGTCAAGTAAGATATTTCCCAAGGAGGATAAAAGCACAAAGCCATAGAAAGATACTTAAGTCCTTTCACCGCCCTGCGTTAAAAGTTACATTGCACCGGTTTAAGCATTTTTATAGGAATTAGTCACTAATTGCAAGTCAACGGAGAATTAAACTTACTTAATGAAAATTAAATTGCACTCATCAGGACCCATTAGCAATTTCTTCCCTGGGACCATATCATCATCACTATTTACAGTCTGAAATAGTTCTAAAACAATGCTACTCTTTGAAAATCATGAGTTTATATGCCGACATAAACCCATCACAATCTTGTTGCAACACCTCTTCCTCTGTCTTTAATTTATACATTGGTCCTTGAGTCTAATATCCTCACATTTGTGGCAGCCTAATCTAAAAATGTCTCCAGGAACTATTATTAAGAAAAAATAACATTTCAGGAATGTAAAATCAGTATTACAGAACTCAATAATAATAGGTTCCCTTAAAATTTAAAAACACACTCAAGTTCTAAGTGCCTAAGAAAAAAGACATGATGCAATAGAAGTTAAAAGCTGGGTATACCATATCACAATGGCATCAGTAGATCCAGCAGGGATAATCCCAAATCTGAACATTTCATTTGAAAATGGAGACTCTGAACCTTTCTCTGCATAAATAATAGAAAACAATGAACAGATAGAACATCACAAAAATAGATACTTCTGCCATGAATCAGTAGAGGAAATAGATTGCAACTTCAAGTATACTTTAATGGGTATCACTAGAACTTTCCCAGGTCTCGAAATCAAGATGTAAACTCATAGCAAGTCTCTTTTAGAACAAGTTATTAAGATAGTGGAGATGAAAACATACCAAAATTAGGGGATTCAAGTCCAATGTGCTCAGAGCCTCTTAGAAGAGGAGACCCATCTTCACTATGATCACAATGTTCTGAGACTGTTCTGTTAACATTACTAATTGAAACATTGCACTCACTCTCAGCAGGAGGTACTATATCTGATGGAGCTGGTGGATATGGAGCTTTATGCCTTGATAAGAGAAGGCCATTTAGAAGTTCATTGAAAAAGCCATCACCACCCTAGCATATGGAAAATAAGCAGCATATGAGTAAGAAAGAAGCCAAGATATTAGTCTAAAAAATATGATATTAAAAAACACATTAACAGCATGCATATTTTATATCATAGTGCAAACTCAAATTAGTTCTGGCTTAATGACCCATTGCATTATGCAATAAATATGAATAAAGAAATATTCACAAACAGTGGTGAATGAATTGTTCAAGCACCGAATGCCATATTAAATAGGAATGATCAATCTTAATCTTATGTATGTTGTGAGAAAATAACTTTAAGATGACCTTCACTAATTCCAAACTGGTGAGCCAAGTGAAAGCTTCACATAATAAGAAAAAGGTAGATCAAAATTGGTCTGGCACAACAGAAATAAATTAGGCCAGAAAATCATGGCAAAAAGGATGAAAGAAGAAAGCAAAGCTAAAGTAAATTCCTGGCATGTGGAACCATGATAAGGTGCAACTTTTATTAGAAAGTGACAGACATCATAAAAAGGAATGAGAATGAAGTTGAGGGTGGTAAGCAATGTATCTCATCACCACCACAAAGCAATAAACCTGCTTCCATTAAGCAGAAAAAGCTGAGTGACAAAAATATTTGTGCAACGAAAGTATGGATGGTTTTATTTCATTGGCAATTGTCGAAATAGGAAAATGTATGTCTTGCTTGCAACATTCATACAAAAAGGTTCATTAAGAAAGATTGAAATTCATATATTACTGTAGTTCAATAAAGAAATGCTTATTGCAAAGTTCAAATCATCCGTGTTATAGATATTCTCTAATACATGGTTTTCCTACTTGATGGAGAAAAGCCAAAGCCAAACAATATTTTTCAGCATCCATCTATTTCAACATCTATCAAACTTGAAAGAAGCATCATTATAGGAAAGATTTACACACTTATTGAGATCAAACACGTTTTTAAGACCTAAGAGCTCTCTGAAATGGTAAAAAATACCCTCTTGTTCACATTTATTTTCAAATGCTGAATTCAAGGTTCAGATATTATGTTTTATAACTAACTTCTTGCAATTCTATGAAACTTCAGTTTCATGGGGCTTCCATGTCTGCTAAATTTTCAATATATTAAATGCTTACTGAAATAAATCATACAATTTTGTTTATATTGAACGATACATTACTGAAAAGGATTAATCAATTGTAGTACATGACAATCATGTTTGGATGCGGGAAACAGTAACTAAGCATGAACAATCCATGTTCCATAAATAGAGAAAAATAGATACACTGAAGTAGAAGGGTGCAACTACTTACAACAGCTACAACACCATCGTACAAACTGAGCTCCCTATTTGTAATTGTGGACAACATATCTCTTGCATGCCCGGCCCTCTCTGTCACTGTTACCTGTAAAAAAACAGATCATTTGAAAACATTATCTGTCAAATTTTACTAAATTGGAGAATATAAGCTACTTCATGACGTTACTATTAATGATTAATCCTAATGTAAAAACCAAATAATGAAGCCTTGTATTGAGATAGAAACCTTCAATCAGGTCCAAAGTAATAAATGTAAGTTTTACAAAATATTAACCATGCCAAACAAGTTAAACCCTAAACCAATAATGAGCAGAAGCATTTTGAGTAGAAAAACTACAGCTTACTTATTCTGTTGAACACTAAAGAATAACTAAACTATAAATTTACCTTAGTTTTAACTTTGGCCTGGGAAAATAAGGGAGCCACTGTATCCCATACTCTGCATCCATGGCCTTTCCCACTCCTTGGATGAACAAAAACCTAATTTTTAAAGTGTTAGTCCAAAAGAAAAAGGAAACCAACATAGTTCTTCTTGATTTACCATTTGGAGCATCCAAAAAATTAAATGTGCTAGAGAAAGAGTAAACTAGAAATTTTTAATGAGTTGGCAAAAATACAATTGTCACTACCAGAAGATTCTTAGGTCGCTTAGCTTCCACATGCAGATGAGAATTAATCTGGTTGACCCAAGACATACAAATCTCCAAATTCTTATGACCAAAAGTGTAAACTGATGGTGTCCAAAGAGATGATTGGGTCTTTGATTTGTGAACAACATGGATAGTAAACCTGTACATCTGTTGCGGTGAAGAGAAAACACCATATGCAATGTGTACATAAACTGAACTATAAGAAATAAATAAATAAAGGTAACAAGCTTAAGTGGTAACTAGCATGTTCCACCTCAGAAGAACGATCTAGAATAGATACCTCCAAGCTGGCGAGAGCAGATTCATAGACCAAACCCCAACCAATGAAGTTAACAGCATACACATCGGCAATATTAACCTCCATTTCTGCATTTGAAACAAGTTTGAATCCCAGACAAGAAACCTTATCCCCTTCCTGTTGTAATACAAATAGAACATCTTAGGCTGATTTTCACAAAGGTAAAATGAAGGTCAAATGACATTACACGTATCCCGACTTCCGCAAGGGACAATTCGGAATATAGAAAGAGCAACACAATGCGGCAAAAGTTTGAGGGGACTAGACAGAAGTTATTCCGAAAACAGTTTAAAAATCATAAAACATCATATGAGATGCAGATGTCGAAATTATTTGAAATATTACGCAGCATCACCTCTATCATAGAATTAAAATTTCACCAGGTTCTTTCACAGTGGATTTTTCAGTCCATTAATCTGTCTCATGTCTATATCAGGCGCATATTTTTCCTTAATTCATGAGATCACCTTATTATACAATCACGGAGCTAAGCACCTGAAGTTAAAATAGCGCCAATGCACAAGCTTCAGTTTCTAAGTCTTTTATGCAAATGAAGAAGAATATTGTTTATCAACACTAAACCAACAGCAGCACTTATCAAGAACCTCTATTAAACTAAATTTCAGCTGAACCAAAAGCTCGGATTAGGTACCATACACTCCTAATCGAACTCACAGTTAACCCTATAAGAAAGAAATGAAACTAAGTAAATATAGCATATTCTCTATAAATGCAAATCCTTGACCTTTTCTAATACAGTTTTAAATTACTATATCATCAAGTTCAACTTCTTGGTGCAGCAAGCAGAAAGAGAAATTTCTGTGATGAGAGGCTAACCTATAAAAACAAATACTACTATCTAATTTCAAATGATTTTCGCATTAATACGAAACAATAAACATAAAACAAGTTGAGAAGAAGGATTGTACTCTCAATCCAATAATCATAATGTGCAAGATATCATTAAGATAGAGATGCTAAAATCCTCAAGACTCTATAATCACAATCAAAGAACCACCTCAAAACTTCAATGAGATCAGAATTAGAATTGATAATTCTTTTGGCACAAAAGATGATCACAGTAATTGCTGAGGTCTTTCCAATTACAGTTCACATCAGCTCCAAAATTCATGCCAGATAGAGTGATAAGGTAACAAATAACATTTCTTAGCAGAATTGCGATAAAAATATAGGATAGAAATTGCTAACATTAATCAAAGAATCAACCAGCTTCCATGATAAGCCATCTGAAGTATGCGTAAGAACGACTTTTCCAATACGATCTAATAAAAAGCTACAGGCGGAAACAGAGGGCTCATCGCCATCACTAAAATCTGGATTTGGGGGAGAATTCCCTCCCATAATGTTTTTATGAATAATTTGGAAGTGCTGTGTTTAAGTCTCAAAAACTAATATCTTGAGAAGAAACCAGATTAAGATAAACAGATGCGAGATTAGTGTTAAGAACAAGTGGAATCAATGTGTGATTTGCCATTTGTCTTTGTTAATTTGGTCAAAACTGCAGCCCCATTGTCTTTTCCCTGCTTTTAATTTCCTTCTTCCCCCGGTTTTCTCTTCTATATGCTTTTTGGGTGGGGGGGGGGGGGGTAGAGGTAATCTAATCGGGTAGGACCGACCCGAATCAGTCAACGGTATCGGGTCGGGTGGGTTGAAGCCCAATCAGGCTCAAAATTGCAGTGTGGAAAAGTCAGGCAGGCCACAGCGTTTTAGCTCATTTTCTAGGGGACCAAATTTCATCCAATCCAACCTAAACATATTAAGACTCAACCTGATTCGATATTGGATTGGGTTAATTTTGCTGAAATATCAAATAATGTATTTCTCCGTCCAATATAGGATAACAAGTTTCCTATTTTTGAAATGTCCCAACTAAGATGACACATATCTAAAATGTAATATCTTGAAAAATATTACCAAGCCTATCACTTTAACTATTTTATACCATTTTCCTTAATAATCCTATTGAAAAAAAAAAGAATAATTGACACGTTAAATGAGACGGAAAGAATACTGATATATATTCAAAAAAATTACAATTATTTATAGTAAGATATATTTGTCACCTTCTCAGTAGGGAGGGGGTTGGGTGGTTAGGGGGATGGGATGCGTACCGGGGGGGTCAGTGGGGTCACTGGATCCCTGGCTGCAATCTGCCACATCGAAGAAGAAAAAGAAGAAGAAGAGAGAAGAACAGAGAAGAAGAGAGAAGAGGGGAGAGAAGCTTTAGGTTGTATTTTAATGTTTTTTTAATGACCCCACCTACAAACTTTTACAACTAGTATTATTTTTTTACCCTTGACATGGCAGAAGTGGGTCAAGACTATTAATTTTTGAGAAAATCATCATGTATATCCATTATTGGGATAATATGTACTCCTCATACCCACTTGGGATAACATGTACTCTACATACCCACTGACACATTTAATGTACTTTTCGATCATTTTCATATTTAATTTTAATTGAGAAAAAATTGGTCAATTCATCATTGTTGTCACCAAGTACATTCCAAACTTCCAAGTACATTCAATCGTAAATAATTGGATTACTTTTTGAATAAAGCCAAAATATTTTAAGGTTGGCAGATTTCTTCACGTGAAGAAAGCCTACTAAATTAGCATGCATGCAACAATATTTTACTATATTTAACAGTGATATTCCATGCGGGTAGATGCATTATTGAATGCATTATTGAATTCGAATTTTATAGCTTATATATGAATCACACTTTCAAAAATATATGTATGCAAACATCGAGAAAAAATAGAGAGAAAAGAAAGAGTGAATATTTGAGGGAAGCAATTACACTAGATCGGGTATACAAATCGAGTATTCTATACAGGTGAACATAATACAAGATTATAAAATGTTTTTTAAAACAAAAAAGTATACATATCGAGTATATTCTATACAGATCTATAGTATTTATACACCATCTGTACAGAATTGTTTCGATCAGTATATATATATTTTTTTGTATCAAAAAATGTATGAACTTTGACAATCTTAAGTTGTATTATTTTTCTAACATTATTGTTTGTATTTTACAGAAAATATAATTGAACATTTATCAAACAGGTAAATCCAGGCTAGAACAGTATTACAATTATTTTTGCGATTCCCATTTCCAAATGTAAGTCTTAACATATTACATTAATTTTCTAAAAACAAAAAAATGGTATAGATCGATAGCATATTGTATAGGTCGACAAATGTAATAACCCGACCTGTACAGTATTTATACGATATGTATACTTTTTTTTATTTACAATAGTTATTTTTTTATAACATTATTATATGTATTTTTTGCAAAAATACAATTGGAATTCGAAATCTTATATATAGGCATTTCTTCAACGGAAGTGAATCCAGATAAATTTTATGTTTTCATTTCCAATTTACAAAAACGAGCCCTAAAAATATTAATTTAATTTTTAAAAAATTGAAAACTATACTGATCGAACAAAAAATGTACAGGTTGCCTTAAATTGTAGTTCGACCTGTGTAGTATATTTAAGATCTGTACAGAATTTAATTTAGTAATAAATTAATTTAATTTTATATATGTATATTTAATTATTAATAGTTGGTCTTGTTATGGTAGATGGAATGCAAGATGTTCCGCTTTAAATTTAACGGTGTTTGGAATGATTGTGTTTATAATGGCGGAGAAGAGCGCACTTTCTATCTTCTGTTGGATATGATAAGTTTTTCCAACATTAAGGAACAAATAAATTTCATAATGATGTCTAGATCGTTAAGTTGTAGTTTTGAAATATTCTATTTTTCAACGTCTCAATTCGGTGTCGAAAAATATAATTTGAGTAATGATGATCAACTTCATCGATTGTGTGCTACTGAGCTTGAGCCTACGTTGTATATCGGGCATAATGATTCTATGTATTGGCCTAGCTTTGATTTGAATGCTTCTTCGCAATTTGTCTATGATGATGTGTATTCGTCTAAATACTCGCAGTACGACGATTCTCTCACACATATGGCTTCATGTAATTGGCTTGGCGAGATGCAAATTGGTTCTCAAAGTGAAGCGAATGTTATTGCTCAAGGGCAATTACAAGCACCAGAGCTAGAGCTGCAATCACAGCTTGTACAATCCTATGCCACTGTCGTAGAGGATGATGATGATGATGATGAAGATGATGAAGAATATGTTGCTGAATTTGAGTATGACGACACCGATGACGAAGAGGAACAGACTGCCACTTTGAACCTTGGAACTCTTGCTGAATTTGTTAACTGGGTGCATACTCAAGGCAGAGTAAACAAGCTCCTGGCAATGTTGATGCAGAAAAGTCGTACACCCATTGTTGACGAAGAGACGGAGCTCGCCACTGAAATGGCGGACCTATAAAATTGATTAGTTCCCATGATTCCACGGGAACCTACTGCTTCGCTTATTGTTGGTGTTCTAGATAACATGCCTGACGGTTCTTTGAGTATGAGCTCCATATTTAAAGACAAGGATCAGTTGAGGATTGCAGTTGGGTTGTGGCACTTGGAACAACGAGCTGAGTTTTGTTCTCTGTGATCAGATACGGGGCATGTTCACTACAAATGCAAGTTTGGCACGGTGTGTTCTTTCGATTTGCGCGCTAGAAAAGAGGGCAACTATTGGTATATTCACTTATTCGTCCCGACGCATACTTGCACAACCAATATGAACCATCCTCTAATGGAGAGAAAGGTTGAATCTAGTGTGATTGCAGCTCATTTTGCAAAAGGCATGAAAAATCAGAAAGAAATCATCACATCGAAGATGATTATGGCAATTCTTGTGACGGAATGTGGCATGGTTGTAAATTACAATGTGTGTCTACGAGCACAGAACAAAGCCCTGGAGATGCTATATGGTGGATATGTAAATTCGTTTAAGATGGATCCTCAGTATCTGTACATGTTCCAGAAAAGAGAATTCAGGTTTGATTGTTGATTACAATTTTAGCCCTGATGATTTCCGATTCGAACACTGTTTTGTGGCGTTGTCAGCTTGTATCGTTGCATTCCAGTACTACTGTCTTAGGCCGGTGATTATATTGGATGCAACATACTTAAAGGGAAATAATAAGGAATTATATTCGTTGTGATGGGAAAGGACGGGAACGAGCAACTTATACCGCTGGCATGGAGGATCGGTCTAATTGAGAATGACATCTCGTAGACATGGTTTGTAAGTCATTTGAAGTTGGCATATCCTCATCGCCCTGATTTGGTGTTCATCTCAGACGCCCACCTTAGTATTGGTAATGCAATTCGGGATATCTACCCTGACATATTCCACAGCCTATGCTATTTTCACATACTGAAAGGCATGGTTACTTATGGAAAGTCTATCACCAGGTTGTATCAGAAAGCAGCATTTGCGTAACGGATAGCATCCTACGAGAAAGCGATGAATAGTATACTTTCTGCACAACCCGAAGTGCATGCCAAGCTGATGTCCATTGTTCCGGAGAGGTAGGCTCGATGTTTGTGTCCGGGCTGACGGTATAGTAACCTGACGTCGAATGCCGCAGAGCAATTCAATAAAGTTTTGAAGTTTGCTATAGGTATACCAATTTGTTCGTGTTTAGAGACCCTTATAATGACCGTCGAGAGGTGGTTTGATGAAAAACACCAATTGTACGCATCTAGTACTGCGTTTGTCACGAGCACGATAGATGCAAAACTTGCAGCTGAGGTTGAACTGTCAAGAACGTACACTGTCATTCCCTTGAGAGATAGTGTATTCAAAGTCTACGATGGAAATAAAACTCTCAATATCGATCTCGACGCGAGGAACTGTCCATGTCGAGTGTGGAATTTTGACTTGATATCGTGTTCTCATGCCGTTGCAGCTATTCAGTAAGGAAATTAGAGTTTTGATTTCTTATTTGTACATTTTTGTATAACTTCTTTCGTGATTTGCAGGCGAAATGGGCAGCACCCATACAACTATGTGGATGATTACTACACGAGAAATACCTTCCTGCAGATTTACTCTCTAGCGGTGAATCTTGTCCCTTCCAGAGATGAGTAGTTTATTCCTCCCCAAGTTGCTGCTTTGGAAATGTTGCCTATGCTTCCGGTTAGGCAGGCAGGTCGCCCGAGCAAGGCTCGTCGGCGATCGTTCCAAGATAAGTTACTGCAAGAAGACGTCAACCAACCGACGATAGTGCCTCAAGCAGTAAAAAACGAGCACCTAAAAAATTCTTTATATGTCACGAGAGTAGTCACTCGAAGAATAAATGTTCATACAAATGAGAGTTTTTTTTTTGTATGAGATATTCCCTACGAATTTGTGTCTTGAACACCTTTTATTAATATTATTTTATAATATTTTTTATAATAATAATAATAATAATAATAAACATAATAATAAACATAATAATAATAATAATAATAATAATAATAATAATAGGATTAATAATAGAGAATAATAGTAATAATAATAATAATAATAATAATAATAACAATAATAAGATTAATAATAATAATAATAATAATAATAACAATAATAGATAATAATAGTAATAATAATAATAATAATAATAATAATAATAATAATAATAATAATAATAATAATAATCAAACACAATTAAAAACACAAAAAATCTTTAAATATTCGTGGAAAAATAGCTATAAGAAACAAGATTTAAAAAAAATGTATAGGTCGACACAATTCTGTACAGATCGACTGAATGGGTCAGCCGACCTGTACAGGACTTTGTCGACCTGTACAGTTTTTTTTTAGTCTCTCATGTTTCGTATTATTATTATTATTATTATTATTATTATTATTATTATTATTATTATTATTATTATTATTATTTCCGATTTTCAGATTATCTCAATTTAATAGAAATGAAATTGTCATTTAATATTCAAAAAAGAAAACGTACAAAAATCACAATTTTTGAACAAAAAAACAATACTGATTCTATATTGCCTAAAGACGATCCTGGCCAGCGCTGCACAATATGTCACGAGCAATTTTTCTTCTATAAACTGCGACATTACTAGATCGGTTACCCCATGCAACATTAAGTTTTCCGCTGATCATTTTTTCAATTGCCATGAGCGCAAATGGACCGCAACGGTGACTGTTTTCTTGTCAAAATTGTCTCACGGGGCTCAGCTCGGTAGGCTTAGTCGGAACAATTATAGTCAGTGGATCACTGGTGTTAATTGTCTTCGGTCTAACTGTCGTATTCCAATAGCCTCTCTTGTCCAAGATCGTCCAAAACTTCACCGCAAATGGTGTCATTGACTATGCTCGATGTTTTCGAGCATCCTCTAAGTGCGATTTCGAGTCCCACACCTCCATTACCCACTGAATCATTGATATGCAGACAACAAACCAATGCGCACCACGGTAGATTGGAATTATTATCTCTAAGAAATAATCAAAATTTTAAAAAGAATTTAAATAATAACTTCAATCTCATAATGCAGTGATTTTTTACCGTCTCAGCTTGCCGTCAATTTTTGACATTAACACCTACATCAAGAGGCTCTGTGATGCTGGCACTCATTTTCGTCGATTTCGCCATTTGGTTAAGTTTATGCATGAATGACGACTGCTAACGAAAAATATTAGTACATATAATGGATTGCAAACACTAATAAATAGTTAATCATAAACAATAAAGGATTGCTCACGTAGAAATCGACGTTCAAAATAATCGTGTTGGTGGCATTAATCCGCACCATAACGTGCACACGTTCCCTCAAACGCTTGGCCAACAATTGGACAGCCGTGACGAAAACCTGACAACAACTGCAAAAAAGGTTTATTAAAACAACTCTAAACTAATGATAACGAGTTTAGAATTTAGAAAATTACTGAATGATCCATGTCCTCCGTTGGGTCTTCAATCGGAGAAAGTAGTCAACGAACCATTAAATTCCTTCTACATAGACGAACGAGTCTGTGTTTTGCATAAATAGCTCATATCTCTCTCATTTGTCCTTGTCGTCAAGATCCCATGGAGGAATTTCCGCTCCTGGCTGAAGTAGTCTCTTATCTCGGCATTGACCTTGGACATCTCCTGTGGCATTACTCTTCCCAGTTCCTGGCTCATTCGGTCATGTCTGCGAGTGCGACTTCCTAGAAAACTCAGCGTATGTAGCGGAATTGTAAAACACATCCAGGAAGTTCCCATCAGGACCCCTAGCGGTTAACTTGGTTGGGCCTGAATAGGAGGATCTTGTTCATAAGCATACTCAGGGCCACCCTTTCTATCCCATTCGGGCATTGTGCACTGCGACGCTGAATGATAGGTTGGCACAAATGGTTGTTGTCTTGCTGGACTGCCGTGGGCTGACGCACTGGGTGGTGGTGAAAATCGACTCGGGCTAGAATGTCATCCACTCTTCTTAAACAAGTTTGTGAAAAAAGACTTGATCTCCGGAAAAAAACACTTTTCTCCATTGTGTAGTCAATTCAGTTCTCACTAGGCCTCGCAGTTCCTCCATGAACTTGCTTCTTCTCCGCTCATCCCGTCTGCCGATGTCTGTGCTGCTGCTCGATGATGACGACTATACTACGCGAGCACGCTTTCCTTTAACTTTCTTAGCTTTCCCCATATCTGTAGGTGGGGGGCTTGTCTCTCAAGTCATATACATAACGATCGATGCTAGGCTCTGACACCGGAGGGTTAGTAGAAGGCTGATGAACTGGGGTACGACGTTGAGGTTGTTGTCACTCGAAGAGCAAGTTGACGGGCTTTAAATAATTCAATGCGAGCGCGTGTTCATCATGTATGAGTGACAACCAGTAAAACGTCGCTTCTTCTTCTACTTCAGGTTCCAGGGACTCTCTACAGTTCACCCCGTCGAGAAAAATCGGTTCCAAATTGATCTGCAAAGCCGGTTCCATCCTCCATCTCAAACAACGAGGAAGGGCATCTTCAGATACTCTGGTGGAAGTCCAAGCAGCTAAAGAAGGTATAGCCTCGAAAATCCATGTTTGCAGTGCCAAACCGACCCGAAATAGTTATACCTCAATCCTTTGATATCCTTTTTGCTCTTCTTAATCGCATTGGTATAGTGCTTCAATTGTCGAAATGTATATCCGTCCCAAGGAAATATGTTCCATTGGTCGAGATTATCCACCAATACCCTGAGCCACGGATATATCTTGGCTCTCTGATTGCCACCTAAGCACATGGCATAGGTGACGAGCACACTTGCTAATCGAAGATACAACTATGGATCACTACCCCCACCGTCAAAAATCGAACCAACACGTCCTTCGCCTCCGGCTTGTCCCCAACAAAGCTCCGATAAGCTTTCACATTATACGACGATATATCTGCACTGTGTGGATCAAATGAAAACGCTCCAAAAACAAGTCCCGAAACAAAGAGCGTATTACCGAGGTGAAAATCTCAAATTTCTTCCTCTAATACGAAACTATATATGCGTCAGATCAGCACCGACCACAATTACCTCTCTAGCGACGACCATTTGAAGCACTTTCCCGCACGCTTTACCCTCATTTCATCTCAAAAAATGCCTTAAAGCACCAACAAGGAATTGATTAACGAGCTGCACCCCAACTTTCGAATAACCATTTCTGTATCGGTTCCAACATGTTGATCTTGTTGTACGTGTTCACCACGCAAGTCACATGTTGTAACGTTTCACGTACCCAACACCAATCATGCTGAAACAGAAATAAAAATCAATTACAAAACATAATTAAAAAAATTAAAAAATATAATTAAGAGACAAAAAATATACAAATTGTAAATAATATGTACAGCCCGACCATAAAAAAACATCGACCTGTAGAGAATCTATACGGCCTTTACAGTTTATTTAAGATTATTATCATGCATTATTTTATTTTTTAATATAATTATAGTATAAATTAACAAATCAAATTATCGAGTTACATAACAATGCTTTAAAAGACTAATTATGCATGTATATTTAATGAACTTGAGAAATTAATAAATAAAAAAATATGACAAATTATTTTGTAACGTGACATAATAATGCTTTGAACTAATTATACATGCATGGTAGTAATAAGTCAACAAATAAAATAATAAATATACATATCGTCATAATTATAGCATAATTCACATATAAACTAAGCAAAAAGTATACAGATCGTGAAAAAAGCATACACGTCATATAAACATAATACACGACTTGTATGCTTTTTTAACGACCTGTATACTTTTTTATAATTGGTTTTCGATCTAAGTTCGTACTATATTATGATTAACTTGAATTATTGTATTAAACTAGATAAAATAGATTAATTATTCGATAAATTAACATTAAACTAACATATCACGAATTAGAATAATAAAAAGCATACAGATCGCTAAAAAATAAGTATATAATGTTTCTAAATTACGTAAAATAATATTCATGGTAATAAAAAGCATACATGTCGTAAGAAAAATATACAGCCCGTAATAAATTAAGAAACACATACGACCGATCTGTATGACTTATTCTAGATCTGTATAGAATGTTACCTCTTGTAGATGTTGAGTTTGAGCTTTAATTAGTTCTTCATCGCTTTTGGATTTGTTTCCTTTGCCTTTTGAACCTAATGATGACGACATAGATTGATGTTAGAAGGATTAAGGATTAGGGTTGAAGATTTCGTACAGGGAAAGAAAGAACGTGTGGAGAAGAAGGGTGGAGAGGAGTGCTTTGTATAAGTTTCAACAATAAATCTGTATATGTTTTTATTGCAAAGTTATTTTGTTTTTTACCGTTTGCAATCTTTAATAGGGAATTGATTCTCATTGAAGAATCTCACAGGAGGTGGGTGGGGGTTTAAATCGCTGAAAATTCGGTACAGGTAGGTTGCATTCATACGTTATATTATGCATGTGTTTTGTTTAGGGTTTAACAAATAATAATATAAAATATGGGCCCAAAAAAACTTACACCCTCGAGAATCTCTCACTCAATTCGGTCAAATATGGGGTGAAAAGAGAGGAAAAACCTGAAAAGTAAGAATTGTGGGTCAAGTGGATATGGGATATAGATAATTATATTAGTGGATATGGAGAGTATATATTATCCCCATAGTGGGTATTTCGAATTTTTACTCTTAATTTTTTCTTATGTTTAATACATATCGTGTAATTTATATACTTATTTTTTATTGAAATAATAATTATAAAATTTAGATTAGATGTTTAAAAATTTAAAATAGATATAAGTTTATATTTATCTATGCATATAGACAAAGTTTTCAAAGAATTCATACTAGTTTATAAAATTTGAATTGTGATAGAAAATTTTAAATTTTTCTAAATTAATTTTACTCGTATATATCAAATTTTCTTCTATAACTTATTACCCACTAATATGTCCATTACTAATTATTGAAAATGTGACTGTTTGACTAAATGTATAACAAATGTGATTTAAATTATTTTGTTACTTATAAAGAAGTACTGTGATGCAAAAAATGATACTATGAATTAACTAAAAAATTAAAATTTAGACCTATTGGTAACTTAGAGTCACATAATTTTCATGATTTTTTTTAACTATTTTTATAATATATAAAAAAATCGAATGAGCATTTATCGATAATAGAAATTTGTTTATTTTATTTCTCTAACTTGATATATAATTTAAAAGACATTATAATTATATTAAATTTATTTATTTTTATTTAAATAAAATTGGACCTCCAGGCCCTGGACATAAATCCTAGCTACGCCACTAGGGATGATATTGAACTCCGGTCTCTTCTTCTTAAATGGATGAGTAATACCACTACATGTTTGCAGTTGTAATAGCTATTATTAGAGATAATGGCAATTTTCGGATCATAACTTCTTCATTTTTGAGAAAACAGACTTTTTTGTGCGGGCTGGCAATAAGTGGACCATAACTTTTTTTTCTTGCATTCCTAAGCCAATTTTCGGCCCGAATTCATTTTTTTAGCTTTCTTTGGATTTGGGATGCATTGAAGATGTTTGATGAAATGCCCCAAAACTTTTTAAGTTTATTGATTTTAGCTCACTCAATTATCTGCCATAAAATTTGATAAACAATAAAACTGTCGCAGTATGAATTTTAAAGGACTAGATAGAATTGAACAAAACATAAAAAAAAAATTACGACAAAAAATAATAAAACAAAATAAATGTATAATAAATGGTTTTTACTAATCAATCTACCATATAATTTTAGTGCTTACTATTATTCATAATAAGCTGCTAATTTTTTGCAATTAACATTATGATTTAACAAGATCTAAATTATTAATTGATCATGTGGCCGTCAATGGATCCAACACTGAATAATTTAAAAAAGGAAAAGAAATAATTAACTATCTAATTTGGATGAACCTTGTTAGAGGCGAACGTGGCGGCTTTCTCCAAAATTTTCCCTATTTTGCAAGCGGATTATCTGTGGGGCATTTCATCAAACATCTTCCTTGCACCATAGAAAGCTCAAAAAAATGACTTCGGACCGAAATTGGCTTAGAAATGCAAGAAAAAAAAAAGTTACGGTCCACTTATTGCAAGAAAAAAAAAAAAGTTATGGTCCCCTTATTACCAGCTCGCACAAAAAAGTCCGTTTTCTCAAAAATGAAAAAATTAGGGTCCGAAAATTACCATTAGCTCGCTATTATTAATAGTGAAATGCATACGGGTATATGCAGCATAATAATTTAGGAAATTATATTCCTAGCCCCTGCGTTGCAAATCTAGATCCATCTTTAACGAACATCAACTGTAAGAACGGTGCTTGAAGCTTCAACTTTATTAGTCCGTAATACTTCAAATAAACAATGCCCGAGCAGCTGCTATTAGCTCCGCAAAAAATAGGGTGACAAAACAGAGAGTCGTCATTGTTAATGAACGATCGTAGAAGAAAGACTCGAAGCTGTCACAACCAAACATCTGACAGTAAAAATTTTACAAACGACACTTTTCACAATGTCATCTCACCAGAGGAAAATTATCTTCTGCTGAAATTTTTAGAGAGGATACTCCAATTTATTGTTTTTTTTTTTTTCACAAAAGAATCTGTGCAGTGGTGTTGCCGGAACAATCAGGAGCTATCTCCACAAAGTTGCACTTGCATCTGTGAAAACCGCACTGTGATGCTCAATCAAGCACTGAATAACTTCAATAGCACGGAAGTCAACTGACGTTCCGTCGTCAAGGGGGATCGAGGATGATGCATCTTCAGCCTCATCATCTTCTGCAAGCACAACACACAAGTTGAGATGATGATATTATACCCTAAAAACCAACAAGACTGCAGTCTGCTAAACTCCTTATATACTAGAGCACGCAGTCCTGTTTATTGCTTATTGCACCCAAAGAAATCTACTATTATTGATTCCTCACCATCAGACTAGCAGTTCTATAGTAGTACATAAGCAGATACCCTCACAGAAGAACCACATAATTATTTTACAAAGTAAATTTCATGCAATCACAGAGAACTGACATGCTTTTCAGGAAATATAGATCCACTTTCATAGTTACGACTCCTGATTCTTTTCCATGAACAGTAGTCTTATTGTAAATTTCACATAAAATAAACTCCCTCTGTCTCACGTATACAGTCTCCTTCCGTTTCATAATACCTATTAAGGAAATTTATTTAATGTACTTGGAAGAGTAAAATTGATAAAATTTTCTCATTATACCCAAATACAATCATCCAAAATAAATGAAATTTCAATTTCAAAGCGCGTAAAGTAAGAATCTATAAATTAAAGAAGATTTTTTTTTTTTTAATACATTAAATCGTTCCAGAGAAGTAACTACTTTTACAGAATTATATAGTGTAAATTTGAAAATTTCAGTTTGAAAGGTTGAATTCTAAAGCACATTCTCTACATTTGCAAACTGTGTTAAAATATTGTAGATGCATAAGCTGAAAAATTACCTGAAAGTGTGTCCCACACACTGCAGTTGGAGGCAGAATCCTTGTTTGTCATATGAGCAAGCTTTTCCGGTTGGTTCCAAATCTGTTTATAATGCTCTGGTCTCTGGTCTTTCTGCCACATAATGATAGGGCCCACTTCCACTGCAAGGCTTCGAGCATCCATCTGTAAGATGATTGCAACATCTTAGCACAATTATCAAGAAAACTCAAAAAAATATGCACTCAGTGGGGCATTTGAATTCAATTAGTTACTAGAAGTAGATTAGCTCTTCCCAAAAGTTAACCAAGTAAATAAAATATTATAGCACAACAAAAATAAATGGGTCTTATAAAATTGTTAGCTACAAAGAACAAAGTGATTGGAGTAGTGCATTCTTTGTATGTAGCATAAACCACATAGCATAAGTGAAAGAAGGGAAGGATAAAACTAATTTTTGGCAGATAACATTCATGAACTTGCTGTTTTATGATTGAGGAGCTCACTTTGAGGAGCACGAGTCGGGAAAAAAACTGATTTTGCAATAGATCTTATACCATAAAATGATTAAAACTATGATTTCCAATGGCATAAGTGAAGATCCGAATGTAGCACCAATACAGACTGAGGCAACTCAGATTTGCACCTCTTCGCAAGCACAGGTCGAAGTTAATGCATGCACAGAACAGAGACAACATGACAGAGACAAGAGACACATAGAATGAAGAGATAGATGCAGAGTACCTTGTTTAGAAGAGATTTCTGGCTAACACGGAGTAACAGCGCAGTAATTAGTTCTAGGGTCATATAATTAACCGTCGCCAGTTTCTTGAGAGTATTTCTCATTATATGTATGCTGGAACGGGCTTTTATGATATCATTGTACAGGTCAAAGGGGATCAATGGCTCAGGGAGACTTGCAATATAACATTTCATAAGTGCTGCAATATCAACTGGGCTTATCCCCTCGGGTAGTGATGCATTTGGGTCTGGATAAAAGAAAACAGGAAAATCGGATGGATAATAAGTTGATTATGCAGAATACACAAGGCCAAGAGAATGAATTCTTACTAAAGTACCTTGATTGTACAAGGATACTAACTGCCGCAGGACTTTTTTGTTGCCTTGTGCCTTGAACAACTCCTGGAAGCTAAGTCCTAATCAATGAAAGCAAAGCTTGCCTCTCATCACAATTATTAATACTAAAAAGTAGACAGTTCATCAGCCATCACAGACAAAGAGTCACCTGACAGTATGAGGAAATCTGCACATTTCATCAAAATGCTTGGAATTGGGATACGAGACTCTTGGCGCTGGACAGTAAGCTCAAGGGGGGTCCCAAATACTATTAAGTAAAAAAGACAGGTAAATTTTTTTGTAAATAAAGTAGTTCAATGTATCACAATTCATTAACCACAACAACTTAATTATATCTATTTCATGCATTGAATGTTTAAGAAAATTAATCAGCTCGAAGGCTTGTATTTCAAATAATTCTAACGTTGAACGGTTGAAGTAAAAAGGAATAAAAAGAGCCAACTTTGGAAATGTTTGGCCTTGATTGATCTAGTATTGTAATACACTCATAACCATTACTAAGAGAAACAAGCTGATTTTTTCTAGAACACCAAACCATTAAAGTGATTAGCAAAGGAATGAAGAAACCCACCATCAGTACTTGCAACTCCCTGCAAAAGTTGTAAGAAGGAAACAAATTAATGAAGGTCACTCTTAAGTATTTAGGAACAATATGGCTGCTTCCATTACACCCCAAAATCCTTCTTACACACCTTAGTTTCTAAACAGCCTAGCACTGCTTTGTTAAGAAATGGAGGTGTGTCAAGCGGCTTTTTGGAGTGCATGCAGAAGTACACTAAGAAAATCAAGCCCAAGTACCTTTTGCCATCGCTCAATATCAGTCAGCAGATTCTTGCTCTTTTCAGCAGTCTTCTTTGCCACCTGTTACCACAATATTACCATCAATATCAGAAGCATAATTAGAAACTTGAAGAAATATTTCTGATTTAGGACATACCAACTGATATTAGTAATTTACGACATCGTATTTTAAACACAGGTCAAGTATGCAACAAACTTGCTGCACTAATTAAGAGGCCTTGCTCTACTCCAGTTTATAAGTATGCCCCCTTCTGTATATACAGCTATATAGTCCCGTAAATCACTGATAAGTGAATTCCCTGACCACTATTAACCAATCATAAATCAGCATTTACATTTCTAGAGAACAGATTGGTCTACAATCACTCATGTTGAACAGAATTCCTTGGGGGCAGAACCTTATTTCGCATAATTAGTTTGTGTAAGATTCTAGATATGCATGTCCTAAACAATGACGTACCAAGCCGAGCCTATAGGGGGCAAAAAGAAGTGAACTATAAAGCAAAAACTAAATGTATAACAGTTAGCAAGTCAAAATCAATTAGGTAAACACACTGTCATATAAAATGCACTAGATATCTCATTTGGCAATGGCGTTTATGATATAGGCTCAGCAAGGTATAGTACAACGAAAACAACTAGATAAAAAAATTAAATTAAACTATCTATGGAAGTACTTCCAATATTGAGAAATTAGTTTGTTATTACCTCTTCAACTTTTGTCTTTCCAACAACCATCTTATCTTTTGTCTCTGAAACCCCCTTCCTCAAAAACATACTTGTAGTAGCAGCAGCAGACATTAGACGTTCCTGCATGGATTGCCTGGTTGACGGCTGCTGGAGGACAGCCCAACGGCTTTTGACTGCAGACCCAACTTTTCCTGCCACATCAGCAACATTTTCCTTTGCATCCTTGGCGACTTCCTCAACAAATGTTCCAGCAGAGTGTCCTGCTCCTTTAAGCTTGACCCCTGTTTATCAACATTGGACATGTCCTATAACAAGGATGTTTTAAGAGAATATATAGGTAACGCCGAATAGGTGATGCAGATCCAATTTAAGAATACCTGAGGATGAAAAGAAATCACTAGCCTTCTCTTGCCACAGAGGCGAGGTAGGTGATGGCATTTAGAGTATCCAAAAAACACCAAATTTTACCAGAATATCAAAACTATCTGTCCGGATTCAGGAACACCAAACTACAAAAGAAAAGGGGCTGCATCATTGTCAATTTAAACAGTCTTAAACACAACCAAACTAGTAAAAAATAATTACTATTGGTACTAATTGTGTAACCTTCTCGAAAGATTTAGGAACATGAAAAGATGATAAAACCTTGTATAAAAATTGATGGAAGAAAAAGAAACTCTAATCAATCTGTTTGCTTCAATATCTTCCTTAACAATTGTATTCACCAAAAAGCAATCATAAAACCATGATAAAATTATCCAGTGATTTCGAATTACTTAACCAGTGATTGATTGAACGATAAGAGAAGTAAATCATGACTTCAATCCAAAAGCAAAGACATAGTCAAACCATAAGCAACGATTCAGAATCCTTGACTCAAACTTGCCAAATCAAACTTTTACACACCATAAATTGTCCGATAACAATATGTGCTAGCAAAAAATAAACATATATCGAAGATCAGCCACCCCAAAACAATAAAATAGGTTTTTCTCACCTTTACTTTACTTTATTAACTTAAATTTTGCAAAGAGGAATCAAAGCTGAGGAATCCGATGAAATTCGCAATACTCAGAGAAACAGAGAAGACGGAGGAAATAAGAGGCAACACAGAAAATTCTTTTTCCCTCTCTTTGTAACGTGCTTTTCCCTGCTGCTTCTACTTTTTTGTTTCTTTTTTCTTTTTCTCTTTTTTGTTTATTGAGAATGAAAGACGTGTTGGATACTCTGTAACGGTCTTTGCTGTTTCTTCTCGTTTTCAAATTCTCATCAAGTTGCAGGTGAATGTGAACAAACCTCTTAAAACTCCGCTTAAGCTTAACAAAAAATACACACAATTTATGAATTAATATGCCAAAATTCAAATTATAAAATATTATCAATTTATAAGCCACCAAGCCGTCAACAAATAAATTATGTGGCATAGAGCCTAGATGTGACTAAATCTAGTGATAAAGTTGGAAGTTTTGATCTTTGGATGCAATGCAATTGATAATTAAAAAAAAATAAAAAAATCCAATCAGACATGTAGACTTTAATTTGTAATCAGTGTGAGTTTTATGGTTCAAACTTCAAACTTTATTACTTTCCCTTTCCTTATGTAAAAAAGGAAAAAGTAAAGTATACGAGTAATAATGATTGATATCCTAAACTCAACATGTTAGACAAAATTAATAGAACCATGATTAGTTGTACTATGCGACTGAATTTGGGGTCTTTAGTTGCTTTATGCCCTCAACATTCAAAATAGTCCAATATTATGGTTATTTTCATTTTTTAATTGTTTCAATTTAGTATAATATTTCCTTTTTAATACATGTCTTTTACTTTTTTATCCTTAAAAGATTAATATATTTACTTTTATAAAAAAATTTCATCTATTAAGAAATTAACACATCTTAAATGGATCCTATCCTCCACTTAAAATATTTCTACCAAACATTTATCTACTTTTCCTTAAAACCTGTGCACGGATCTCGCACCATACTGAGTGGGGACGGAGGGAGTATTATTTTTATGGCATGACAACAAAATTTCACTATCATAATATGAAAAGATCGATGAGGTCTAGTTCAAATGGCTGACGGATGTACCACAAGTCTTTCCTTAGTGTGAGGTCTTGAGTTCAATGCTTCTTATGAGCGGTGTAATATATTCTCACCATATTTGGTGTAACGATTTATTTGATAATAAATATATATAATTTGTTATATATATATATATATATAAGGAGGAGATCATATACAAAACCCTCTTCCCGTAAGAAATAAGAAGAAATCTAAGACATTCATTTATTGTGATCTACGGTTATTATTTATTTTAGCATTTCTGTTATATTCTATCCCCTTATTTAAGGAGATGGTTAATTTTGTATATTGCTCTTTATAGTCGTGGACAGTTTTGTTCCTACAATTATGAAAGAGGGAAATTTAAGAGTAGTCATTCTTAGGTTGTGTTTTCAAATTATAGCTCTTCCCATTTTTTTTTTAAATTTTAGTCATTCTGGACTTTTATATTCTTCTTTAAGATTGAAAATTACATGTCTAGTCCATTCATAAAATTTTCTTCTGTTACCATGCCTTTTTATTTATTTTTTTTCATTTTTACCTTTTCATTCCTTCATCTCTCACATTCTACTCTTCATCTCTCAGTCGCCATCGCCGCCGGTGGTCACAATTTTTTTTTTTGTGACTCATCAAAAAAAAAGAAAGAGTCGTCGTCGCCGCCGCCGCTACAACTGCAGTCACCGGTGATCACAAAATCTTTTTTGTGACTGAACAATAAAAGAATTCGACTCAGTCGCAGTCACCGCCGTCGTCGGAGGTCACAAATTTTTTTGTGACTGAACAAAAAAAATAACTCGTATTGTGACTGAACAAAAAAAAAATTGTGACTGAATAAGAAAAACAATTTTTTTTTGTGATTGAACAAAAAAAACACACAAATTTTTTTTGTGACTTAACAAAAAAAAACACAAATTTTTTATCAGTAACACACAAAAATTTGATCAGTAACAAAAACTTAATTGTGAAATAACAAAAAAAAAAATCCAGATCTGTGGTGGTGGTGACGGCGCGTCTGGTTTTTCAGAAATTCCGACGTCATTGCTGTGAATCGAGGTTCAGGAGTTACACGGTTCGCTTCCTCTCATCGTCTCGCATCTCTTTGTGGTGGTGGTGAGGGTCAATTCGTTGTGGTGGTGGTGAGGGTGAATCATGGGTTCCAGATCTATGGTGGTGGTTCCAGATCGAGAGGCGGTCAGAGTGGGCGAGGAAGTTGAATAGATCAAGGCCGTGGAGAAAGTTGGAGTTCTAGTCAGGGCCGTAGAGGTAAGGGAGGGCGTCGATGGCGGCATAGTAGGGGAGATAGATGGCGGCGGCGAGGTCGGGGTCGGCGGTGATGCAGGGATTCTCAAGCATGCAACGGTGGAAGATGAGCTTGAGCATGGAGGGGTTGGTGCGGTACCAGCTCCGGCAAAGAGATGTCGGCGGCTAGAGCGAGAGAGTTGTCGCCGGAAAAAAAAAATGAACACAAGAGAAAGACAAGACAAGACAGACAAGAGAAAAGAGAGAAGTAAAGTAATAAAAAACAAAATATGAAAATATGATAGTGTGGAGGGTATAATAGTCAAAAATTTCAAAAAATGGCTATAATTTGAAAAAAAAAAAAAAAGAATGGCTAGAATTTGAAAACACAAGTTCAGAATGGCTAAATTTGGTGTATTTCTCATTATGGAATTTGAATTGATTTGAATTTTTTAATCCAAAAAAAAGCCCATACATTCAATTTATTAATTTCATATACTGTTTATTTTTTGTTCTATACATATACTTATTTTTGTAATTTGTATTACTATTAATTTATTAATAACATGCAAAATTCGAAATATGTTATATTATTATTTTTTAGATTTCGAAGTGCATTATTCTAAAATCGTAAATGCATTATATAATATTTCATAGTGTATTATTTTAAACTATGTAAGTTCATTATCCTGAAACAGTAAATGCATCATATGATAATTTCACAGTATATTGTATTAATAATTATTGAACATCATATATAACATTATTATTTTATTATAGAAGAAGGGTCATATAAAATATAGTCTTCCCATAAAAAATAAGAAGTTATATTGTCGTCCATTTTGAATTTGATGTGCCAAGGAATTCTAAGAGCATCCACAACAAGGATTGAGTAAGACATAGGTTGAAGCGCCGAGAAGCGTGATTTAATGATTGGTGGTGTTGAGTATGACTTAGGTTGATTTTTCCACAGTGGTGGGGTAGAGTAAAACCTAGGTCTATAATCATTGGCAATAATTGAATAGATTTTATTTTGTTATATTTTTTGTAAAAAATAATTTTAATTTTAATTGGAAATAAATAATATTATAGATCAATACTCAATTTTTCAATTTTATTTTATTAATTTTAATTTTGTTAAACTTAATTACAACATTATATTAAATATTAAAAAAATTCACTACCCTATTAAAAAATCCACTACCCTTAAACCCAAAATAAGCCCACTATCCTATTAAAAGCCCACAACCCTAAACCTTAATCCCAAAAAAACAGATTCACCTCTTCTTAAGAAGCTTGCTGGTATTAGGGACATACTCATGGAAGTGTTCGGGAACCGGCGAACCGCAATTTCCAAGCTTCTTACGCTAAGTAGTCATCGTGGACTCAACACGGCAGCAATCTATGATTTGTTCCGAGGAAAAGGGACAATCCAACCTTGGAAGAAGGATATTTGGAAACTGTTAATTCCACCAAAATACTCCTTCTTAACGTGGCTTGCATTTAGTGACAATTTGCGCACAAAGGACAAGCTCATCCGCCTTGGAATCGAAGAGGATCAAACTTGCACTTTTTGCACAAGCCCGGAACTCTGCAAACATCTTTTTTTTTCACTTGCGCCTTCTCAGAATCTGTTTGGAGTTGCATTCGCAAATGGCTGCATATCCCGCACAGATCCACTATGCTCCTAGCCGCAGCTAAATGGATTAAAAAAGATCGACGGGTACCAATTGTCCTGAAAAAGGCAAGGTGGATCGCCCTTTGTTGCACCATCTATTTCTTATGGAAAGGAAGGAATGAATCCATCTTTGAGCTCCACCGGTCATCCCCAAAGGAACTTGTCCATAAAATTAAGGTACATGTTTACATAATCCTTCACTCCCTCTTCCCCCCGGACCTCATCACTTTCTAATGCACCGCCCACCCAACAGAGGGTGCGTGCCACGTACTCCAGCACCGTCGTTTTCTAAAGCTTATTGCCCCGTCCGCCCAATCATGGGCGTGCGCCACGGCCATTGAGCGTCGTCGATCCAAGGCAACTGATTCGCTCCGTCATAGCTCCACCCACCCGTAAGGGTGCGTGCCACGGCCATTGCGCGCCGTCAACTTTTCTCACCTCAGACCTCCCGCCCATGCTGGGCGTGAGCCAAGACCTATCGAAGTTCCGCCCACCCATTAGGGTGTGCACCACGGTCATTGCATGCCGTCAAATCACCAATTCTGGACCTCCCCCCCGTGTAGGGCGCGAGCGATGATTCTTCAAAGTTCCGCCCACCCATGAGGGTGCGTGCCACGACCATTGCGCGCCGACAACTCATCACGATTCCGCCCGCCCACTTTGGGCGTGTGCCATGGCCTTGAGCGCCACCGACTATCATTCGAGTCAGCGCATTGAGCACCGTCAAGTCCGCCCGCCCCTCTAATGGGCGTGTGCCATGGCCATTGCGCGCCATCGATTATAATTCAAGTCCGGTCATTGAGCACCGTCAAGTCCACCCGCCCCCTCTAATGGGCATGTGCCATGGCCATTGCGCGCCATTTCCATCACCCCCGCCCGCCCCTCTAATGGGTGCGCGCCATGGCTAATGTGCGCCATCGTTTCCCGTCCGTCTCATTCTTGAGCATTCTCACATTGAAAATTTGCCCGTTGTCGGAGTTTTCCAACCCCAAAAGTTCGTCGGAATGACGGTGGCACCACCACTAGAAATGATAGCACCAACGCCCCACTTTAGTTGGGTCATCCCTCGCTCTCATCCGTGTCCTGCCGAGCCTTGGCTCAGCAGGTGGTGCCATGGCCTTCATAGCACCTCGCCCTCCTATAGTAGTCTTAGCAACAAATTCCCTAGGGGCAGCAGTAAATATTGAATAGGCTGTAGAGCGACATGTTTTTGTTTGAAGCCCTTTCCTTGGCCAAAACTCGATGATGGCACCAGCCTTGATGGGGAGTGGGCGAGTTTTCTCGACCATGAAGACACCAAATGCAAGCCAAGGCAGATGAATGCCAAGAACCTCGCCACGGACGATGCAAGACGCGCCGACGGCACCATCTCAACACCTGGAAAGCCTCACTGCACCAGCCCAAGACTCAACCACCAAATGCATGCGCCGGAGAGCTGAAACCTTCAGTTTCGGAGTGCCTCCCGATTTTTAAACCCCACCAAGCTCCAGCCTTCTTCTTCCGTAATTTTGCATTTGGTTTGTTTCTTTTATTTTCATGCCAATTGATGGTATTGGTATCCTCTCTAAGGATCCTGGTGCCATCAACTTAGCCCTTGTGTTTGGCTACGTTTTCAATTTTGTCTTTGCCACTGTTAGGCATCGTTTGCATTGTTTGATATTTTCCCTTGGCATCCCGTTTGGATTGCCCGAACATTAGCAGCTTGGCTGCGTGTATTTTTTTCCATCATATATATACAAGTTTATTTACCAAAAAAAAGAATAAGTCCACCACTACCCTATCTTCTCTACCCCCAACTTCTCCTTCTTCCCCACCACTTCTTCTTCTTCGCACCTCCAACGGCAGACTTGCAATTCAAAAAAAAAAAAAAATGAAACCAAGCTCCACATCGCCTGCTCTTTCTTCTCCTTCTCTCATGGCGACGCGTGGCGAAGGAACGGGGTCGAATGCGGTGTTGATACATAGCCTTCGACCTTGGTAGAGTCGAGCACTCCCCACGGCTTCGACACAGGGTGTGTCGAGTGAGGCGGGGTCGAGTGGCACTCGACACCGCGATCGTACCCCGCTGTACATGCTCTAATGCATTTAGACGGATACAGAAAAAATGCATTGATCAAAATTGAAACAGGACACTAATTGAAGCAATATAATACATCCACAAAATTTATTATAATGCATTTATATGATAAGAAATCGATACAATGTTTTTTAAAATGACACTATTCAGATTATTGGAAATAAAAATTTTGCCTTCAGTTTTGTATATTTTTTATTCTTAAAGTCAAATCCACATTTTTCAGTTAAATGATTCACGCATGCGTTAAAATGAATATTGTTAAAGTTCCTTTCTTACCCTTTTCTATATTAATGGACAATGGTTTCATTTAAATGAAAACTGATCAATATTATTCTTTGGCCTATTAGTGCTTCTTATTTCTTACACTAAGAACACTTTACATGGAAACTCACCCACATCTAATTGTCTGTAAATCCTCAACCTTTCCTCAAATTCGGGAATTGTATACGACTTTTTAATTTTTGCACAGATAACCTTAATCGGCCATTTTCTTCTGATTTTGCAACTCCGATCGAATTCCCCCAATTTTTTTCTGACGTGGCTTCTCGGAATTCCACGCTGGACACACCGTGCCGGCAAACTAAACGACATCGTCCCCTTAACATAAAATGATGTCGTTTTACACCCATTTAAAAAAATTGAAAAAATCCACACTTTTCTCTCTCTCTCGCAAGTACACAGATTCAATCCACAACCCATCTTATCTTTCTCTCCATCCCCAGTCGAAGGAGGTGATTTTGCTACCGTGGGCGACGTGGAGCGAGCCGTAGGGCGTGGTGGAGATCGCCGACGGCGAATCGCGGCCGTTGAGGGGGAGGATTAGGGATTTGTCGAGGTTGAAGGTGTCGAATTGGGTATGGTTTGATTGGGAGTTGAGAGGAGATTCTCGATGCCGTAGAAGATTAGGTCCTGCATATCGAAGGATTTGGCTTTGGAGGGGAGGTTTTCGGTGTGGAGGAGAGAGAGGAAGAGAGAGAAGAGGTCGGGGTCGCGGTCGATGAAAGGGATGGCGCCGTTGAAGTTGGAAATAGGGTGGGGGAGAGGCGGTGGTTTCTGTTGCAGAAAAAGGGAGGAAGAAGAAGAGAGGCGCTGCTGCGACGACCCCTTTATCGATTATGACGGAGCTGGAGAGGAGAGGCGTTGAACAGGCGGCGGCGGAAGAGAAGGAGAAGTTGTTGGGGGCGGCAAAGGAAGTGGTCGTGTTCGATTTCGATATGTCCGGTCGGAGATGGTGGAGTGGGTGAGTAAGAGAGGGGTGGGGGGGGGAGAGGCGGTGACGTGGTGGTGGTCGGTAGAAGAGAGTGTCGATGAGAGGGATTTTGATGAGCTTTAATTTTGGCGGTGGTCGGAGAAGTTGGAGGGATGATTGGAGCGATGGTGATGAGCATCGTAAGGGACTGGGTTAGTCATTCTTTTCAGTGGTGGTTGCTGTGCAGAAAAGGGGAGGAAGAAGGAGAGATGCGCTGCACCACCATTGGCGGCGGCGGCAACCGGTGGCGACGGCGGCAGAAGGAGAGATAGAAGAAGAACATGAGAGAGAGATAGGGAGAGAGAGAATAAGTTTTTTTTTGTTTTTTTTTTTGTTTTTTTATAAAATGAGTTGGCATATTTTTTTTTTATTTTAAGTTGAAGTTATCAAAACGACATCGTTTTGTCTACTCCGGTGTCCAACGTGTCATTTTCGGCCTCCAGCGTGGAATTCCGAGAAGCCACGTTAGAAAAAAAATTGGGGGAATTCGATCGGAGTTGCAAAATCAGAAGAAAATGGCCGATTAAGGTTATCTGTGCGAAAATTAAAAAGTCATATACAATTCCCGAATTTGAGGAAAGGTTGAGGATTTACAGAC